>JAVJAQ010005007.1:900135-1271119 GCA_032362365.1 Zygogramma bicolorata
TCAAAACCATGGTTCAACGAACATATTTCCAAATTAATAAGAATCAGAGACAAATACTTCGCAAAAAAAAAGAAAAATCCCTCTCAAAATAATATTGATAATTACAATTATTATAACAAATCCGTGAAAGAAGAGGTAAAAAGTACCAAAAAACGTTTTTTCGATGAAAAATTCTCGAGTGGAACACCAAAATCTACATGGAATGCTATCAACTCAATTGTAAACCCCAGTAAAGATAAGAAACCTAAAATAGACCATGTTGAAGTGAATGGAAATAAGATAACTGATCCGACGAAGATTTGCGATAGTTTCAATAACTACTTTGTAGAAATTGGCCCCAAATTATCATCTAAAATAATCAGCACTCATCAAATAAGAAGAACGAATAATTTGAAATCCATATTCCTCAATCCCATCTCTTGTGAAGAAATAGAGGAAATCATCGATGATCTCAGTACGAAGAAAGCGCCTGGATTCGACAGAATTAGTGCCAAAATTTTAAAACAAGTTAAATCAGAAGTGTCACCATTACTCGAAATATTAATTAATATTTCTTTCGACTACGGTAAAATGCCAAATAAATTGAAAGTTGCTAAAGTAACACCTGTTTTCAAAAACGGAAAAAAGATAATATCAGTAATTACAGGCCAATATCTGTTTTACCAGTCATATCCAAAATATTTGAAAGAGCAATGTATACTAGATTATTGAACTTCCTCGAATCTATCAACTTCTTCCACCCAAATCAATACGGCTTTCGGAGATCTAGTGATACAGAATGTGCAGCATTGGATATGATTTCTAATATCCAATTAAAATTAGATGAAAAAAATAAATGTGGACTTCTATCGCTAGATCTCTGTAAAGCCTTCGACACTGTTGATCATGAAATCTTGTTGACTAAATTATTCGATATAGGTATCAGAGGTAATACATTTTTATGGTTACAAAATTATTCAAATGATAGGAAACAATTTGTGTCTTTGGAAAACTGTGAGAGTTCATTGGAAAACATTGTTTGTGGAGTCCCACAAGGATCCATACTAGGACCTCTACTGTTTCTAATATATATTAATTCAATTTCAGAATTGAACATCACTGGAAAGTTGGTATTATTTGCTGATGATACAACTTCAATATATTTCAATAAAGATTTGCAAGTGATCCAATGTCAAAAGGAAAATGATTTGAAACAAATATGTATTTGGCTCAATGTTCATAAACTTACTTTAAATTTCGAAAAATCATCTTTCTTATTCATTGATAAAAAACCAATTTCATCACAATCGAAATTTTTATTGCTAGGACAACAAAAAATTAACAGGTCATATAATATAAAATTTTTAGGTCTGAATATAGATGAAAATATTTCGTGGAATATTCATATTGATCTGATCCGAAAAAAAATATCACCAGTCATTGGAATTTTGTACAAGATAAGGAGCTATATACCTTTGAAATATCTAAAATTAATTTATTTTTCACTAATTTATTCGAAATTACAATATTTAATCAGCATATGGGGTACTGCGTCGAATACCATTCTGAAACCACTGAAGTCTTTACAGAATAAAGCAATTAAATGCATTTTTCATTTGCCTTATTTGGAACCAACAAGGAATATTTATAAACCAAATCGTCTCCTCGACATCGATTCTATTTATAAACTGAAAATATGTACTATTTTGCATTCTATTGTGACTAATAAGAAACATTCTATTATGAAATTTTTTAAATCTAACAGTGTACATAACCACAAAACGAGGCAGTTCAATAATTTGTTAACAAAAAATCTCAAGACGGAATTTTCCAGAAAATCTATTTTCTAAAAAGGTGTTATCACATATAATGGATTATCCACTGGAATAAAATGTTTTTCTCAAACGAACAAATTCAAATTTGCTATGAAGCGTTATTTGTTAGAATAACTTTTTATTGAAAAATTATTTTATTATTATTTTTTTTTTCATTTTCGAGTAATAAACAATTCTGATTGAGGTTTTTAATGAATGTATTATATAAATATTCCCTATTTATAAACTGTAGTTTCTTGGGAATAAATAACTGTTATTATTATTATTATTATTAAAGCGACCTTTATTTGTGTTGTTGATCTGAATTAGAAATGCCTATTTATCACTATTTATCATTGTATACACCTATATCTGTAAACTCAACGAGACTTGACCTTCAGAAAATAAAGTATATTCATTATCAATATTACGAAATCGAAAAAAATTTAACCTAGTGCCGCTGCTTAATAGCGCTCGCTACTAAAATGCTGCTAAACTGCTTGGACGCTCTCGAAGCATCTTCGAATGTTCCGGACCTTTTATTCTGAAATTCGATAAGATCTTCTCTGTTCTGGATGTTGTATAAAGGAAAGATTACCGTTTCAATATTTATACAGATTTACACGAAAGAAATGACCTGTAACGTTCAAAGAAAACCGCGTGAATCAAGCGAATTAACATTCACTTTAAATTTTTGAAGTTTGTAAGCCTCAGGAAGAACCTCTTTCGGCAAGGAGTACCAAAGTTCAGCTGTTTAAAAAAGCTATTAAAAAAGGTCCCGAGCAACAGAGGTTCGACAAGTCTCCAAGCTAAGTGTTTTTGAAAGGTGAATAGTCAAGTCACTGTATTTTTATAGTGGAGTCAATAAAACAGTTTACTGTTGCTCGGAGTATTATTTAGAAAATCAAACCTAGAAAAAATATGGCAACAGAGTGTGGTATTGTCAGAAGAAGGATATTGGTGATAAATAAAAATTATTTATAGTGAATTCGAGGAGTATATCGTACGATACGATAGAGATATTATGAAATTCGTTCAAAAAGAATTGGCGGGATTGGAAATACGAAAGAACAGGTAGAGAAAAAGCGACGATAGGAGAAAAAACGAGTGGAGGATGACCGACAGCAGGAGACGAAAAAGGACGAGAAGGAACATTCCAAAAAGTTCTCGAAGAACAGAGAAAAGGGCGAAAAGATGAGAAGAAAGAACTAGAAAAAGCACTTCAGAAAATTATCGAAAATGGCGATAAAGAATGAGAAGTGCCCAAGAAACTCAAGAACAAAAGAATAACAAAAAACAAATAGAAAAACAATGGAAAGCAGATCTTTAGAAGATTCAAGACAATTTATTCGAACATATGTTGAAGAAGTGAATGGGAAACTGAAGGAAGACGATGTCCATCGAATAGCAAAATAAATATGAGGATCTGATTTCTGCATTAGAGTGCGGTATGTGATCAACTTCGAGAACTGCTGAATCTGGCTCAAAAGGAAACACACACCCAAAAATCTGATGAGGGTCTGCAAGAATTTGAAGCAGATGTGAGACGCCTATATCAGCTGGTTTTCTCAGAAGCACCTGGAGATTTCAAGGAGCAACTAGCGACAGTTATTCATAAACGAACTGAGAGTCATGGAAATCCAAAGGACTTTGCGACTGACACGTTTCAAGAGGATCAGGGATGCCTTGCTACGTTCTCTTGAAGTGGAGGCGGCCTCCAACACCTCCGAAAGTACGGGCAGTATCAATAGAAGAACTCGAACAACGATGTGGTTCTACTTGTTGATGCGAGTAGGTTCTGGAGGAGATCAAATCCTTTATAAGTGGAATAAACTCCCATAGAGGGCATGCTTTTGATGTGGAAAATTTCGACATCTTATAAAATGATGCAAGGTGATAATTCCATCAAGACTCAAATCACCTGCAAGGATGCCACCTCATTTGCATTCACCTGCAAGGATGCCACCACATTTGCATTCACCTGCGAGGATGGCTTAAATGGCCGAGAGAAAAACTAGAACTAGGCATCATATTGGTGCGCATGCTGACTTGCAATAACCATATCCTTCGGCGAGAAAGCATGAAACCTGTTTCTTCCAACTTTGTGCTTTGAACAGTCACAGGTGAAAACAGATTTGAGAAACTGACTCTTGGGGGACTCACCATCACAGATGCAGTATACGTCGCAAACAAAGAAGATGACTTAATATTGGAGTGGATTTCCCTGTGACTACTGAATTTTCATCCGACAATGAAGATTGAAGAGAAGATTATGGAGTTTAGAGGGAAAGAATGCGTGTGAGACAACGATTTGTGAAAACTGTAAGAATTCCTACTTTTTCGGAGAAAGCAGTTTGTGATACCTTGGATGAAAACCCTCGGTGCTGCGTTGTAATAGTTCAGCCGTGTGATGAATCCCTCGATCATTTGGTTTTTGCACGAGTCCTACTAGAGGTAAAACAAAGTGTATCCTGAAGAAATAACAGTCGAAGCAAAACAAAGTGTATCCTGAAGAAATAACAGTCGAAGAAAGCGATGTCATTGGAACCTGTGACCTGTTACATGGGTGGCAAACTACGCCTTAAATGACCACCAAGAAATAAAGGAAGCATCTGAGAATGTTGAGACAACTTTTCAAAAGTCATTCGAACACTTGTCAGCTAAGGAATTGTGAACTGCCAAATGGTTCTTCAGAAGTGAAAGTGACATCTTTGATTCGACAAAAACAAAAAAAACAACCTTGGTCAAACACAGAATCGAAACTGGCCATGCCAATCCGATACGGCAAACATCAAGAAGAGTTTCATTAGTAACAAAAAGTGTTGACAGTGTGAAGAGAAATGGTGTAATTGAAGAATCATCGAGCCCTTGGTATGCATCTGTTGTTGGTTTCTAAGAAGGATGAATCCACGAGATAATGTGTGGATTATAGGAAATTGAATGAAGCCACAAAGAAGAATAGCTACACCTTGCCAAGAATAGAATATTCCATTTGTCAGTTTCACATTGGTTGTCAACGCTGGATCTGAAGAATGGGTATTGAAAAGTGGGCATACATGAAAACGATGAGGAGAAGACTACATTTTCGACTAGAAGTGGACTTAACAGTTAACTGTAATGATTGTTGTGCAATACTCCACCAGCATTAGAAATACTTATTGAGCTGGTCCTGAGTGGGCTCACTTGTCATTCCTCAATGACGTTTTAGTCATGGGAAAGACATTAGAAGAACACCTGCACAATTTGCAAGAAGTATTTCATCGAATCAGGAATACTAATTTTGAACTGAATCTCTTGAATGCCCATTGTTCCACGAATAGGTGGCTTTTCTGGGTCACACAGTGTCATCAAACTGCATTCAAAACGACAAAAGGAAGGTACTGGCAACATGAAGTGGGGAACTTCTTCGGTCTCTCACTTCAAGAAAATACATCGACCGGGACGATTGCATGAGAACGCAGATGCCTTATCCAGAAGACCTTGTTCTTATACGTGTATACACTGGTTTTGAGGTATAATAAATATATGTCAATTTGAAGAATATTGAAAAACGAATATAAAATATGTTACAATTTGAATGTTCACCACATCTTACATACGCCAACTTTGTCAATCTACGATCCAGATGTGCTATCAAAATATTATTCACATTTTTTTTTCCATAGAAACTAATAAAAGTGGATTGTTTTCCTCCTCGACCTACAGGTGAATGTTGAACAGAAAACTAATGGTTATGTGTAATGTTTACAAAAAACTATTCTTCTCATTTATTTTCTTGGTGGTACAAGTTGTCAGCTGCACCCCAAGTGCATTGACTTACACCCCGTTTCGACGATGCAATTTTGTCGCTGCAACTGTAACTGCAGCGACAAGTCGCCGCGAGATATTTCATATAGATGACAGTTTGCATTGCCAATATTAAAAAATAGCACTGAATGTTACCAAGATGAACGTCTACATTATCACAACTGATATATAATTTCATTCATTTCTAATAATTGATATTGTGATTAAATCACCTTATTACTCAACTTGATTCCTCCTCAAGTCTCAAAAAATCATTGAAATGATCAAAATCAATATTCTTCACAATGAAGCCACCACATATTTGTGGTATGCGGCAACAAATTCACCATAGAAATAACTAAGTCGCTGCAACTTATCGCACCAAAAAAGATTCATGCAACTCGAAAAACTTGCATGAACACATGCAATTTTCTGGAGTTGCAGCGACAAACTTACATCGTCGAAACATGCTATTAGCTGGAACGGACTCGCGCCGTATTCCAATGTGCGTACAAAATGCGGACATACGCATGTGATTAATGTAGACTAGATTTTCATTATACTGGTAAGGAACAAGAAAAGAACACATATCTCTGTCTGGTTGATGTATTCAAAGGAAAAGTGATAACTCTACAACAAATTTTATAAAAATCAATTAATTCGCAGTCACAGTGCAGGTCCCTCCCAGTTACAACAAAGGGGTTAATGCGTCTATAAGCCTCTAAACTGCGTCATCAAAAATAAATGGTTGATATAACTGATAGCCTGTCAAGCCAAAACTAATTGTTGATTGATTATCGTTCTAATGCAAGTATGTAGTTAGAATAAAAAACGACATTGAGTGAGCCATTGTTGTAGTGGGGGCAGACACAATCTGTATTATACTGTGGTTTGGTGTTTGGTATTGATAATAATCCAAGCGTTATAGAATGTCACATGTGAGAAAGAGTATATTGAAATAATAGCTCTCCTGACTATATGACTTGCTGGGATTAGGTCACATAGAAGTAACTTTTCTGTACCAAATTCGAACACCAAAGAAAACTCAAGTATTGTTACGTTTTTCCTGTGGGTTCGGTAATGAAAGACACTCGGTATAACGAAAACAAAAATGACTTTATTTACTCAATACTAAATAACACAAGATGAATTATTTCATAAAATAATACACCGAACACGAACTTTCTAAAAATTCGTTTGGCAATGCAGCAGTTTATTTATCGCTTATTAACTAGTCGATAAAAATTGCCTTTCGCTTCGGTCCCTTCGCTTGTCAGCTTCAAATCTGACTGACTTCTGGCTACTGAGTGGCATTTAGAAACTACACACGGCGCGTCCGGGCATTTGAAAATCGTTAAAGAACTCCGGATGAAACATGAAGTCACACCCTAGAATCTAGGTTGCAGCCGTTAAGAAATATCGTCCGGCCGACTTCTCAGCTTTTCTAATTGGACATATCATGCGCACTAAGCATGTATATCGTTTTGATATTTGATATCAAACATGAGTAGCAGGCCAAATATATTTTTCAAAATGATATGATGATGATAACAATGAAATGAAGGATCAGAAAACCCTTGGATTGTTACTTTTTGTGCGATAGGGAGAGTGAAATCAAAATTATAAGTTATTCTTTTTTATTATTTTCAATATATTTGCCATCTTTACTGATCATACAAATATTAATTTTCTATATGAAGAACATTTCACTGCAATATGTTATCTATAACATATAATTCCTAATACTAACAATGAAATGGAAATCATTGACGCGCAATCATTATCCAAGCGTAGCCCTGCCAATCACTGTCACGCATCATATGATTTGTAAATATTTCTTATAATGCGCAATGTATTATTATTATTATATATAAGTAGTTTCTCGTCTGATGAGATATTCGGGAACTTGTAGATCATGGCCTTAATTTATAAGGAATGATCCGGGATGTACCTAAAACTTTCAAGAGTTCAATAACGTTCCGAGTAGGAACATAACAGCTCTTGCGAGGACCCAGTTGTTCTAGGTGAACATTGGGCTTGCTTCTAGGAGATAACTGCATCCTGCATACAAGATCGCTGAGTATTTTGGTAACCAAGTACGGTCCTTGTCACGACCCCTGCAACTTCTTGAAGACAAACATTAAAAGGAAGTTGGTGATGGTGCGATTGTGCCTCTCGACCATTTAATCAGACTGCCGATGAAAAGCCGTAGTTCTGGTTTTCCTAATTTCTATAAGTCATGATCTCTTTCCAGGCATCCTACTGGAAGTTGCGACGCTGATTGGAGCGTAGTTCTAGAGGTACCCCATGCCTGGCGATCACGTTCTTGAAAAAAGCTTCCGCCACCGCCCTAGCCTCTTGGTTGGGTCAGCCCTGAAGGGCGTTTGAGTGTACACGGGGCTCAGCTCCAAGATCCTTAATTGAATATACTGCCCTCATACGACCTATGGTTTCCTTTGGACCCAACATATGTTGGACAGGAACAGCAACTGGCAAATCAAGGATTCTACTGTATGGGGTATAAAGACTTGCCTCTTCAGCAATTACTGGGGCGATGAGAACGACGCCCCCTTTGTACCTCTTTTTTGTAGGCTAGTTGTCAGACTTTAAAAAGAGGATATGTATGGAAAAATATGGGGCTTCAAGTGTCGATTATGGTAAAAATTTCAATAGTTCTGATCTGTGAACACTATTTATTTCTTATGGTAGCATTATTCCATTTTCCGAAAATATCAGGGATCTGCTGAATTTACTGAAAAATATTTGCTACTAATTTACCAACAAGAAATGTCCTGAAGCAAAAACCTATATAATCACTAGTTTTCTAGATGTACACGCTGAAAAATCGACAAAAAAATAACGAAAATAACTAAAAAAACGCATTTCAATCACTTTTGAAGCTGCGGACTTTTCAACCGGATCTATGTCGGTAGCTAATTATTGTTGTAATGAGGTCCGGTTGGTAATCACTTTCTTCTTCATTTAGTCTGGTTTCTGAATGATTTTATGTGCTATGTCAGAGGCTTCGGAAAGGAGCAACAAGACAAAATGGAGGGAGTAAAATGTTCTTCGGATGTTTTTGGGTCAACTTTGACGCGCTCTCTCTTGACAACTATATCACATTCTCCATTTATAGCCCAGAATTTTTCTCGTCCGGGTCTTAAAAAATCTATCTACTACTCAAAATATCAAAAGTAGGTGTTTTCGAGTAATTTTAACCATTTTAACCAACCTTTCACCCTTCACATTCCGAAAACAGGTTTATGCTGAGGGACATTTTTGTTCGCAATTTGATAGCAAAGCTTTTTGATCTTTGATTCCTGAAATTCCATCTTTCCAAAATATACTTATGTTGCCATAGAAAATGGTGTCCATGATTCAGGATTTTTGCAATTTACACCACAAATACTTTAAGGCAACAAACACTAAGTATTATTTCCAGACTCAATCTTCCTCGCCAGATCATGAAGTTAGACGCAGCGGGGGATCGAAGGTTCGTTAGGACACTCCTCCCTACGGAATCAGACGGTGATCGCCTGTCCCCTATTGGATATGTGGGAAGATAAAATTGACCATATGATTCCGAAAAAAGTTCGAAACGATCATTCCGGAAACATGAGCTGTTTAGATTATTCATCGAGCCTCCAAGTGATCTGGATAATATACCAATTGAATTTATGGGCATTCATAACCATTCAACCTAGACATTCCAGCTTTAGGGCAATTTGTAGCTTTCTGCATTGGGTAAAACTGACGTTGAAATATATATATGGATGGAATTCTTTGAAAATCACTATTTCCAAGAAACAGATTCGTGGCACTACATTTGAACTTTGAAAAAAATCTGAGGTACTCATACAAAAAAATAATACCCAGTTGTTAAAATGACTCTTGAAATTTGAAAAATGTATGGGTAAAATTCCCGAAAAATGAAATTACTTACATGCACACTTGACTTCCCCATCACAGAAGGCGGAAGCAGCCCTCGGACGATGTGTAACAAGAGCCAATTCTCCGAAATAACCACCTTTGGTGATACGATTGATTTCAACCTCCTTACCGCTATCATCCAAAACACTTATGATCACCTCTCCTTGTTCTACGAAATACATTCCCTCGGCTGCATCGCCTTGCTTGATGATTCTCTCTCCATCTTGGAAAGTTCTGTTGATAATAAAAATATATTAAATATTGGTTTTTCTATATTCAATCAGCAAATGGATAAAGTTATTCATTATTCCTAAAATGATAGGATGTTGCTATAAAACTTTACACTGAAATTCATTTTTCGGTCATCTGGAAATGAGAAAGAAAAAGTTTTGAATTCTTTTAATATCAATTTAATATCAATTTATAATATATTTTATAATTTTTAATCAATACATAACTGCAATATTATAAAAAAGCAAAATTAACTGACTATTACCTGGGGAATGTCATACATAGAGGAGTTTTTACAGTCCAGACAAAGGCAATTCGCGCTAAAGCGGGTATTGAGCAAACTGAAACATGCAAACCATGGTTCACAAAACTAAATCTCCCCACTTTACCGTCGTAATTATTCTGTGTCATATTCTGAATATTAACGAAAAGCAAGCCAGTTACCCTATAAATGGAGAAAATCATTCCTACAATACTCGATATCGAAACGATATAAAAGTACCGAATCAGAGACTGGAATCAACCAGAAGAAACAACGCTGTTATAACTGTCGGTGTCAATAAAAGACCTACCTGTAGTTCAGCTTAAGAGAACTCTGAAAGCGCATCTTCTGTCTAGTGCTTACTATAGTGAGTTCAAATATGAACAATGATTTGCTTCCAAAATGTATATATATATATCTTTATTTATCCCAAGAAACATTAATGTTTATAACAGGGACATACTAAAATAAATAATGTAATACAACATAAAAAGAAAACAGAGAGATCAGTTCAAATACTTGTAAAGATTAATCAATACTGCAAAAAAAAATGTTTTCCAGAAGCTTTAGAGTAGTAAGTAGAAAATGAAAAAAAAACAGATACAAACATCGAATATCATTTTTTTCAGTTAAGAAAAAATCTTAAATGTATTTAAATGTCTTATGCTCGCAAACGATTATTGTTGTAAATATATTATTGATACATTTTAAATATGTGTACTTGTATATAAGTGTGATTTTGCTCGTTGTTAGTTTCAACTTTTTTCGAGGTATGAAAATGTTTTATTATTATTAACACCCTGGTGTATTGACTTATACACAAATAATTAACACATTTTTTTGAACAATTTTATCAAAAGCAATCCCCTACAAAGTTTGATATCAGAGGCGCACTTCATCAAACTGGTAGCGATCCAGCGATATTTTGAACTGTAATGCCACATTTCACATTTACCGCGCGCTTCATGAACACTGCTCGAGTGTGTTTCAAAATGGTGATGATCACCGTCAAAAACAATATAACTGTTCGTACATAAAAATGAATGTTTCCAAGACAGAACCCTTTTTAATGTGTCTATAATTGTCAAAGTTATGAATGTGCTTTTCAAGATCTCTATACACGAGCATGGAGCGTTTCCTGTTTTCCACACCTATCTTTAGCTCTCATTTTCAAAATGTGTTTCTATGAATAAAATTCAGACTCGGAAAAAACAACCCGGAAATAATGCAACTTCTAGTATAAGTGAAAAGAAAAAATCAATAGTGAAATATAAATATTCACCTTGGAAGAAGTGCGTCGGCCAGATTCATACGCTCGTACGGTTGTAGAGTCTTGAGCATAGGAACGCTCTCTATCAGAGCCTCGTACATCTTCCTCTTTTTGAAAGCCGATTTTAGCAGGATTCGTCTGAACGTCTGTCTGTCCATGGCCCATAACGAACCCTCGGTGACGGCCTTAATGGTAGCCGCGCGAGGCATATTGTAAAGGAGAGCGAGTTCTCCGAAGCTGCCACTGTTTTCGTAAGTGTGAATGTGTTTCGGCTCCTCGGAAGGATCGGCGGCGACTAAAGCGTGAAAAATCCCACTGAAAAATTACATTTTGTTACAGCACGAATAAAAATCAGGATTAGTTTAATTATTCACTGATGATCAATAACATGAAAGCAGAATGTACTAGCCTAACAGTGTTTTTTTTCAATGTTCCCAAGTGGGCACTAGAAAAATCGATAAAAGTGAACTCCTGTATATTTTAGTAAGAGGAGAAACCCAGCTCCACCGCGCTTGCGACTCATTAGACCCATTGTGCTTCCTCCTGTCTATCGTTTGGATGAGCAATAAAGTATTTACACTTCCAACCGAAAATTCATTTCAAATAGGTTATGGCTGTGTAATGAAGGAACACAAATTTAAGAATCAAGAAGTTCGTCGACAGCTATCCGTGCAAGCGGTAAGTACCTGAAATTGCTTGCGCATGGATTAAGTGTTTACTGGTTGGCATCACTGAAATTTTTTATCACGTGTCATATCATTACATAGATTTGACATTTTATATTATATGAAATATTATAGCGAAACACAAAAACGATAAACGCATCAGCTGGAATTGTCGTATGCATTGCACTGCAATAATAACAAAAAATGGAAAGCAAAGAAACAGCTTTTCATAGATCACTTCAAATATACCTGGAATTCGCATTCTCAGTTTTTGAAATATTTTGTTAGCATCTTGAATAATTCGTTGGGTCCGACGATCGGCTCCCACTTTAGAGAAATTATCAATACTTTGGCGTCTCCCCAATCTCTAACTCTATATCGATGCATATTACCTAGCTCCTAGGGCGCTAGTAAAGTTATAAAAACTAAGTATGTATATCAAAAAATGATTCATTTTCGAGATACAGATTATTGAAATATTCATAACTTGGTTGGTTTTTGTTATAACATTTTGCAATTTTAGTTATTTCCATCAAACTTTAAAAGCAGTATACCCGTTCAGACTTCTTCCACAGAACAGGGTGGGGCAAAATCTGATTTTTATTAAAAAAATAAAAAATCATTGATTTATTTAAAAAATCATGATTTTTTTGATTTTTTAAATTTGAATATTAAATTTGAACATTTTGATTCTTTGAAATTATTCTTTGAATTGTGTATTTTAATGAATAAGTCAAAAAGTTTTAATACAATTTGCGGCTCAAAAAGTTGTGACAACGCATTTGTCGCGCTTCTTGCAAGAAAATTCTTGTCGCGATTTGTTTTCCTTCTGTCCTATACACTCGCTATACAGTGCCGAGTGAGGCACGAACACGAACGCGTTTGTTGTGCTTTTTGCAAGAATATTCCTATCGAGGCTCATTTTCCTTCTCAACCTACAAATTGACGTTGCCCAACAATTTCACGCATTTCGCTAGTTGTACACTCGGATATTAGAAACAGATTAGGCATAGAAAAAGGAGCAAAACTCGTGTTTTTGTTTAACTTATATAACGAAAATAAATAGACTGAAAATACACAGTAATGAAATTTAGGTGTTACGTTCAGTTTAAGAATTTGGAATTATGTACCTCTTTTTTGTTGTTTTTGCTAAAAGCAGATACTCCTTTTGATCTTCGAGAAAAAAATTGATTTAAATCATGATTTTAATTTTAAAAATCAAGCGATTCAAATCATGATTTTAATCACTTGATTTAAATCAGCCCAACCCTGCCACAGAATATCAGAAATACACAGAAGCGACGCCTTTGATGTTGAGGGGGCAAATTTTAGTAACCTTGAAATCATATGTTGAGTGAAATGCTTCGAACACTGATAAGAGTAACTATGTTCATCACTAAAATATAAGAGTTGCTACACACAGAAAACTAATTCAAAACAACATCAGTACTTCATGAAGGTATAAACGGTTGAAAGTTTTGATGAATAATTTAAGGGGGCATTCCATAATTTTCTACAAGCTATCCAATCATCATTAATTAATACCCTTACCTTCTTGGTAAAGTAATCAACACAACTAAATTCCACAAGTGACAGTGACGAGTATCATTCATATTAAATGGCAGCTGCGATCGAGCAATGTAGCTTTCCTTCGCTTCTGTATAGTTCTGATTTCTGTGTTTCTTCTAAACTGAACATTATCAAACTGCTTGAATTAAAAATTGTAAATATCTCGAAAACGATCATTTCTAGCGTTTTTGAGGTAGTGTACCTTTTTTACTTGGATGAGGTGTGGGAATTAGATTTTTTCATGAAAAGTATCAAAAGTTTACTGTCAAAGAAGTTAGGGTAATTTGAAATGAATAATGGCAGCGCTCTCTAGATGTTACAAGAAAATTACTAGGAAATAATGCTTTTCCGTGTCTGAAAAACTCCGGGTACCAAATTTCGTGCAAATAACTTGTTTTTAGAAAAAGTTGTAATTTGAAATGAATAATGGCAGCGCTCTCTAGATGTTACAAGAAAATTACTAGGAAATAATGCTTTTCCGTGTCTGAAAAACTCCGGGTACCAAATTCCGTGCAAATAACTTGTTTTTAGAAAAAGTTATTTTTCAAAAACGAAAAAAAAAAACAATTTAAATACCCTGTAACTCCGAAACGAAACATTTTCGGACACAAGTTTCAATAGACTTTTTTTCTTGAAATTTGCTCAGGAATACATCACTTGAATATTTTAACATACTTTTGTTACACCCTTTGAATTGTTACAAAATCCCCTAATCCCGCCGCTGAGCAATATTCCGAGCGAATAGTCCCGATGTTTTAGGCGATCTGATTTTTGAAATTTCAAGGGACGAACGGAACATCTAAACTTAAAGATAAATCGAAAAGACTATACAGGGTGTAACTAAATAAGTGTAAAACATTTGAGGAGGTGATTCCTCATCGAAAAAAAGATAGGATCTTTCATGTAAAAAAATTTCATTGGAGCATCCCCTGTTGAGATACAGCCCCTTAAAGGGGGCACATAAAATTTGTATAACAATTTTTTTCTCAAGCACTGAAAAAGTTACGATATTGAAATTAACCTGACGTTTTGTACTACCAAAGAGACACTTAGCCAGTAATTTATTTGGTTTACCCCATGGTTGTGAGGGGTGGAGAACGCAACCCCTAAAATGTATTTCCAATGTAACTTTTTGTCTTATTATTCGTTTACCAATCAAAAATTTATTTCCGATAGCCTGTTTCATTCTAAACAAAAAATGTCTCTTGGGTTTTTTGCCCAAAATAAACCAGTTTGCAGCAAAAAATTATTTTAGAAACAACTTCAGAGATACATCGACATAAATGCGAACTGGATTTATTGTTATTTTGTAGTTAGTATCTGCTTTGAATGATTAAAGGGTAATAAACAGAACTAATTTATTGATAACAAAACACAAAACATGTAGAAATCATAGTAAATGTTCAATATGTCTACCTTCAGACATTACGCATGCGTCTAGACGTCGGCGCATTGAGCCACGTATTCGCTCGAATATTCCTGGATTCTCTCTCATTACCCTGCATGCAACGATGATGCGGTTTCTTAAGTCCCCTACATCGCGAACAGGAGTACGATAAACCAAATGCTGTAAATGGCCCCAAATAGAGAAATCGAGAGGATTGAGATCTGGAGATCGAGCGGGCCAGTTCTGTGGGCCTCCTCGACCTATCCACTGATTTGCATATGTTCCAGTTAAATGATGACGTGCTACTTGACTAAAATGGGCGGGAGCCCCATCATGCATAAAAAACATATCCCTTCTGACGCCCAGAGGAACTGTCTCCAGCAGTACTGGATGCACTTCTCTTAAAAATTGAACGTATGCCTCACCATTCAATCGAGGAGGTAGAAAATGAGGCCCAATTAAATAATCCCCAATAACTCCGAGCCACACGTTAAGAGAAAACTGTTCTTGATGGTTAGTTTCGACAATAGCGTGAGGGTTTTCATCAGCCCATATGTGGTAATTATGAAAATTAATAATCTTGTCCCGAGAAAAACTACATTCGTCTGTGAATTCTATCGTCTTCAGAAAGTCACAATTTCTTCTAATCATTTCCAGCATCCAATTGCAAAATTCAAGACGATTCGGAAAGTCTCGCGGTAACAGTGCCTGTACTCGTTGCAGATGGTAAGGGTATAAAAGTTGTTCCTTTAAAATTCGAAATACCGTCATATGATCAACATTTAGTTGGAAAGCAATCTTTCTGGTACTGGTAGTAGGTTGTTCTTCAATCAAATTAAGTACTGCTTCCTCGAGCTGTGGTGTTCGTATTTCCCGATGGCGACCACAATCCTGCTTTCTTTTGTCGAATGAACCATATTCTCGTAATCGTTGATGAAGTCGAGCAAATATTCTATGTGAAGGATGCTGCCGTTGAGGATACATTTCAGCATATCTTCTAGAAGCTTCTAACCCATTTCCCTGCGACAGACCGTAAACGTAATGCATATCAGCCATTTCCTCATTTGTGTATGCCATTTTAATAACAAGTGAATAATTAAAGTAACAAATTAAGAACAGAACAACAACACACAATTAGTATTAATTCAATTTCGAAAATTCACAAACTGACAGCGTCATACCAATTCAATTGTCACTATCGCTGATAGCGACCTACTAGATAGATCAGTTTCGTATTTTCGCATTTATGACGATGTATCTCTGTAGTTGTTCCTAAAATAATTTTTTGCTGCAAACTGGTTTATTTTGGGCAAAAAACCCAAGAGACATTTTTTGTTTAGAATGAAACAGGCTATCGGAAATTAATTTTTGATTGGTAAACGAATAATAAGGCAAAAAGTTACATTGGAAATACATTTTAGGGGTTGCGTTTTCCACCCCTTACAACCATGGGGTAAACCAAATAAATTACTGGCTAAGTGTCTCTTTGGTAGTACAAAACGTCAGGTTAATTTCAATATTGTAACTTTTTCAGTGCTTGTGAAAAAAATTGTTATACAAATTTTATGTACCCCCTTTAAGGGGCTGTATCTCAACAGGGGATGCTCCAATGAAATTTTTTTATATGAAAGATCCCATCTTTTTTTCGATGAGGAATCACCTCCTTAAATGTTTTACACTTATTTAGTTACACCCTGTATAAGGATATTTTTCATCTGTTAGCGGCAGAGTTTTCAGTAAAGAGCGTTGGTTGTTTTTAATCAGTTGAGAAGTCTTAGTTTTTGAGAGCGATTTATTAGTCTGTGTGTTATTAGTCTGTGCAGTAGTTGTATTGTCAAGTGAAGTTAATGAAAGTTGTTTGGGGTTGTTTGGAGTATTATTTTACTCCAAGCAATATGAAGTTAGTTACAACATTTCAGCCCAATATTAGAACTCTTTCTCGGGATGTCTGAGTATTCGCAGTTTTCGTCTGATATTCTCTCAATAAATACAAGTATTCCACAGGGTTCACTTCTGGTGTCCACTGTTTCTGCTTCATATCAATGATCAGCATTGTTCAGTGCATAGTTTTGCGGACGATAGTACTCTTCATACTAGTTTCTCTTTCAGAGTTCCCATAACAGCACGAGAAACAAAAATTCGGAAGGACATTAGCGTCAAAAGTATTAACGATGACTTGGTTCCACTCTTTCCCTATCATTATATATCTTTGACGTCATCAAAATATACGAATTCATACGCCGGATGATTCAACGCAAAGCTTGTATGGTCAGTTCATCAGAACACGCAAACCTCCTCGAAATGAATAATAAATATGGCTTCAAGTAGATCAAAATGGGAATGTGATATGCAAAGCACATACGTTATTCAGAGTCGAAATAACGTGGAACACATAAATGCATTGTTATCTGGGTAGAAAATTTTAGTCCAGCAGCCACCGCCTGATTTTTCGAGTGATTAATAACAAGCTGAATCTCCGTGAGTAGGTTCGGTTTGACGAGACACCCAAGTTTTTCCTCTGTGAAAATTCTCGTTAGAGGTAGCTAACGTAGTGCGCAGGTGTGAAACATGTCGATTCGGCGGGGTATCGAAATTGTCGGACTGATAGTGATTATTTTATTCACATATTGAGATAATTGGATAATACACTCGGAAAAACAATTGTCCTACAAAATGGATGGTTTGACTGGAGCGTCCTCCACTCCGAATATATCGAAAAAACGAGGTCATAAAAATTATCAACAACCAGCTGTTTTTTTTTATGCAGCTTAGTAAATACTTGTATAATGAAATGGCCACATAGTCCTACAAATTTAGTGGCACGTTTTCCTAGTCCTACGCTTGGAAGTTGTCGATACCACGGTAACACGGTAGCTACCTCTAACGAGAATTCCTAGTCCTACGCTTGGAAGTTGTCGATACCACGGTAACACGGTAGCTACCTCTAACGAGAATTTTCACAGAGGGAAAACTTGGGCGTCTCGTCGAACCGAACCTACTCACGGAGATTCAGCCTGTTATTAATCACTCGAAAAATCAGGCGGTGGCTGCTGGACTATTTGAAGTCCACATACTGCACACAGGGAATGATTACCGTGTTTATGACACGAAAGCTTCTAGGATCAAAGGTGATCTCGAAATATTTGTTGTCACGATTTGTAGCAGGTATTACATGCAATTATGTTGCCACTCTACAAACAGATAAAATATAAACGATACGGTTTAATGGGAACCATAAAAATACCAGATACGTGCTCCTGCATAATATGTGAAGCAATTGTTGAACTCTCAAATGAAGTTATTTATAATCAGGTATTAGATGGTGAGGTAAAAACTCCAATTGATTTCATGTAAAAATTTATTTGTTTTATTCACAGATTAGACTTTTGATGTATTGTTAATATAACTTCATCACTCATTTTCGTGGTATGTGAAGAAATCAACTCTACTTCGAAAGTAAAACACTAGTCACTCTCAAATGAAGTTATTTATAATCAGGTAATAGATGGTGAGGTAAAAACTCCAATTGATTTTATGTAAAAATGTATTTGTTTTATTCACAGATTAGACTTTTGATGTATTGTCAATATAACTTCATCACTCATTTTCGTGGTATGTGAAGAAATCAACTCTCCTTCAAAAGTGAAACATTAATCACCTTTTCTGACTGTATTTGCACATAAAAATTGTTACCCTCCATTCAAATTTGAAGGAAGAGAAGATTATATTAATTTATCATCTTGTCGAAGTTATCATCTGAAAATGTTTTCTCATGAATTTTTTTATAAAGGTAGTGTTAAGTTCAAAATTGCCAAATTAAACGCGAATTCAAACAACTTCGGTTTATTTCTCACTTGACAATTCTCAATTCAAATTATTTATATTAATGACAACTTATCTATTTTTTGTTTTTTCAATATAGGATGTTCAAATTAGGAAAAAATAAATACAACATTCGAATACTAAAAATTCGTCTTCAAC
Source organism: Zygogramma bicolorata (assembly GCA_032362365.1). Classification (NCBI taxonomy): domain Eukaryota; kingdom Metazoa; phylum Arthropoda; class Insecta; order Coleoptera; family Chrysomelidae; genus Zygogramma; species Zygogramma bicolorata. Next base: position 919,010 of record JAVJAQ010005007.1, read on the forward strand.
ATTCTCCACCCACAGCAGGATTCGGAAAATGGAGCATTCATTTTGTAACAGGAAGGATGCATAATTTAGCAACAGGTCTCACATAGGTACCATTCTTATTTTTTATCTGGACTACTCTGATTATACCATCTTTACCAGGGTATGTTTTTTCCACTCGTCCAATCATCCATTGATTACGAGGAGCCTTTTCATCTACGACTAACACTATGTCTCCTACTTTGATAGGATTGCTCTTATCGTGCCACTTTCGTCGCTGCAGTAGTGTTGGTCTATACTCGGTAACCCATCGCCTCCAATAAGAATCCGCCAAGGCTTGTGCTATCCGCCATTGTTTCCTACTGGACAATTCAAAATCACCATAAGATTTGACGTCACCAGTTCTAAGCAGCAAAAAATGATTTGGTGTTAGTGCTTCAGGTTCACTAGGGTCAACGGAAATATGTGTTAACGGCCTTGAATTAATGATATACTCGATTTCATTCAGTAGGGTTACCAAAACTTCCTCTTTAGGGTTGATCGACTTCAAACTTATCTTCAGAGCTGTTTTTATTGAACGAATCATTCGCTCCCAAATTCCACCCATATGGGGAGCTCCTGGAGGATTTAATTTCCATTGTATACCTTTCGAGGCGAGATCTTGGGAAATTCCATCTTGATCCAAATTTTCAATCCATTCTTTCAGCTCTCGGTTTTCCCCGACAAAGTTAGTGCCGTTGTCTGTCCTGAATTCTTTTGGCTGCCCCCTTCTGCACATGAACCTTCGTATGGCAAGAATAGTCGAACTTGTATCCAAGGATGCGGCAAGTTCTATGTGGATTGCTCGAAGAGTGAGACAAGTGAAAAGTACGCCGTATCTCTTTTCCACTCTTCGTCCGATTGCAACAGTCATAGGGCCGAAAAAATCAATTCCAACAAAAGTAAATGGGAATGTAAATGCTCCCAAACGTTCTGATGGTAACATACCCATTTCTGGAGCTAGTGGTTGACAATTTCGATTCTTGCATGCTTGACAATTTCTGAAACATTTCTTCACTGCTGCTCGGATGTTGATAATCCAAAATTTCAAACGAATATTGTTGACCACTGTCTCTAGACCTATGTGATTGGATTCCTGATGATACTTATCGATCAGAAGCTTGGTATATTTGTGATTTGGATCCAGTACGATAGGGTTTCTTGATTCAAGTGGTACATCCAATTGTTCGTTATCTGGAATTCTTCCACCAAGTCGTATAATAGAATCTTCATCCAAGAAAACAGACAGTTTATACAAACGACTAGACCTAGGTAGATATTTTTTTCTATTCAAAATGGAAATTTCCTCTTCAAAAGTCTCACTTTGACTCTTCCGTATCCATAACTTCTTGGCTTCTTCTATTTCTGAAACGTCTAATTTCAAACTTTCTGGGCGCGATTTTTTTCTTATCCGGACAACTTTCTTGAAATGAAGAATCCACGCTGTAGTTCGTATGAGTCGAATAAGTTTGGAAAATCTGCAGATGTCAGGAAAATCCATTTGAAGTTCTTTCTTTTTCGATTGGATAAGAAGAATTTGTTCTTGGTCATGATCATTAGTATGAAATGATTCCATAGGCCATTCTTTCTCAGGTAATTTTAGGAAATTGGGTCCGGAAAACCATTCGCTTTCTGGCTTGAAACAAATATCTTTTCTTTCTTTTGTTGCTCGGTCAGCAACATTCAACTCAGAAGGTAACCAGTGCCATTGTCTTACTTCGGTATTTTCGTGAATTTCCCCGAGTCTACAAGCTACAAAAATAGGAAATCTTCTCGACTTAGACCGGATTTGTTGCACTACCACCATTGAGTCTGTCCAGAAGTGAACTTGGTTGATTTCGTATTCCAGTTCTCTGCCAATGGTTTGAGCCATTCTGCAAGCGAGTACTGCGCCTTGTAGTTCCAATTTTGGAATGGTTTGTTGATTCATCGGTGCCACTTTGAATTTTGCCGCCAGAAATGCTGTATATACTTCACCATTTTCAACTGTTCTCAAAAAAGCAATCGAAGCGTAAGCCTTATCGCCAGCGTCACAAAACATGTGTAAGTCCACCGTTTTAACAAATGCCAGACGTGGAAAATAATATCTATGAATTGTTACAGGGGTGATTTCTTTCAGTAGTGATAACCATTTCAGCCAATGATCAAAATGTTCTTCGGTTATTTCTTGATCCCAGTCGATGTTGCTCTTCCAAATATTTTGCATTAGAATTCTGGCATTGATCATCATCGGGGCAAGAAATCCCAACGGGTCGAATATGGACATAACCATTCGTAAAACTTCCCTCTTTGTTGGTACTTTCTTCCCACTGGAGATGTCTGAAGGAATCTTCTTGAGGTTCAATTTGAATACAAAATCGTCGTTTTCTGGATACCAAGATAGTCCTAAAACCCTTTCCAAATTATCTGCATCTAATTTTACATTCGATTGCGTCTTAGTGCGTAGATTATCTGGGATAGACCGTATGACTGCAGTTGAATTACTTATCCATTTTACCATTTCGAAACCGGCCTCTTTGTGAACATGGATTATATTACGAATTCTATTGATGGCTTCATCTTCTGTGCAGCAAGAATCCAGGTAATCGTCGACATAATGTTGTTTTTTCATTGCTCGAACGACTCCTGGGTATTTATGTTCAAATGAGTCTGCGTTTTTGTTTTTTACAAATTGTGCTTGTGATGGACTGGAAATTGCACCAAAAATCATCGCGTTCATGATATAGACATCAGGAGGTCTACTTCTTTCCATACCACGCCAGAGAAATAGCTGTGCACATCTGTCTTCCTCGATGATGGAAATCCTATGGAACATGTCACGGATATCTCCTCCGAAGGCAATCTTATTCTGCCTGAATCGCCATAAAACTGAGATCAGAGATGGAACATAATCTGGGCCTTGACAAAGGAAGTCGTTCAAACTGAAACCTTGAGATTTTGCAGCAGCGTCAAAGACCATGCGAATCTTTCCGGGTTTATTCATGTTCCATACGGCAAAGCGTGGGAGATACCAAGTTTTTTCAGTACTTGGTACCTCTGATGGCTCTAACTTCTTCGCATATCCCTTTTCAATGTATTCCGCTATTTTTGCATTGTACTGGTCAGCAAATCCAGCATCGTGGTCCATTTTACGTTCCATACAATACAATCGTTTCAAAGCATTGATTTTACTAGAAGGCATCGAGACATCTTCATGCTTCCACAAGTGGCCTATCTCATAATGACCATCGACTTTTTTAATAGTCCTCTCCATAATATCCACGGCTCTCTTGTCTTCGACCGACTTGATGACATTATCCTGCATCTTTACACCAAAAGCTTCAAGACGAAAGCTGTCTTTCACCATTTGATGCAGTTCATCATCTTGCACGTGACGGCAACAAAGACTCACATGCGATAGTTAAGTTTCTATGTCCGTTTCGTCGATGGGACCATGTACTGTCCATCCTAATTTGCAATGAGACATCATAGGTTGGTGTAATTTTGGTTGAATTATGCTTCTAGGTACAATCAGGCCACAATTATCTTGACCAATTAACAATTCGGGTTTTGTATGGCTGATTGATTCAAGGAGGGCACAGTCAAGATATGGAAATTTTCTATTTAAATCATCAACGTTTATTTTCTGCGTCGGGAGTCGCAAATTTCTTACGGTTCTTACTTGCTTCAGTTTGAAGAAAGTAGGGGAATTTTTGTCTGCAGCAATCTCTAGAGACACCAATTTGGAATCATCTTCATAATGGGTGATTTCATTGGTCCACTGGAAACACAATGGTACAACAGGCCCTGGAAGTTGCAGTCTACGAGACAAGTCTTCTTCGATCATGGTACAAGTGGATCCTTCATCGAAAAGTGCAAAAGTTTTGACTTCTCCTGCTGGTCCTCGCAACAGTACAGGTGCAATCCTAAGAAGTACATTTTTTGTTTTGTTTGATGAAGAATTGCAGGTGAAATTTGCGCAGAAGTTGGAAGAGGGATTCCTTATCTGATCTTCAACATTAGTGGACCTTTCTGAAACAACTTCAGACTGTTCATCTCTTGGAATATGTAAAAGGATATGGTGTTTTCCTCTGCAACCATCTTTGCCACATCTTGACTTAGGAAGCATCTGTTAGCCATATGTCCAGTTTTGAGGCAGAGGAAACACAATTTGAGGTTCAGAACATTCTCTCTCCTTTTTGCAATAGGAAGTTCTAAAAATTTCTTACATTTTGAGATGCTATGGTCGGAGTTTTTGCAGAAAAGACATACGCTAGTATCTTCTTGTGGTGTTGTGTTCTTCTTCGAGATCATGACGGTTTCTCTCTTTGAAGAAGGAATTTTGAAAGAACTGCCTCTTTGAAAAGGGTTACTGAAGGCAGCCATTGAGTTAAGTTCTCCTTCGAACCAGTCAGAAAAGTCTTCTAACGATGTCCCAATTCCTCGTAAATCACGTTGATGCTTGAATTTTCCCCACGAAAATTTCTGGATAGTAGGGAGTTTTTCGACTAAACTGGCTAATAATTCCGGATTGAAAAGGTACACAGAGGAGTTAACATTTTTCATGGTAGTCACCATATTATTCACTGTATTGGAGAAGTAAATCCACGAATCCAATTTGTCTTCTCTCAGGATTCCAAGCTTTTTAACTTTCTCTATAAGTGACAGTATGATCCATTCCGTTCTTCCAAAATTCATTTCAAGCATTTTGATGATTTTTGGGACATTTCTTGGTGACGTAAGAAGAGCTTTCACAGTATCTCTGGCTTTACCCTTGAGTGCTCTGTCTAGACGAATTAAGTTTTCTTCATCAGATAACTCAAGCTGCTTGGTAGATCTGTTGAACTCGTTTATGAAAATGGGCCACTCTGTCAGTTCACCGGAAAAATGTGTGAGGTCTCTCATTTTCTGTCGAAGTAGAATTTTGTTTGTTGTGGCTGTGTTCTCAATACATCGTCGCGCAATATCCATGAGAACATGATCATTTCCTCCAACCCCAACAGAATCTGAGAAGTTGGCGTTGGCCAATTGCGAAACATTGAACGTTTCTGATTGGTTGTGTTCCTTCTCGGCACAGTGTTTCGATTGAGCCACCCAATTATTCATGATGAGAGGATTTGAGTATAAATGTTCACAGTGAACAGATTGCACTTCTTCTAACACAACGCTACTATTTTCACTTTTTTCAGCAATCTTCCGATGAATTTCGAGTTCTCTTTCAAAATAATGACTTTCTCTTTCAAGAGCCTTAATCATTTCTTCAGATTTTTTGTCTTCGATTTCTTTCTGCTTTTTCAACAGCGTCAATTCCAAGTTCAATTCGGAGATACTCGACTTCTCAGAAAGTATAGACCTATTTTTAGTTTTACTGCTTCCTGCAATATTTATGTTCGCTGGGGCAGAAATTGTACTCATTTGAGGAACACTTGAGGAATATCTTTCCATATATTGAGTATCAGATGCGACTTTTCTTGCGGAACTTCTATAGCCTACACTTGATTGATAATCTTCTTCAGCTATGCGTAAACCAAATCCTCCAATGTACGTATCTGCATATCTCACAGGTGGAACTCCTTTGTTGTGCCTCTCGCTTCGGCGTACATTTTTGAGTTCTGCTTCATTATTCGCCTTGTTATTTTGCTCCATAGCGGTTCTTAATTACTCGAAGGACCAATGTTAAGTTCAAAATTGCCAAATTAAACGCGAATTCAAACAACTTCGGTTTATTTCTCACTTGACAATTCTCAATTCAAATTATTTATATTAATGACAACTTATCTATTTTTTGTTTTTTCAATATAGGATGTTCAAATTAGGAAAAAATAAATACAACATTCGAATACTAAAAATTCGTCTTCAACAGGCAGATTCACACAAAAGGGAAGCCCTGTAATGTTTGAAGAACACCGCGTGAATCAAGGGACAGGAGATACAAATTAACATTAACTTTGAATTTTTGAAGTTGGTAGACTCAGGAGAAACCTCTCTCTTGGCAAGTAGTTCCAAAGCTCAGCTGTTCTATTGGAAAGAAATCCTTGATCAAGAGAGGTTCGACAGGTCTTCACATTCACAACAATAGGGTGGGACTCCTGTACTCGTCGAGTCATCCGTGTAGATATTGCCAAGGGTGGAACGATTGATAACAATTCAGGAGAGCACCGACCGTGAAAATATCTATAGAAGAGAGACAAGTCTCTGACCCTTCTACGATGTTCCAATGAAGTGAGCGAGTCCATGAGCGAGGAATCACCAACAAGACGGATTGTCTTTCTCTAAATAGAATCGAGAAGCCTCAATGAATGTTTTGGTGCCGAACTCCACACATGAGAACTATATTCCAAGACAGGTCGTATCTGAGCCTTGTAGATCATCAGAAGCTGACGAGAAGTGAAGTATTTTTTCGCACGCAATAGAAATCCAAGTTTCTGGAAAACACCTTTAGAGATCGATCTCACATGGTTTTCCTATGAGAGATTATTACTGATCGTAATTCCTAGCATCGATATACTTGACTTTGTAGGAATAGTTAGTCCTCAAATCTGAATACTAGATGATGATAGATCGGCTTTCCTTGAGAAGAGAAATGCCTGGGTTTTCCTAGCATTGAATTCCACCAAGTTCATTTTACCCCATTCTATTATTTTTACCAAGTCATCGTTAATTTTATTGACGTGAATATTTCCTTGAATTTTTGTTTCATGAGCTGATATAGGGACTCTGGAAGAGAAACTAGTATCAAGAGCCAAATACGAACAAGTTGTTGAAATCAAAATTTGATCAGAATTACCCAAGGAGTGAATTTTGATCTGATAAATATCAGGATCAGTAATAAGAAACAAGTCCAGTGTATTGTCAAATCGGTTATTCGTACCAGGAATACGAGTGGGTTGATCTATGAGTTATTCCAGATCATTAGTGATAGCAGATGACTCTGCCTGTCGTCCTCTGTCGTTCCATTCGAGAATTTGAGTGATGAAGAATTATGTACATTAAAATCACCCAATATGGTGACCTCAGCAGTTGGATGGTTTTATTTGATGAGGTCGATTTTTTCCGATAGAAATTCGAATAGTCTGTCAAAACAGTCATTGTTAGGTGATAAATACAGACAACAGACATATTTAGTTTCGTGATGATTGACAAGCTTAAACCACATCACGTCAAAATCTTTCGGTTCCAGCCCTTCTTCGCGATGGCACGATGAATCATTCCTAGAGTATAGACAAACACCACCTTTGAAACGAAAGCGAGAATAGAATTCATAACCTGGACAAAGCATATGTACATTATTCGTATATGAATTGACCTGAGTTTCAGTAAGAATAAGAAAGTCAGGTTTTTCGGTTTGCAGATGGTGGTGCACATCATTGATATTTTTATTCATACCACAAATATTACAATAATCGATTCCCAATACTTTCGATGAAGGTTCCCCCTGAGTACCTTCCACCGGGAAATCCGATTGGGGAGGTATTTTACTTCCGGAGTTTCTTACTCTGGGAGACATTATCATCATTTTTCATATTCAATAGTTGGGAAAAACCGGAAATATCAATCACATACTGAAATGTGAATTAACACTTCACAGCACATATAGTTGGTATGGTGGTATCTCACCGGGCGATGGTAAGACCATCTTCCACCTAGGTTATCCTTTTAGTCGTCTTCTACGACAGGCAGAATCTACCCCAGGGTTAATCTGATCCACCCCCATACAGAGACATTCTCGAAGATGAAAAATATGAATGTGATATATGAATGGGATAAGGCATACAGTGAATTGAATATGGTGAAATGGTTGTACTAATTATATTAGAAGAATTCATCCTTGGCTTTCAACTCGGAATCATGTTCATAATAATCGTATATTCGAAAAAAATCCTTAATTCAGATACAAGTGGTATTATAAAAAACAATCTATAAGTATTGGATACCAATGATAAAATGATTGTTGATGAACCTAAATTCCCTGAGGGCCGTATCTGAAGGTTACCTTGGGGTCACATTTTTATGACCAACCGATCCATTTATGATATATCATTTGAAAGGTCGAGCCAAGTAGAATAATAGCACAAAATGTCAGATTTATTTTGATTTGCCTATATGAAAATGGCGGCGTTAAGTTTTCAAACTGGAGGATCACAAAAGAGCACATTTCAACGTCTGAACGATAAAAGTTACCTCCCATGCATGATCCCACCAACCCAATATTGTGATGTGCGACACATTTTTTGAAAGGTCTCCTTAGGGGGAATACGCTCCTGGAATTTTGAACAATTTCAACGAATTGAACGAACCAAACGAAAATGACGGCATCACACACATCCTTTCAATACATAATTGATCTCAAAACCATTAATAATAGAGCATAATATGAAGGTGCCATTTTGAAAGGAAGTGTTGAAAACAACTGAATATTTTGTTTTTTTGCTTGTAAGTGGAAAATGGTAATTGTTTTGGGAAGAAGTTACAAACAAATTTGATTCTACACTAAACGTGTTCAGTGGTAAATTAACGTAAATTTGATAGTTTAGCCGCCATATGCTTAACAACTGTTTTTACCCCAAAATCCTCAATTCTCGCACGGCAATGTCTTCAGCAAAACTTTACAGCGCGAACAAGAAACTGATAAAATCGGTTCGACTTTCGTGTGCAACGTTGGATTTTGACTTCAAGTTTCATACCACAGTTCGGCAGTAAATCGATTCCATATTTTGTTAGTTCCCCTATAAATGAATGATTTCAATCATGGATTTTTTGCAAATTGAATTTTTTGTGCAAGGTGTTTTAAATTATTGATGTACATTTGAAAAAGGAGTCGTCGCATTTTGAAGGTCTCTTTAGACTTCTTTCTACTTCGAGTTGGTTGTACAGACTCTTTGTCTATCGCAGAATCCTCTCTCGAAGATTCTTCCTAGCCCTGCTCCGGCAAATTCTGACGTTTTGTTAATGGAATGTCTCCTCATGTGAGTATTACTTTCTCTTCTTCTTCTATCCATGCCTTAGGTGGATAATTTCGAGTTGTAATTCAAAATTAGCACACTCATTTCGTGTTGTAACTCGAAATTAGGAGAAAAAATATTCCATGTCCGCTCTAAGCTTGCGTAAGATTCAATTCGAAGTAAGTTGTCAAAATCAGTTCTTGGTAGATCTATTGATGACTTAATCATAAAAAATACGATAGGTAACTGACTTCTCTCGCAAGAGCGATTGGCTGATCAGCACTAACCCGTGCAAATTTAGCGCTCCCTTATAAATGAAGTAGCGAAGCCGCTTGAAGTTGATTTCAAGAAAATCCTACTCTTGTCAAATACTTGTACAAATTGATCATCAAAGATGAAGAACTGTCCAACCCTTGTTTTTTTATCAGTGGTTCTGCTAACGACCTGCTGATTTAAATATCCAGAACTGTACTATCTAGTACATATTGTCTCTATTAAAAAAGTTATTCAATGCATTTTATGTCATCACATGTTTTGTGTTATTGAGTAAAAAATATTTTATTCCATATGGCAACGCCGCATTTTACGATAGAGAATGGGCGCTGTAAGCTGTTAGACGCGGCCAATGGTCCAACGGGTTGCTTTGTCGAAATGGCGCCCCATCCCCAAAACCGAACGACCTGGGTGGTCGTTAAAAACTGTGAATGTGAACCAAACACGTAGACCAGAGTCCTTCGACAATTAGCCTTTTTTAATAACTCCTTAAGCCATTCCCAGGAGCGGCATGGTTATTCGCGGAACCATCCACCATGAAACGTGACAGTCATTCCTCAATACTACAAACATCAATTCTCTGGAGCAGGGTTTTCCAATCTATGGGTAGCGACCCACTGGTGGGTCGCGAGCAAATTCTAAGTGGGCTCAAAATACCGAAATAAATTGGCAACGCACTGAGATTAAAAGTAAATCGAGTTGAATTTGATGTCGAAACTTTAATGGCGACACAAAGGAAACAATTTCACCCTTTCCATAGAAATAACACTTTGATGTAGTTATTCGATTAAGTAGGTATTAAAAATTGTATTTGAACTTTGTTTTCGATTTAAAAAATCTCTCTATTCATATTGGTAACAGTTAAATTTCTTAGATGTGGGTCTCGAGTTTGGTAGCTTGTTTTAGATGGGTCGTAGTCCAGACAACAGACAACTCTGGGAACCACTGCTTTGCAGAATAATATCTGCTCCATCGAGTGATCGAACCGAACTCTTCTCGGCAAGGGCGCCGTTACAAACAAACATTTTCAGGGGGGGCGGACCGGAAGCATTTAGGTCTACACTTCTTCAAGGCCCGGCTCGATTATGTCGACTGATCAGGATTCCATGATTATTCCCTATTAACGAGCGATTAAGCAATTAATCGAAATATCAGCTCTGCCAATCGTATTCGGTAACAGTCAGTGAAAAATATCACGTATTTTCAAAGTTGTAGTACGGTCTTTGGTATTTTATCGCGATCATATCATCAAGGTACATCTTTTGAAAAAGATAAGGTAATTTTTGAAATTACCGTTCCCGATCAATTTATCCTGCAATTCAATACGATAGTGAAGACAAACAAGAATTTGTCGTACAACGGCCTCGTGGGATTCGAAAAAGGGGCGATCATTTTGATTATTTGGATGACGGATACCTCCAAATGGAATTTAGATTGTCAAAGACCCCTGCTTGACAAATCAGAATCGATTGAAAGATATCTCAAATCTCCAACCTATTAGGCATTCCAGATACTCGAATGAATCAATATGGCAGTATCTGCCCCCCAAAAACTTTCGTGTGACAAAGATCAAGCGTTTCAATAATAGAAGATGAAAACACGAATTTAACCCTGGTTTCGCCTATGAAATGTCATAAAACCAGTAAAAACAAAGACTAATAGGTTTGTTCATTGTTTGCCCCCCAAGACAACACGTGATCTGGAATGCCTAATAGGGGTAGGTGAACATGTTTTTATTATTATATTCATGTATGAGTTTTGATTGGCTATGTTTTTGTTGCCAGAAATAAGTCTGTGTCACCTAAAAACCAGCTGTTAGTGCTGTCAATTATTGACATTAGTGGGATCAGTAAACCTATGATACAAAGAATTATCCATCGGTCAGTGCTGTAATTTTGAGGTTTCACTCCTTGCATATTGCTTCTCCATAAACAGTGGAAAACAAACGGAGATCTCAGCAATTAGGAAACAGACATTTCCACTCTTTTAAATCTAGGATCACGCCTCTATTTCATTAGAGCAACCATTTGAAAAATTGATATGAACGACAATTTCCATTCGATTCGTGAAATACAATTTGGGGTCTGTTTTTAGAATATTGGCCGTTTGGATCATAGAACACAGAACTCATAATAAGAAAATGAGTTATGAGTTCTGTGTTCGCGACTTCACGTGTACACAATGTCGCGAGATGGTCGTTTCTCTTAAACTGGCTTTTTGTTTCGCAGGATAATGAACGAGCTGTTTCAACGGTGAAATGCAAGAAAACTTTTATCGAGATTAAAGTAGCGCTTAGAACGAATTGCATCTTGAGAAAATCACGAATTAAGCTACGTGGGTGAAACCGGACCTTAATCGCAGGATGGTAATCGAGCTATTTCAACGGTGAAACGTCTATCGAGATTAAAGAAGCGCTCAGAAAGAATTGCATCTCAAGGAAATTTCGATTGAAGTTACGTTGGTGGAACCGGGCCTAAGGCCCCATAGGTATGGGCGCCCATGCTTCTCGGTCAAGGCCGGGCGCACAGCAAACACTATCACCAACTCCCAGCGAATTTTTCAATAGTCATTGAATTCTTCATCGGGATGTCTCAGATTCATCCCAAGAAAAGCCTCGCAGAATTTTGAAAGAAAGAACACTCACTTTTGAATGACATAAAAATTGTCTCCGTCGTCACCCTGCTTGATGACCAACTCGTCCTTCTGCACCTTCCGCTCAAACATGGCGTCCAGAACTTCTTGCATCTGCTCTTTGTCCAGCGAACGGAAGAGCAAAATATTCTTGACGGCCTCCGCCAATCTTTGACGTTGCTCGTCGGATTTCGGGAACACCAGTTTCGTTCCGTCGTCATCTTCGTCCTCTTCAGGGTCGTACGTTTCCGCAAAAACAGATTTACGTCTACCCGAGAATCGGGCTACGGGAGGTTCTGGAAAAAGAATATGATACTCGTTAGGGGCTGAATATGGAACATATTTCGATAGGGTAATATAACTTCAAGCGCAACATATTCCAAATTACAATTCAACATGCACTAGTTTGACAAGCGAATTTTCACTTGTGATACCACTAGTGCTTGACTTATTTCCGGAAATTTTTAAGAGATCACGAATATTTTGAAATTCTTTTTTTAATATTCGTGAGCAAGAAAAAATGCCCAAGGAAAATTTTACACCATATTGAACTTCACGAATTATTTGAAATTCATGTTTTAGCGTTTCAAAGATCGTCAAGATAGGCTCTCGAATACATCCCAGATTGAATGAACAATTTAACTGAAATTGCCTTGTTCTGTCACATTCAATTTAGGTTATTGTGTGGGCTTCAACAAAATGAATCGATTCGGTCAAGAAACTACCGTGTCAGTGGCTCGTGAATAAAGATGTCGATTATTTTTGTATTTTCATTAATCTGCTAAATTGTTCTAGTGCTCTATTTGAACGTTACATTTCGTTTACCTCTGCTCGAAGTGGGTACGTGACCTGTTATGTCAAACAAAATATGCTCTGCTTATATGTCGGAAGATTTCCACTATAATTCGCTGTAGGTTACCCATGCGGAAAAAAAATTCCGATAAAATCCTCAAAAATACATGTGTTGCCATGGTAACGCGAAATAAAATAGGCATTTCACTGGTCGAAAACTGTTAGTGTGGAATTTTGAGTCTAATCCCACTAGAACTCAAAGTTTATTGTTGATTTTACGGAAACTTTCTTTTTGGCAATAACGCGAGAGCAATCAGGGTGATTTTTATGAAAAAAAAACTCAAAATTTTTATGATATTATCGTGTCGAGTAGTATTTGTCATTATTATTATCTGAAATATTCTTAGCTGATATTGAAAATATCAGCGAAATTAAAGTTATTCTAGGCTATTTTATTGAGCATCCTCCCTACATATCTCACAAAGTTAAACAAAGATAAGTTTTTACCGAATACGTGCATTTAAAAAATGCCAGCTCTGGACAGGCTTTAAGAGCCTGTCCAGAGCCGGGTTCCGTTTCCAAACATTGTAACCATTAACCGTTCCGTTTGTACTGGTTACAACAGTGACCACCATCTCTAGTTACCAGTCTGGTTAACCAGACAGGGAAACGGAACAGTCCAGATGAGGGGTTCAACGCCCAAGTCTACTCGCGAGCTTCAATTTACATTGCGTCCAGATACCGCGTTTTATGTAAGTTCTTACGCTGGGGCGGACTTGGACTTGAATTTCCTGCCAGTTATGAAGGACTCGGATACGGCATACAGCGGTTGTGTTGTGGCTTGCATATCGTCGATGGTAACGTCGTAAATGAAGAGAAATTCGAGAATTTAACGTGCATCGAATTCTACGTGACAGAATGACGCATAGTATGTTTATGACATTATACCCGAAGCTGTTCGGAATCACCTACTTCATTGGCACATATTCGTCAGACAGTTCTTGAAAATGACTTTGAAATGGAAGTCGAAACGTCGAACAATTCGGAAGGAACCAAACGGATAAAAACCCTGTAAAGACCATCTTGCATAAACAAAGATCCGTGAAACCATCTATATATATATGTTAGCATGAAGATTCTCACGGACGAAGTATGATGAGTTCGGAGGACGAAACTCAATCATCACCTAGAAGATGAAAAAATGAGACTTTGCCGAAACGTTGTGACAATTATCCTTCAGGGGATCAAAACCACAGAACACGGAATGAAACCCGAAAAAACAACTCATCATATATATATATATATATAAACTCAAATGCCAAAAAACTTTTAGATGGATATACTTGAGTAAAGAGGATGAAATCGAAACAAGATAGGTAATTGAAATGTCAGTGAAAAAATTCAATATTGAAACCTATCGAAAACTCATTCCGTCAATCGTCCTCACCCGAAAATGATTTCTGATACAAACAATCGAAATGTGAGTACACCTAACTTCAAACTTCGTTTCAATTTTTTTTATTATTCTCCTATTAATTTTGTTTTTGTAACTGTTTTCTCATATTATCATATTTTTTATATTCATTTATAATCATTTTACTCACTTTTTATATTTTTGTTTTTCTGAATGAATGCGCATTTCAATTATATATTGTTTAATTAAATACGACAAAGCTTTCACTGGGTTCAATGTCGTGAGATGAAGAGAGATGGTACCGAAGATGTCGGAAATATGAAGCAAGCACAGGCTCCAGAACAAGATCGAGAGGCGAGATGAAATAATACAATGTAGGTAGTTGTTCTCTCCGAACGAATCGCCATCGATGTAGCTGACGAAGGCAATAAATACATCCTTGTTGCAATGATTCACTTCAGTAACTAGGTTGAAGCTTAGGCCCTTTTTAATCCAGTTGCAAGAGCTCTGATGGACAACATGATTTCTAGGTTTGGAGAGCCAATGGAGCTTACATTTCGATCAAGGAAGAAAATTTGAATAGAACTAATAATTCAAGTAATTTTGTGGATTGATGGGACTAATCAATTTCTGTTTAAAAGGAATGATTAACTACTGATAATCTACGACCGCACTGTATATTGCCAACGCAGCATACAGAGAGGAATCTCCTCGTGATTAAAATTTATTTATAACTTTTCTAAGCCGATATTCGGGGCTCAGTCATACGAAAAATATAACTGATCAACAAAGCTCTCGATCAGATAAGAGTTTGGACAAGGAGTTAAGGAAGAGGTGCTTTTATGTCTGGCGATTGATGATCGAAATTATTCTGTTACTGTTCTCACCATAAAATTATTGGGTATCAAGCAACTAGTTACTGGTTCAAATGCAGCCGATTAGGCTCAGGGTCAGTTCTTGAAGTCACTGACCTCGGTGGAACTGGTCTTTCATACATTTTTACTGGAATGGGTCCAAAGTTGAATCGTATTAATTATATTGTTACGAATTATGTAAGTGAGTTATAAGTGCAGTAATTGTATTTTATAGTGAAATTAATAAAAGAAGTTTAGTGTGGTTTGGAGTATCATTTAGATAAACGAACTCAGAAATATCGCAACAATATTTTCGTTCGAATAGTAACTGGTAGAATGAACTGATACCTTGTGAGCATTCGCCGATCCCTCTGTAAGTTGTGTAATGTCGAAACAAACAAATTGTTCCATTGAGAGAACTAATAATTTAAATACGTAATGTGATAATGGGACATTTGGAAGTCTGCTGCTCATAAATATGCGTGAAATGTAACGTAGTATTATTCATTAGACTATTTCAACTGCTTACATACAAGGATAGATCGTTGAACTGGTTATTAGAAATGCTGATCGAAATAAGAATTATATGTCTGACCAACTTTCTCGTTTGGTTTCAACCAGTCATTAATTACTTCGTTGATCTCTCGAATACTGGAAACTCAACTATAGTTCATGAAAAAAAAACACTCTTCGAACAGTAATTTAAAATTTATAATTTGACTACGCCTCGGCATATTTTTTTTCAGTCAAATAGATAACAAATTGAAGAGACGTTAGAATTTAACAAACCTCACGAACATATTATCATAACTATTTGTTTCTTTTAATTTTGTCCTTACTGAATAAAAACCTTTTCCAAGTACTGTTTGAACGTCATCATTTTGTGGTGGATAAATATTTTCTCCGTAGTTTTCTGGGTTTTTAACCTACCACAATCTGAAAAAATAAGAATTGATATACAGGTATAGAAGAGCAGATTTTCAATCTACCCCAAAAAGTTGCTGCGTCAATTGAAAAACAGATCCTTCTGGATACAAAAAATCCAATCAGTCAGCAACTTCTCGTATAACTCAAATTTGCCTATGAAAAAAATTACAAGAACAAATATGTATGTGAACAGCCTTATCGTTAACCTTTCGGACACCAAATCCGCTTCCGTTCTCAAAACTTAACGTAAATTCCTTTTCAAATGCCAATACTTGTTGTTTACAATTTTCGTAATTGACATTCGTCAAAGATTTGATAGTGACACAACATTTTGTCCTTCAGGAGGGGCAGCCATCCGCGATCCATATCAAGGAAGATGACATCATGATGAAAGCAGATTTCTTTGATGTTCGTTTCCTGCCATTGCTCTCTTTTGCCATCATTTTAGTGTCATTACATTCTACTGTGTGATCTCCATCGACAGTAAGAATGTGCTCTGATAATTTCGAACCACCTATCTGTCTGTTCCTAATGTACATCTTGTGTTCACTCTTTAGCGCTTCCATAGGTCGAGACGTTTCACCTATATATTTTTGACCGCACCAAGGAATTTGATAAATGCAATATTTGTATTCCGTTGTGTTTGTTGGTTTGGTATGTCATCTGTCAGTATTGAACGTAGAGTATTTGTTGTTTAGAATGTTGTTCTAACATTATACCTCTTGCCAATCCATTTTATCTTTTCAGACAAAAGAGGGACATAAGGTTTAATGTTTGAAACAGGTTGTGTATTTTGTGTAGGTTGTATGTCTTCATTGTCGGTTGTTGTTGCGAGTGAAGATATTTGTTGGTATGTTTTCTTTCTATATATACTTGTGTCTATATGACGTATCGATTTCTTTATCATAACATGAACTGAAAGTTCATTGTTATTTTCTGTTTCTGTGAACTTCATTATTGGTTATTGTTTGTTAACATGTTCAAAATGTTTTACACACAAGTCCTGCCAAATGACATGGCCTGTCGAAATAGATTTTTGAATGCGATGTATTCATTCAGTAGATTTGTTCCACTGTTGCGATTTTATTTCGTTTTTATTTTGTTAGAAAAATGAAGATAACCCAGGCTCGATAATAATGAAAAATCTTGGTAAGAAGTCAGTGGTCGATACCAACCAGCGACAACAAATCTATATTCAGGATCTTATTATATGGATAAACTAACCTAAAACCTAGCCCGATATCAATTGAATAATCTTGGGAGTTAGTCAAGAGCCCATTATCTATTGCCACATAATAATAAAGAATGTTCAATGGTTATTAACAAAAAGCCATAACTGCTGACAATATTCCATCAATCGTCTATGAAGGTTACCATTTCTGAATTTGTTTTTCACCTGTCTATCGGTCTGAAATGTTTTGCTTCTTGATATCAGCTAATATTCACCGAATAATTCAGCAAATGTATAAAATATATAATTCGTTATAATATTTGTAAATTACATGCATTATCACAGTGTTTGGAAAACGCCAGATTCGGGTATAAAATATTGACGAATTATTGACCTTGTAAGCAACAATACATGGAGCATAAAAATCTACAAGCAACCTGATCTGATATTATTTATAAATTGGAAATAACTGGTATGATTGGAAGCTTTGGTGTGAAAGCGGAAACTGGTTGCAGAGATTGAGTGCCCTAACACCAAACTTATATAATTCATACAACGGGCGGATGTGCAAATGAATATCGTCCGAAGACGGCACGAGGCACAGTTTTAAATGTGTTTGTAAGTGTACCTGCCGTTTTACGTGCAAGCATAATTTTGGGGACCCCCATATCATCGCGACTAAGACGTTGGGGGTCTACGGACGAAGCCCCTTTGCAGTGCGGTGGGGGGAGTGCTGGCCATTATGGCGCCGTAATAGGAAGTCGGGGCCATTATAGCAAGAAAGAAGAAGAAGAGTGCAAGTGATATCAGTTTAGTATTAGGCCTGCCTCGCACTAGTAACATAAAAGTAGCTCAACCAAAAAGTGGCTAATAAATTCATGTTCCACGAACTTGTCTACTGGCGAGTTGCTTCATTAACATTGATTCTACTGAGACAGCAGTATTATTGCTTTAATTTTGGGAAGCAGAAAAAAGATAAAACAAACATGGTATTGGGCGTTGGGTTCATCTAATTTTCAGTCAGACTTTCAAATGGATAGTTTTATAAGCTCTTTTGAGAGTTTACGTGAACATCCCGAGAATATTTTTCCGAAGACATGTTTCAAAACTAAGGTATCATGATTATTATACAGCGATCAAGACATTATCCGGTGTAATCAGCATCCACGTTTTTCGGAGCAGCGGGCCCAACTTGATTTTTTCTGTCTATCTCTCTGTCGTCGCATTTCTATTTGCTTCGATAGTGCTCGAACGAAAAGAGATGCCGGTTTCAAACTGGAGTCACTCGTTCATTTATAAAACACTACTGGAATGTTGTTATATTATTATGTTAACATCATGTCCAATATCAGCGATATAGAAGAATTACCACACATATCGGAGAAAGCAGAAAATGCCGTAGAGAATCATTATATTTTACATTTGACAAATGCATGATATATTTCTTTACTTTCGATATAAGTCAGTAATTCAGTAAGGTCTCTTGGCGAAGGGGGTAAGGCTCCATAGATTCGAACTAGACCACCATATGAGAAGCGGGTTCAAAATCATTCTTAGCCATTATGTTTTCTCTTCATTTTTGCTTTTTATATCTCTTCATTTATTATTGTTGTATTTTCCGAGGTAAGACCAGTAATTACAATTTTGTAGAATTTTTCAAAGAAATAAGATTAATTATTATTGTGTTCAATACAAATATTATATTATAATATTTATCTACACCCGTACTCTAATAATACACTTATATGCCCACCACCCGTTTTATAATGAAATCCATTACGATACAGATTTTCATTACGATACAGATTTTCAACCAATAGAAACCCATTATTTTTCAATCAAGCATGATGTGCAAGCTTTGCATTTTGACATTTGTCAAGTCAAAATCAGTAGGTATTGAATTTTTGAAGAATTCAGTCAATTTTCGATAATCGAATGAAAATGTCTTATAGCAGTGATAAAGAAGAATTACCAGCGACTCCTCCACAGATGTCTTAGACAAGAAAAAAATACAATCGAAAGGATTATATTTTTCATTTGACAAATGCAACACATATGTTGTTATTTTCGTTCAAGTCGAATGTGCTTTCATGGCCGAAAGGTCAGCGGCGCGGGCAGTGATTACAAACGTCCCGGGTTCAAATCCAGACCTCGGCAAAGACTTTTTTTCATTTTTTTTCTTCTCATTGTTGTATTTTCGGTGGTTATATCATTAATTATAATTCTGTAGAATTTTTCAAAGAAATACGATTGATCACCCACTATTATTGTGTTCAATATAAATACCAAATATTATAATATTTTTAATTCTTCATTATTTATTGGGTGTAGATAAAATAGCGTATGCAACTCTCATGTAATGGTTATTAATACACTCGCATAAACCATACGAAACTCACCTTCGGCTCGTTTCGTATCCCGGTTTATGCTCATATATTAATAACCATCATTACACGATCGTTGCATAATATACTATTATAGTTCATTATTTATCGGGTTCAGATGAAATAGCGTATGCAACTCTCATGTAATGGTTATTAATACACTCGCATAAACCTTCGGTTCGTTTCGTAACCCGGATGAAGCTCATGTATTAATAACCATCAATACATGATCGTTTCATAATATACTATTTTACACTTGTTGCACTCATCTGAACATGTACTTCCAAAGATCTACTTTTCCAAATTACTCAAAATAAAAACTATTCTCCCATTACATATGAAAAAAATTAAAAAAAATGTTATTATAAAATATTAGGTCATGTGAATAAAGTGTAAGCAAACGCTTGTACTTTGGACAAACTTATTCCTGTTGTGGAGATATAAGATGAATTTATAGTGAAAAATTGTGCTGAATTTCACTCACATGGCCCATTATAGTGGATTTCAGTGACGAATTCAATATATTATTATCAACAAGATGACTTTCGAGAAAATTAATTCCTTGAGGTTTAAAACTTGGTGAGGAAAAATTATGAATTTATCATGTTTGACGAAAGCTTTTGATAATCTGGATGGGAAATTGATTGCGAAGATATAGATATTCATGAAAATGGGGTAACCTTTTGGAATACAAATCGTGCGATAAATAAAATAAGCACAAACTTTCAACTACACACGTAGGTACAGCAGTGTAAGAAAATAGAATGGCTTTTGGACCGTTTATTCTACAATCTATGATTACTCATTCAATTATTCAATTCTAAAATTAGTACGGTACTGGCTCCAATTCAGTTCATCTGAACTTACAACTGTTTTTCACAAAAATAAGCGCTAATGATATAGAGAAGGAAAAAATGCTAAAAATAGTATAATAAATGTTCGACAGATATGTAGATTACTCACAGAGCGCTTTGCTGCTTCGCCAATACATTAATTACTCCTTGTACTACGTTTTTACTAATGACAGGAAAATTTTATGAGAAAAACAATATATAAGGTGTTTGAAGACGAGTTTTTCATTTACCTCCATCAAGTTGGCGGAACACTTTTTGAAACCTAAAGAGCTAATACTTAATTCCATAATTTGTTGCTATGTTGTTGAGAACGAACTGCGGAATAAAATCGATCATTTTAGAAAAATGTCTTTGTAACTCACCAAGTTAGCAGTGTCAGCAATACAACATTTTTACTAGCTGTTACCCGGCTTGCGTTGCGATACCTTCAAAATATTTTTTTTAATGGTTTCCTTTTACCGCCCTGCTTTCCGTTGATAACTTGTATCCGCCGAAATCTTTTTTTCTACAAATGTTTCATTACAGTTTGCATGTTTTTGGTGTATAAATGGAATAGGAAAAAGTGACTTCTCTGTGATACAATGTGCCATATAGACAGGGGAGAAGTTGTTCACAATGTCTTTCTTTTTTATTTCAAAAACAACAACAATAAGCTTTCTTTATATAATAGTAGTTTAATAACCTGAAAAAACGTCATCCACCACAAAATAAAGACTTTC
Source organism: Zygogramma bicolorata (assembly GCA_032362365.1). Classification (NCBI taxonomy): domain Eukaryota; kingdom Metazoa; phylum Arthropoda; class Insecta; order Coleoptera; family Chrysomelidae; genus Zygogramma; species Zygogramma bicolorata. Next base: position 939,965 of record JAVJAQ010005007.1, read on the forward strand.
AAAGAGTACTTGAAAGCAACGTTATGCTGATTCACAAAAAAACAGAGTTATAATAAGGGTCTTTCAACATACCTACTGAGAAGAACCTTACTCTTTTGTAACATATGACTCGAATGATATAGTCCAATCAAGTTCCTATAGACATTTATCCGAAGAAGCTGATTTTTTCATATAGTGTGTAGTTGCCCATTGGGGAGTACCTGAGATGATGTGTATGCTGATGAATGGAAAAGTTTCAATTGAGAATTGCAGAAAATATAATTACACATAATAAATGAATGAATATCTCGGACTTCCATCGATAACTTTAAAAATTCGACCATACAAAACTCTCACCGGTGTTCGGCTGTCGCTTCTCACTTGTATCATTGCCGTACCATTTTTGACAGATTCAAAATGTTAGGACACCTGCAGCAGCTGAACTGAGGGGCGTTCATGCGGAAGCTGACATGTCCAATATGGACCCCAACTCTTCATTTTTCGCGAATTTCTTACAGAATATTTTTCACGTAAAATTTTATTTCCTGCAACTTACAACGATGCTATCATTTCATTCAACGTTATGAATTGAAAAATATTCACGTGAGATATACGGCATAAATGGATGATTAAAATTCGCGATTACACAAAGAGATATATAGTAATGTTACGTCCTAACGCCGGCCCTGACGAGATCGTAAACGCAGATGAGGAATCGCGTCGTAGCGAACGTCATTTTCCAAGAACCGTAAATACCGCCTGGAGAATTCGAGACACGTCATCGGGGCTTCTCTAGAGGATTCTCGATAGGTACGCAGATATAAATACGGGACAGGCTTCGCCGCGGGAAGAGAATTTGTATTACAGGGAGTTAGTGATTCGGCAGTTTTATTCAGAGCTAAGTGACGAGAGTTTAGTAGAGCTAAGTGGAAAGAGTTTTGTTATTGCTAAGTGCGAAGGTGTAGAATTGTTAGTACAGAGAGTTTTAGTAGCGAGCATTGGAAAGTTATCGGAGCGATTTAAGTGATTGTGTTGTATTGTATTGTGATAGAGAGTTACAATAAAAGAAGTTCAGTGTGGTTTGGTGTTTTAATCGACGAACCCAAGGAATATCGTAACAGTGGTGTCAGAATTGAGATTTTCCAAGGGATAAATCGTAACAGTAACTTGTGATGTAATAAGTTCCTATCTCCATATATATTGTCCATACAGAAGTTTCACGAGAGAGAAGCAAGCAGATAATGAACTTGACGACCTAATAACTCTTAGGTTTTTAAATCGATTTTCATGTCGACACATTATTTGCTCGAGTGTTAACACTTCTGACAATTTTCAAGGCAATGTAGCAAATTCAACAGCAGTCAATATCCCTACTGAGGAAAACCTCGAAACGTATTCCTTCTTCAACAAAAAAGTCGATATTTATTTATTTTTTCTCTTCCTGTGTATATGGATATTCATAATTTTCCAGATAATCAATATTGTGAAATGTCTATTCAAAAAAGATTTGGACTAATAGAGTTAAGTATTGTCTTTTATATGCCCCTCATAACGAATAAAGAATATTAACTAGAGAGCTACCTTTCATGAAAAAAGAATTCGAAATGAATAATTATTCGTATGACATCTATATCATATCATCAATAATGCTAATCATTCACATATTAGAAGATATTGCAATGCATTGATCTGATTAGAAAAAAAGTCTCAGAGTTGTGGTAGGCATTTATTTTTTCATTTACAAATGTGGGTGCGAAATTCGAACAATGGAAACGTCCATGATTTTTAGCTGGGAATAACCAAATTACTTAGACACGTCAATTTAGCCAAAACTTGAAAATCTCTTCGATTGTTTTTCTGGAAATAAAAAAGAAATGAACGTTACATACATATGCAATGCATTTCCAGACCCCTTAGTGAGTTATGATCGAGGTTATGATGGTAAAAATAGGACCTACATAATATTTTTGGGTATTGTAATATTATAGAGTCGAAGTAGTCGATCAATGACAACGTGGGATGCAACTGACTGATATACGAGTACATCAGTTGTCAGGAGCGATGAAATCACCCATATCACATAATACTATTTTATACTACCCTACACTCCACAACCCCCTCGCAATCATTACGATAAAAGAAATAATTTCCAGTAATATTTTGCTTGTTAAAAGTCAGGTCAGAAAATGACAATTGCAGTTTGAAATTTGAAATATTATTCGTTGATGAGGTTTTCCTGTTTTGATCGAGTAATAATGAATTAACCGACAGAAGTATATTTCACAATACAATGTATTTAATATCATAAATATTATAGAAAACGGGCGCCAATAGAATCCCGTTCTTCTACCGCCATCTATCGGGGGAATACTAAAACAACTCGTCGTGTCACAGAGACGTCACTTATTCCTCAACTTTTTCTTCAATTGCAGCACCAAGCTCAGCATTGACTTATCTTTTGTATGGTGTCTAATGAGACATGGTCTTAACTGAAGGTGATGATAGAGAAGGTATTTTCTGTATAATAAAAAGTACATATAACATGGTATCCAATTCCTCACCAATTCCGAGTGATTATCATTTTCGTATATTTACAAAAAAATTGTAGCAAACCCAAGGACCCAACGAGTAAGTGGCAGCATTGTTGCCTTTTCATTTGGAGTGTGTTTGTCAAAACTTCACGTTTTCAGAAAATCTGGGACTTTAGTTTATTTTTCACATTTCTGTTATTCAAAGAGCTGTAATAGCTTTCTGTATTTCAAGCCAACACAGTCAAAAATATAAACCTTTTACAGTGGGTTCGAGCCCCCAAGAGTACAGAGATTTTTTCGGCGCATTTCTGTCCCATTGAAAAATTATTGCCACGTTTCGTGATTCACAGGTCCGCAAATGGCCATTCTGCTCCTGAAGTATGGCGTTAGGAGTTAGCAGCAAAGTCTACTTGCTGAAAGACCTCTATCGAAGTCTATGGCGTTTGGTATGAAAATACCATAAATAATACTTTTCTACTCCCACTATTTTCAACCTTTCATTACGTATGCGACAGCTATTATGTGACTGCTCATTTAGAATACGTGTATTCTAAATTAATGGCCGTCCGTCGTTCCGGAAGTGTTTTTTGAAATAATAGAATATGAGTAAACCTGATAAATTCTCTTGCCTCTTTGCTCACAATTTTCGCTCATGCTACTTATCATTCTCGTTACATAATATACTACTTTCTATCCCACTATTTCAAAGTTTTCATTACGTATTCTACAGCTATTAGGTAATGGCTCATTAAGAATACACATGTATTCTAAATCAATGGCGGCCGCTTTCGGAATTGTTTTTTTCTTAAATGATGGGATATGTAACATTTGACCTGATAAATTTTATCTCATGTCTACAATCAATGGCCCAAAAACCAAATTCAGTGAATTTTCCTTTCAAATTCATTGTAAAATTATATTGAAATTGATACTTTTAGAAAATTTATTGTTTAACAGTTTATGGATTGGTACTACTGTATCTAGTTATATCCATGAAGTGAGCAATTGTTTCACCTACTTGCTGTCATCCAGTTGTTCATTGATCATTGAAAATAAGGGATAACAAAAAAGTGTGTGCTGCACCAGCAGAAATTGCCGGACAAGCATGGTGGCAGTAGAGTACAGTACGCAACTCGAGGATAAGGCTAGTTACGTGCACTCGCGAATTGCCGCACTGGGCTAACGCCCATTCTCGTTCGTGCGTTATAAGATACTTATCCTCCTCGTTACGTAATATACCATTACTATCAAAAATTACTCGAAAGCTGTGAGAAATAGCCTTCTTCAGCACCTCTTTCAGGGTGGTCCGTAAATCATGAGAAAGGTTGTAAACGGGCAAAATTCTCATATCAAATGACAAGTCGCGCAGAAGAAGAAACCGAGAAAACGAAGCCAATAGCAATCCTGACAATTTTGGATCGATTGATTCCGATCAAAGTGATATCGAAAGTGAGTTATCGGAATTGGAATATCGGAACTTATTATAGTAAAAGTTTCAAAATCCAACTTGAATCACGTGTGCCACTGAAAACAAACAAATAAAGGTGAAACCTTAATATTTTACTAAAAATCCCCGATTCTGGATATACTTATTTTATTATTTGTATAAGAGTTATTGGTAATTGCAGGTCGTTTTTTCTTCATCTCACGAATGGTAACCTTCTTAATTCACTTGTACCAAGGATAACGAGGTCTTATTTTTAAAAGAGTGAGCTCGTTACATTATCAAGTTTCATTTGGCAATATTGAACGGGGCTGAAAAGGCGCTTGATTTGTCAACAATATTATGAAATCTGGTAACATGGTAATTGCAGTGCGTGAAGGCAAAAACAATGAATGAGTCGCACCATTTTATTGTTCTCTACAGAATAATTATATACAAGGCATATAATCATATATTATTGAACAATTGAGTAGTTAAGAGAATAATCGTAGTAATTAATCTGCTGTATCTAGTAATAAGTAATGAAAATAAATTAATTGCACAGATAGATGGAAAGTGAATTATATCTCAGCCACATAGGAATTCCAATAAAATATGAATAATTGAATTATTCTGCCAATGTAAATTAATTTTTGCCTAATATACTAGTCAATTTAGGAAAGAGAAATGAAAATAACACTACTTAAAGGTGAACTCTAAAAAATATGCTAATCAAATCTCGAATGATATAGTAAAGTTGATCAAATTGAGAGGTTGAGTAAGTATACAGGGTGGGCCGATGAAAAATTTTGGAGGGAAAAATCTTTCGAACATAATATTTTCAACCTTGTCACTTAGGGGTTAAGCGATACCTCGTTTGAAAGATCATCAATTTGTCTTTTCAGTGCTTGGTACATTTTTGAATTCGATGCAGTAGATGAGTAGAACGTTAAAAATAATTTTTTATAACGCTACGCTTTCTCTCTCTCTCTAGTGCTTCCTCCAAGGCGTAGAATGATCCGCTTCTTTCCTTTTTGAGACTAATCGTGCATTTTATGGCTAGCTCGGTATTAATAACGAATTGCTCAACTGTTACAAAACTTCGACATGACGGTGTGTGTGAGTACCTGATGACTGACAATAAACCAAATAATCTTTCGAACAATTGACACAGGCCAGCCTCAAGAACTTACTCGGTTGATTTATGGGAAAACAACTACTCTTCTGGTTATTACCTCGAAGAGCGTTGAATCATATCCGACTGATGCCAGTGCAGAATTTCTCACAGAATTCGCTTTCAATGGTAAAAGTATCGGTATTAATAAATTATTGGGATGAGCATACTTGCTAACGAATTTCGGGCTCTTGGGGGGAACTACCTCACACTGACGAGTGGTCAATAAGCCCTAGACCGACCTGCCAGTGTGTGCCGCCCCCATAATTGAAAATGTATCAATGACGGCACTTGTGTTACCAAAAGCATATGGGGGGGTTTCTGTGAAAAACCCAGCACAACCGGGATTACTATTTTCGTCGAAACTCCAACTATGCGAAATCAGCATTGCTTCGTTCTCATTGGCCAATAAGTACAGCTCTCCCAACCTAGCTTCACGTGAAAGGTATGATATCAGTACGCGCGCGAAACAAGCGGTCATTGAAACCCTCAAATTTTTTCACTGAACTTTTTACACTCCACTTGACAATTTTCAGGCAAAACAGTTTCTAGCACATCTCGTACTACATCTGATCACCAACTTAAAAAATTACTAGGGGTAATTACTATACTTCTACTACTACTATAAGTTTGATATCAGTGACGGAGAAACAAATTATGAGTAAGTTATAATGGTTTAGTAAAAACACCAACAATTTCAAGCCACTACATGCAATTCAAAAAAAGGAAAAACGTTCTCGACATGCCGAAATGAAAATGAATGAAAACAATAACACTGATGTAAACGATACTATTGGGTATTCACCTAAAAACATTTTTGCCATTTCCTCAAGTTTGAATGAACTTATGCAGATAGTACTGAATATTATGATAATACAAACTGGCACACTTCGGTTACTTCGCCACACATCAACCTACTACAAAACAGTTGGCACTGCAACTGGTCGAATTATCGCAATTTTAAACTAACGTGGGTATATATTGAAGAACATATGGTCTTATATTTTTTGAAATCAAAATTTTTATTTCAACAACTGGCACATGTCCAGCTCCAAGGATTTTATGTTAATTAGAACAACTGATTTCTGTAAAATTTTGGCAGACTGAATCAAATTATAATTCAAACCTTACAGACAATGGGTGGATTTGGGAGGAACAAGTTCAAACCACAAACCTCTATAAAGTCAGCGAGACCACTCGCAGTGAATTTCATGTATTGAAATGTTAGTGAGGCAGTTTTCAAAATCTGGAATGATTTGGAGCTCTTTTTTTGCTAATTAGTTGGGAAAAAATATTTTTTGGCGCCTTCTCTCAAAAAACAGTGTCATGTTAAAAATGAAACTCTTTTATTACAAAGTTTTTTTCACTTTGAACACGCTATTAGATTCAATTAATTATTCGCTAGTTAGTTGCGAAGGAAAAACGTATATTTTCCAACCATCTCGAGCATCTTCTGAACTGAACTCAGCTTATTTCCACAAATTATCAAGTTGAGGGTCGATGTATTCAGGGAATTATTAAATGTTCCGCCATCTTCTAGTAGGTGAAGATATTGACTTTATATTCTAGGCTTGTACAGTATTCGTCAGGAGCTTCAAAAGGACTCCATTCAATTCATGAATTTAATTTATTTCCCAGAGGTCGCACAATCGCCATCTTGAAATTTTCATCTGTCAATTTCACTCCATAACATAGTATTCATGCATACATTTCATTATATCAAGTTTCATTTTATTGAGTTAACTAGTTCAAAAAATGAATGGGGGTATACGTTGAAGAAAGCAGCTGTATAATAAATATAGTTTTTAATAATGTTTGTGCTGTAACTCGTTATTTCTTACGAAATATGAATACATTTACATTGAAGTTACCACACAAATATTTTTTATTAGGTATAAATCTTTGCTCCAAACTTTTTTTTCGATGAATTGTCTAGAATTGTTTTATTCAGGATCGCAATTTTTCGTTTTTTAATTATTTTATTTGAGCTTCCAACCGTGCAGTTCACAGCTTTTATGGAGATTCATTGACCTGCCCTGGATTCCGAGTTTTCCAAATTTTTACGCCTTTCAGCACTCCACTATTGCTGATTAGTCGCGGAAGAAAATAATGTTCTCTTTGTCCAGCTAACTTAGCAATAAAACTTTTTTATTGATGAGCTTTCCAAAAGTTTAAGTAGTAGTAGTAATATTCTCCAAGTTTCCGCCAAACAGTTGAGAAAGAAAAAATACATGGTGTTTTACTAACCTAAAGTCAAGCTAGCGAGACACCATAAATGTTTTGAAAAAAAATAAAATAATTATTTTCCATCTCATTAGGTAGCATGAGGTTTAAAAAAATAACTTTACCGTTAATTAATTGACGTTTTCTATGATCGTCGAGGGGAGCCTTACATTTTAACGTGTGAATTCCTACAAGGCGGTTACGTGGCGGGGAATCGAACCCCGGGCTCCCGCATGATAAGAGGACTTGCTAACCACTACACTATCGCCAAGTTACTTAATATGGAGTTAGCGTAGTTGGCAAACAAATAAAAAAGTATTCGTTCATGTCATCAGAGCCATTGAAATGCTCAAAACAATGTTATAAATTATCATATATCGTCCTGAAGAGAAAAAAATCCAAGGTTAATTTCAATGTCTTGAAAATAATGAAAACTGCCGACAATTGAAAATGGCTAATGCTAGCTAATGACATAGCCGAATGGAATAAGAGCGTAATTGAACAAAAAATCCATAAAACCCGCTTTACAGTTCGCAATACTTATTGCAAGTTTATTGCCGGCAATTATTTTTGCAGATCTGCTTTACACTTCGAAATATAAATCATTTTTGTCAAAAACGTTCTGCCATCAATCAGATCTACCAATTTCTCAGGTTAACAAAAAATTATGATTTGAAATTATTGTACCTACATCTTCGGATAATATAAGTAAAATGGACTTAACTGATATTGAATTATCACTAATCAGGAAAAAAAAGATAGTTTTTTTTATATGTAGATTCACATGAAAGGGAAGCCCTTTAATGTTCAAAGAACTCAGCGTGAATCAAGGGACAGGAGATACGAATTAACATTCACTTTGAATTTTTGAAGTTTGTAAGCCTCAGAAAAAAACTCTCTCGAGAAGAAGTTCCAGAGCTCAGCTGTTCATTTGAAAAAAAATCCCTGAGTAAGAGAGGTTCGACAGGTCCCCATATTCACAACAAAGGGGTGGGAATTCTGTACTCGTCGAGTCATCAGTGTAGAAACTGCCAAATTGAAACGAATTGATAACAATTCAGAAGAGCACCATTCGTGAAAATATCTATACAAGAGAGACAAGTCTCCGAACCTTCTACGATGTTCCAATGAAGTGAGCGAGTCTGTGAGCGAAGAATCACCATCAAGACGAATTGGCTTTCTCTGAATAGAATCGAGAAGCCTCAATGAATGTTTTGGTGTCGAACTCCACATATGAGAACCATATTCCAAGATAGGTCGTATATGAGCCTTGTAGATCATTAGAAGCTGACGAGAAGTGCACTTCTTCGCAAGAAATAGAAACACAAGTATCTGGGAAGCACCTTTAGCAATCGATCTCGCATGGTTTCCCATTAGAGATTATTACTGATTGTAATTCCTAGCATCGAGATACTTGACTTTGTAGGAATATTTACTCCTGACATCTGAATACTAGATGATTTGTCTTTCCTTGGGGAGAAACATGCCTAGGTTTTCCCAGCATTAAATTCCACCAAGTTAATGTTACCCCATTCTATTATTTTTACCAAGTCACCGTTATTTTTATTGACGTGAATGTTTCCTTGAATTTTTGTTTCTGGAGCTGGTATGGGGACTCTGGAAGAGAAAGACTAGTATGAAGAGTACTGTCGTCCGCAAAACTATATACTGAACAAGCTGTTTTCTCGAGCAAATCATTGATATGAAGCAGAAACAAAGTGAGCGCCAGAACTAAACCCTGTGGAACACCTGCATTTATTGGGAGAATATCAGATGATACTCCATCAACAATCACATACAGAGACCTATCAGACAAGAAACTCTCCAACAAAGCACACAACTGAGGAGGCAAACCATAAGACGGCAATTAGAAAGGATACCCCGGTGCCAAACTCTATGAAACGCTTTTGAAATATCGAGTGCAACAGCTATCGTTTCTCCGAATTTTCAGATTTAATGCTGCCAAATATGAGAAACAAGCCAATAAGTCGCTGGTATTGTCGATCATTAATTATTCCTGATTTCTCTAGATATTTGATAAGCTTCACATTGATTGTTTTCTCCAATACTTTGGAATTGATAAAAAGCAATGCAATTGGTCTATAATAACAAGGTAAATTTTTCTTTCTTTTTTAGGAACTGGCTGAACTCTTGCTGTCCTCCAGGACTTAGGAAAAAACCCCCAAGTCATATGAAAGGTTGAATAATTCGCAAAGTACTGGTGTCAATTTTGAAGTTAGTAGTTTCAATCGAGGGGTGGCTCACTTGGTAAAATTTTGTACACTATATTACCAAATCGTGTAATACCAGTAATATTGGTAGTATATTACTCTAATACTTGGTATTATCTGAATAATACCAATAATACCAATAACACTTATAATACTACCAAATATTACTGATAATGCGAAATATTACCGAATATAACCAAATATTATCAGACATCACTGAATATTACCGAACATTATTCAATATTTCAAATATTCCCAAATATTACCAAAAATTTCTGAGTATTACCGAGTATTACCATGTATTACCAATATTACCTATCAAGTAAAAGATCCTGTTTAACCACATAATTGCTAATTTATACTCATAACCTAACCTCCCTTGTGAGTTTATTTTACATTTATACATAATATTTCGACCGTTATAGATGAGTTGCTATTTGGACTCAGTAATAATAATATAAAGATACGTATATATACGTATTTATGAATTTCTGAATACATTGGGGGTTATTCGAGTGTTCATCTCCAGTCATCAATTAGTTGATTCTAATGCCATGTTCAAATTAAATGAAAGATGTTATTTTCAGATGCATTTTATTTATAATGAACAGTTTATCAACTAACTCTTTGAATAACAAACAACAAATAATACTCTCAGGTACAAAGGCAAATCAAACAAAAATAACAGGTAAGAGTATATGACTGAACAAGTCAATTAAACAAAAAAAAAACAAAAATAAAAAATAATGGGTATGAGTTTGAGCGGTAAACCTCTAGTTCAGAGAAGGATTACAAACTATTGCAGCTTGCAATTCAAATGTTGAATCTTCAGACTGCATAGTATTGGTTGATGAAATTTTGTGAGTAGAGTTCCAGATGCAAGCAAGCCCCTTCGATAATAATGCAAATTCAATTAATCATCGATATGTATCGACTATATCCAATCAACAATGAAAATACAAATGTAATGAATAATTTGAGCCTTCAAGCCCTTTACCAGCTAAATTTTTAATAAAAACAGAGGCGGCAATCTGGTTACCAAAGTACGTAGGTACTTGGAATTTCGAATTCAAAATTTTCTTCTGAAATAAATATTCACCATTAACTTATTTGCAGTTATCTTTGGAATTAACTTCATTTCTTGAATCCCTACCTACCGAGCTAAACGAAATTAAATGAGTGAATAGTTCTTCTGGAGAACCAACATTTTTCGTTACGCCACTGTCTGCTTTTATAAAGGGCCTTGCTTTTTTCAAGAGCCTCGCGGTCTTAGATTGCACCTGCGCCATCACAGATCCAAAAAGCATCTATACCAGGATTCACCTCGAACGGAGATTAATTTTTAAGTATGAATTGATTCACATCGAGGGGTAAACCGCAAGACAAATTGCGTACACTGGAATTCTAGTTTGTTGGGAATTCCATGGAATTCCCACGGAATTCTAAGGAATTCCAAAGAATTCCACGGAATTTTAAGGAATTCCACGGAATTCTGTGGAATCTATTGAATTATTCTGAACTGCGAATACGACAATAGGATGAGTTATTGTATTACCAACCTTCCCAGTACTTAATTGCTGAAATAATTCTACTTAATAATCACATTTCATTATTCTTATAAAAATTAAACAGATAAATAAACTCATGCACGTGATAACCAAAATAATATTGCAAATTTATTTAATTATACTTACTTAAACTAACTTAAAAATAACTTTGAACACGTTACAAAAAAATTTGGATTAACTCATCAATCAGAGAAAAATCAAATATTTCAGAAAAAATGAAATGGATAAATAACTTTCGAATTAGATAAATCATAAAAAAACAAAAAATTCATGAAGGGTTGTTAGACTTCGATTTCAGAAGTTTATATTTTTTCTCAATGTTAAAATTGGTGCAGAGTTCTTTGTGTCAGTTTGACTGAAATGTCAGAAGAAAGCCTTAAAATAAAGTGGACGATAGAATTTTATGAAGGAAATGAGAGAATTGTAATTAAAATAATCTTCAGAACATGAATGATCTACGACATAGACAAAAAATGACATTTCAGTTTCTGAATCGATGACTATATTTTGATATTATGTATAAGTTATCAAAGAAATTTGTGATTCAGACTACGACGCGACCCCCCAAAAACAAAATGAAAGAAAAGACATGACTCACTAGTGCCATCTACCCGTAGTATCCATCCTTTCCAATGATATTTTCATATGACTTATAGTAGTTTTCACAATAAATGGTATTGACTGAAGGATTATAATAAAACCAATTAGACCCTTAAGTTGTAAAATCCGAGATGCACATCATCTCATGGAATTAAGACATAAATACTTTTACAAGAAGAAGAAGTATCCTACTGAAATATTGTTTATTGAAACATACAACCTATATAACAAAATGGTTAAACAATCGATACGAAAAGCCAAAGAGGAATACTACAAGAATCACTTTTCGGATACTACTCCAAAAGCCATGTGGAAAACGATAAATCACCTACTATATAATAATTCGAACAAGGAAGAAAATTTAATTAATTATTTATATGAAGAGGATAAGAAGATAGCGGATGCAACGGAAATTTGCGAAAAATTTAATGAATACTTTGTTACTGTGGGGCCTCGTTTAGCAGCAGTTATTCCAGACACTGGTTCAAGCAGTGTGAATGTTTCAAAAAATTCCTATCTTAATTCAATGTTCATAGAACCATCCACTACCCAAGAAGTTGAAGAAATTATCAATGACCTGAATAATAAAAAATCTCCAGGGTTTGACGGAATATCTGTTCAAGTTGTTAAAACAGTCAAATCATATTTAGCTCCTGCACTCAGTACTTTGATAAATTCATCATTTGAATCCGGAATCATCCCAGAAAAATGCAAAATTGCAAAAGTATTACCTGTTTTCAAAAGTGGCAAAAAATATCTGATGACCAACTATAGGCCTATTTCATTACTTCCGATTCTATCAAAAATTCTAGAGAAAATTATGCACAAAAGACTTTCAGAATATTTAGAAAAAAATAACTTTTTTTATAATGGTCAATATGGCTTTCGCATGTCCAGTGATACTGAGTCTGCAGCTGTAGATCTTATCACTACCATTCAGCTGAAATTGGATTCCAATTATAAATGTGGTCTCTTATCATTGGATCTGTGCAAAGTATTTGACACAGTTAATCATGAAATATTACTAAATAAACTATATCAAATTGGCATCAGAGGTACAACTTATAATTGGTTTCGCAACTATTTAGCTGGAAGAAAGCAGTTTGTGTACATGGGGAAATCTAGATCTGGACTAAGGAATGTTTCATGTGGCGTTCCACAAGGATCAGTCCTTGGACCTATTCTTTTCCTTGTTTACATGAATTCAATATCAGAACTGAATTTATATGGAGATCTAAAATTATTTGCTGATGACACCACCTTATTTTATTTCTCTAAAAACACCAATGAATTGAAAAATGAAATGGAATGGACCTCAGTGACATAATTTTGTGGCTGAATATGCATAAATTAACTTTAAATCCCCAAAAATCGAGTTACATGTATATATCCAAAAGGAAACTACCCAATAATATGCCACCTCTTATTTCCGGCAATTGCACAATTGAAAGTTCAGAAACCTCAAAATTCTTGGGATTATACATCGATCCAACTTTATCGTGGACTACACATATACAAAATCTTAGGAAGAAAATATCTCCAATCATTGGAGTTTTATATAGAATACGGTCTTTTCTGTCAATTAAATATCTGAAAATGATATACTTCAGTCTTATTTATTCAAAATTACATTATTTGATATCTGTTTGGGGTACTGCATCAAAATATGTATTGAAACCATTAAAATCTTTACAAAATAAAACCCTCAAATGTATTTATAAATTACCATTTCTAGAGCCAACAAGTAAACTATACAAACCGAGGAACCTATTAAATATAGATTCTTTGTTCAAGTCAAGAATTTGTATTTTTATCCATTCAACTAAGAGTGAATATAAATATTCGAATCTTTCCTACATAATATGTTCTGATAGCCATAATCATCTAACTAGACAGTTGAATAATTTCAAAACCATTCAAATAAAAAGCGATTTTGGAAAAAAGTCGTTATACTTTTCTGGAATAAAAATTTATAACAGTCTACCTACACACATAAAAAATATCAATTCTGTTACGAAGTTCAAAATAGAGATCAAGAGATATTTCACAGCTATCAATAATAATGACTAATTATCCACAAAATTATTTTTATAATGTATCGATAATGCCTGATTCAAATGATTCATTTATACTATTTTATACCCATCCTTTCGTTTATATATGTATATGCAACTGACATAATACTTTATTTCATTTGTTTCCTAATTTGTTCATATATATGTGTTTTTTTCGCCTTTTTTTTTAACTCCCTGTATAAACATGTATGTTTCTTGGGATCATTAAAGTTATTATTAAATGTAAAAGGACCGGATTCAGGTGATTCTGTTTCTCAGAGAGGGATTGTAGAGGATTACAGCTTACACTTCTTGTTCATTTTAGTCTTTCTATTTCAGTGGAAGTGTTCACTTTTGTTACGGCGTGCAACAATTTTATAACATTTATTTGTTATTGCAGACATTAATAGCAAAGATTTTATACCCCAACGTACAGAATAGGCAGTATGTGGCGTCCGTGGATAAAAAGTAATAGTGCTTCTTCCAGTGGTTCGTTGAAGAAGAATCACTTATCTTGTGACGCGAAAATCATTATAAAAAATGTGTATAGTTCCTCACTTCAGCAAGGATATAACGCGGGTGCTGCAGCAAAAGTAACCAGTAATTTGACGAAAGTGCCTCTTACTTAAGTTAGACGAATTGTTGAAAATTCCATGGAATCAAGAAAAAAGCGTAAAGACTCCGGTGTCACAAAAAGTCTAGACGACTGGAAAAAGATTTGATAAGGCGAAAAATCTACACTATGTACGATGAGCAGCGTGTCCCTACAATCAAAAGTCTGAAACAGCGGCTCATCAATGACGAAACTCACATCAACTGTGGCCTCACTGCTCTTTGGCGAGCTCTGTCTGCAGTGGGCTTTAAAGGCCGATTCTCACTAGGGCGGTGCCGAGCGGCGCGGTGCCGCGCGGCGCGGCACTGGACGAAGCAGTTTTTGTGCAGGCTATTCTCACCTGAGCGGCATTTTGTAGCAGCAGCGGTGTGCCAAATAGTAAAATCTATATTTTAAAGTAGGTAGGTATTGTGAGTTTTGTAAAAAAAGTGATATGAGTTTGGGAATCACAGAAGAGGATCCTACATCGTCATCATCAGACGATTTTGTTTTTGTAGCGGCAATATGTCATGAATACGAAAATAGACGAAACAAGAAGCGACAATATTGGGTTCATGACATATTTCGTGCAAGGCTGGAAGAAGGTGAATTTCACACACTGTTTAGGAGACTGCAGCTGGATGAACAAAAATTTTACAAATACTTTAGGACTCGGTTTCAATAGTAACTGCAATAATTATTGCAACAGCTGATAGAAGAGTTCCTGATGAGTTTTAGAACATCCTGGCCGGTATCCTGACCATCTGAAGTCTTATTTAAGTCACTTTTCAACTATAAATGGTATTTGATACTCATATCAATCGTGAATTGGTGTCGCGACTGAAGAGAAGAAATTCTCCTGAACTCCCCTTTCAACAACAATCCAATGGTCAAGCGAACATTTTGGATGGCTCATATATAAGTTGTTACTCTAAGTGTTCGTTAACGAGACACCAGGTTTTTTTCTCTCAAACAAAATGCATTTTTTTTTCCGCAACTAATTAGTGAATACCTAATTAGAGGAACATAAAAGATTCATGAAATTTCATAAAAATTGTGATAAAAGACTTGTATTGTTAATCTGACACGTCAAGTTAGAGAGGCATCATGCATTTTTTTTAAACAATGTGGGAATAAATATTTTTCCCTAACTAATTAGCAATATACTTAATAGCACCAACTTTTTTCAAAACTCATTTCTCAAAAACTTGATATAAATGTGAAATTAATTAAATATATTTTTTTAATTATCGAATAATTTTCGATTTGTCATGAAAGAAAATTAATTTTCTGTTCTAAGGTAAATGTCCCAATTATCGACAGTATCCCAATTATCAACAATTTGATTTGTTTTCAACGAAACAAGATGAAAAGGGGTCTCATAAACATATTTCAATTAACCACTGAATTCTAAGAATCCTCATCACACACAACAACTGCTAATCAGCAGAATGTGAGTCGTGTGAGGAGTGTTTTCCTTGCTGATCTGGTAACAAATTTCAATTAAGTATATTATGTTGAACACAAACATACTTTTACTTATTTACATTATGTTTTATGAGAAATCAAGGTGTCGATAACAGGTAAATCTGAAACATGTTGTGTTCTAGATTTCGACATATGTTTCGATGAATGGGACAGGCTGACAGGCATGATCATGTCTGATTTCAGAAACTCTCATTTAATTTTGCTCTAATATTGTTGGTATTGTTACGATAATTCTGGGTTCGTTTATTGAAATAAAACTACAAACAACACAAAACACCTTTCATTAATTGCTCATAACAATACAACTACTGCACTGGTTTATAATCCGCTTACAATCACTTAAACTTCAAAGCTGAAACATTCAACGTTCTTTTTTAAAGACTCTATACAACATCGCTCGCTCGACTTTCTACTAAGCTCCACTAAGTTTTTCTTTCTCTCAATACTCGACAGGGACAGGTACAATGGGGCAAAACACATCAAAAGCTGGCATAAATTCAAAAATTCAAGTATGGGAAACACACTCCTTATAATCTTACTCCCCTTACCAGCACTCACAATTATTCAAAAATGCATCTTGTAATCCAGAAAGCCCTGATAGGCTGCCTTCGTCTTTCCGTTTGTAAACAATCTGTCAGTTATGCCGACTTTTGATTTCGCAAACTATTTTCAAGTGAGTTTTCAATATTCTTTTCTCACTGACTTATCGAAATTTCGTAAAAATATCTTCATAAGTCTATGTAGGTATTCAGAAGTATAGGTGGTCTTTTAGTTGCGTATCGAGGAATATCGAGCACTTTTATTGACATGATCGGAAGCTTTCATCATTGTAGAAACAGGGCAAGTTCAAGTTTTTGCGATTTTGAAAGCTTTTTCATCATTAGTTCATATTATTTGTCCTGCCCAATTTTTTTATGGGAAAAATAATTGAATATTAGTGACATTATTATAAATTTTGCAACAAGTAACTACATCGTGGTAACAAAGAGGGAACTTTTTAACATCTTGAGATCTGGAGAAAAAAATTGAAGAAAAGTTCATCTACCTGACGAAACATATTGAAACATTGATTGGATATTCCGATATATATTCAAATGACTTAAAAACTAAAATCAGCCACTCCGAGACCGAATTCAAGTCCCAAATAGTTAGAGGTTGGCAGATCCTATGGGAGATTTGGGAAAAATATTCCAATTGGCTGAATAGTTCAATAAGATTTCACTCATCTGCTGAGAAGCAATATATAGATAACTACATCTCTCGATGTAGTACAATTACGAGCCCTCCTAAATCATACTGTGGAACGAATCATCAATGCTCAGGAATTTGTTATAATGACAATCGGTAACAGCGAGCTAATGACTATGCGTTAGATCACAAAATGGGGCTTTGATGTGATTCAGCTGTGTTCATAACATCAATCGTGCCCCTGCGTCTCGTATGTGATCCATATGGCAGGTCTCCTAGAATAATTTGGCAAAACCCTCGTCCATCTGCCACGAGGTATTATAGACCTTTGAAAATTGAATTTATCAAGGAACCTCCGGAAGTTTCTGAGAAATAAAAAGAAAGAGTAGTTTGTAGTAGAATCAGTAGAGAAATCACAAGTGAGAATTTGCAATTTGGAATATCAGACATGGATGGATAAGATTCTTTGAATGCTTATTACACTTGTCTTATAGGTAAATAAAAGAGTGGCAAGCGGAAGGCAACGACGAATCGTTGCAGGAAAAAAAAGGGAATTAAAAATAGTTGGATGGGAAACACGTCAAGGCGTTTTCTCTATAGTCAGGCCGTTCAAAAGATAGAATTCAAGGACGCGTGAACAGTGAATGCCTGCATCTATATATAGCCTGCGCGGCGTAGCCACGCCTTCTAAACTGAAATAAATGAAGAACTGTTTACACTGTACTGTACTCATTTGTGCTTTGTATTTACGTGTGTTACGTTAATTAAATAATATGGATGGAAACACTCTTTCACCTCCAAGAAAAAGATAAAAAAAAAGACATTTAACTGTAGAGGAAAAAGGTGTAATAATGAACACTTATAGAAAAGCATCCCAAGAGTTTATGGGAGAACAGGGAAATGCGACGTTTTTGTTGAGTGGTGTAAATCGGACTTGTAACATTGGCGAGAGGAACATTCAAAGAGTGCGTGCCGTTCACGTGATCATTCGATCTTTTCAGCGGCTACACTATAGTCCTGAAATGTCTGCAGAAAAAAACTGATGTTGATGTAGAATTAATAAGGAAAATGCATGATATCCTAATGGTAGTGTCATGTGGACATTCAATAAACGTTGAATGGACAATCAATAAACGTTGAAAATTTCGTTCATTTGCACATACTGCCAAATATTTTGTGCAGAAGTATAACTGGTACTGCATGCCTCCTACAGTTCATAAATTCCTAATTCACGGACCAGATATTATATCATCTGCTATTCTGACAATGGGCCAATTAACAAAAGAGGCTCAAGAGACTCGAAATCAAGATTTCAAGACATTTCGTGAACATCATTCTAGAAAATGCAGCCGCGAATAATCAAACGAGGACATACTCAATCTTTTTTTATTGAGCTGTAACCCTATGATGTAAGAGGAAATTACCAACAAACTCCTCCAATTGCCAAAATCTGTGACAGATTTATTGGAACTTCTTCTGAAGAAGAAAAATATGATGAGAGTGTTCAATTTGAAACGTTGAGTTCTACGAGTAATTCAGATGAGAATATTTGATCAAAATTCGACAAGTTGTTTTTTTTCCA
Source organism: Zygogramma bicolorata (assembly GCA_032362365.1). Classification (NCBI taxonomy): domain Eukaryota; kingdom Metazoa; phylum Arthropoda; class Insecta; order Coleoptera; family Chrysomelidae; genus Zygogramma; species Zygogramma bicolorata. Next base: position 958,598 of record JAVJAQ010005007.1, read on the forward strand.
ATACTGTAAACAAATCATAATTCAACGATTAAAAAATGAAACATTTGGAATATTTATATCATTCACCATCTAAATATAGATAATCGATTCAATGATGAATGGTATCCATTTGTGACTTTCATTATTTAATACTAGCTTTTAGTGTTTTGCCCCAGTTAACATTATGTTCAATAGAATCACAATTCTCTATGTACCAAAATATATATCGTTGAAATATCAAATCGGAGTACATCTTTTTTGTCGATAAATGGTGTAACCTCATGTCGGTGACTGAAACGCAATACATAAGTTTCGAATACCAATTTTACGAAAACCTGTTTATCATTATCATCTCAGTAAACAGACGAAGATACAAAGATTATGAAAATGTATATTGCAACCATTTACAATTTTTTTGAGTTCGAAAACTATATGTCGATAACTGGGGCATTTACCTTAGTAAAATTGTGAATAAATTGTGGTAACTCGTTCGGTTTAAAAAAATCCGAAAACCTAAGTTTTCATGCCATACGTCATATTAGGAGCTAATATATTTTGTATCATGTGGCAACATTGCAATCATAATAGCATATTTATCAATTGTATTGAAGATGTAAATGAAAAATGGAATGAGCAATTGCCGTCAAATTGTTGAATTTGATTCATTCTATGAATCCTGATTGTAAAATCAATCTCGAGAAAGAAGAACTATCAGTTTTTTCCGAGGTCTTTTCTCAGAAATCTATATACCGGATGTCCCAATCGTCCGTATCAATAATGCAAATAAAAATGGAAAAAAGACTTTCAAATGAAAATTACCTATAAGGCACGAGGTAGACCACATTCTTAAATCAGTTTGATGTACAGCTCGATGCATTTTTCCGAGAGAGCAAAGAATATAAAGAATTTAAAAATTTGAAAGGCCAAAGAATAGTAGGTACCACGAACTCATTGTCCCCGCAAAAATACCAAAGTTTCAAAGAATATATTTTTCAAATGGAAGAAGCATTTCATTTTTTTGTCAATGAAATGTTTAACTGTAATGCGTCGTTGCCAAGTTATATTTTTTAAACGTAATGAGTTTCGTGAAAGAGAGGAGCGCACGGAGCGACTTTAATATTTCTCGAATGTAGGTATCTTTATGTTTTGATTATTATTCATTTACAACAATGAAATTAATCGTTTCTTTTCATTTTGTTGAGTACATAGAGGAACCAAGGCGATTGGTTCCATTTTGAGAGCAACAAACAACGCCGGCCCTGACGAGATCGTAAACGCAGATGAAGGATCGCGTCGTAGCGAACGTCATTTTCCAGGAACACGTAAATCGCGTGTGAATAATTCGCGAAAATTCTTCATAGGCGTACGCAGGTATGTATACGGGAGAGACTTCGTCGCGGGCAGAGTTAGTTATTCGGAAGTTTTTATTCAGAGCAGAGTTATTTATTCGAGAGTTTGTATTCGGAGCAGAGTTCTTCGGAGCTAAGTGGAGCGAGTTTAGTGGAGCTAAGTGGAGAGAGTTTTGTTATTGCTGAGTGCAAGTAGTCGAAGTGTAGAATTTGTATGACAGTGATCGTATTGTATTTTGTTGTGATAGAAAGTTGTAATAAAAGTAGTTTTAATAATCGAACCCAAGGATAGATCGTAACAGTGGAGTAAGAAGTGGGATTTTCCAAGGATATATCGTAACAGTAGTGTCAGAAGTCGGATTTATCAAGGATAAATCGTAACAGTGGTGTCGGAAGAGGAATTTTGATGATGAAGAAAACTATTTATGGTGAATATGAGTACGTCATACGATACGATGGAGGACATGAAGAAACGTATCCAAAATCTAGTTGCGGATTATGAGAGACGACGACAGGAAGATGACAAGCGATGGCTAGAGGAAAGAGAATTGAAGAAAAAGCGACGACAGGAGGTAATAAAATTAATGATAAGTGGAATGAGCACCCAGAAGAAAAGAACATGCTACAGATGTGGAAAACTGGGACATCTCATATAAGACTGTTGGGTGAAACTACCGCAGAGGATTTGCTATAGATGTAGAAGGTCGGGGCATTTTATAAAAGACTTCAGGAAGAGAATGCCATAGAGAAAATGTTATAGATGTGGAAGATCGGAGCATTTCATGAAAGATTGCAAGGTGAGAATGCCACCAAAATCCAACTCACCTGCCAAAACGCCGCCAAGTTCGCAATCACCTGCGAGGTCGAGGTCACCGAGGGTCATCTGTGTTAACAGGCTAAAAAAGAACATCTGAGAGCCTCACCATTCCCGGGAAATTGAATGAAATGGATGTTATATGCACCATAGACACCGGTGCTGCAGTTTCCTTGGTACGCAGCGACATCCTTCGGCCTGGAAACGTGAAGCCTATTTCATCCAACGTCGTGATTCGGACAGTCACTGGTGAAAACGCACCTATTCGAGGAGAAGCTGAAATTACGTTGATTCTTGGGCGACTCACCATCACAGACACAGTTTACGTCGCAGATATAGAAGATGAATTTATACTCGGAAAAGAACTTGATCTGTGACAATAGATTTTCATTCGACAATGAGCAAAAGAGTAGAGGTTCGGAGGAGAAGAATTTGTCCTAACAACCCCAGCGGAAAGGGCAAAAGCCTGTGAAACTGCGTTTAATGGAAACAGCGAGAATTCCTGCGTTATCGAAGGGAGTAGTTCGTGCTACGGTGAATAGAGTCCCTGAATGCAGCGTTCAGCCATCGGTTACCGCACGAGCCCGGGCGAAGACAAAACAAGCCATCCCTCTGAGAGCCGCCAGGTGTCGCGTTGGAGGTACAAGTGACATCTCCGAGTTGCAAACAACTGGAAGGGCTGACTTGGTCAAACAAGAAGTCAACATTGACAGTCCACTCGATTCAACGACCATCAAGAAGAGTTCAATTCGATAAAAAACAAGAGAAGCTAGAGCGTATTGACAGGAGGAAGGCACGGAACTATCGGAAAGCAAATACTGGCGGATTTCAAGAAGGAGATCGAGTATGGCTGTACAACCTAGAACGAAAATGATAGTACACCTAGAGAGACTGAAATGTTACAATGGGAATAACGAGATATTGTTTGATCGGGACGATCAAAATTGATAGGGGGGACATGTTACGAATGTCCTATCGCCGGCCCTGACGAGATCGTAAACGCAGATGAGGGATCGCGTCGTAGCCGCAGATGAGGGATCGCGTCGTAGCCGCAGATGAGGGATCGCGTCGTAGTGAACGTCATTTTCCAGGAACCCGTAAATCGCGTGTGGAGAATTCGCGAAGATTCTTCATAGGCGTACGCAGGTATATATATATATATATTGTCTGAATGCCGCTATAATTTCATTCCATTGTTAATCACACAGACACTAATACTTCTATCGTATATATATATATATATATATATATATATATATATATATATATATATATATATATATATATATATACGGGAGAGACTTCGTCGCGGGAAGAGTTAGTTATTCGGAAGTTTTTATTCAGAGCAGAGTTAGCTATTCAGAAGTTTTCATTCAGAGCAGAGCTAGTTATTCGGAAGTTTTTATTCAGAGCAGAGCTAGTTATTCGGAAGTTTTTATTCAGAGCAGAGCTAATTATTCGAAAGTTTGTATTCGGAGCAGAGTTATTCAGAGCTGAGTGGAGCGAGTTTAGTGGATCTAAGTGGAGAGAGTTTTGTTATTACTAAGTGCAAGTAGTCGAAGTGTAGAATTTGTATAACAGAGAATTTGTATTAGAGAGAGAGTTTATCAGAGTGTTTAGTATCGAGCGTTAAAAAGTTAGAGGAGCAGTTTAAGTGATTGTATTGTGTTGTGATAGAAAGTTGTAATAAAAGTAGTTTAGTATTGTTTGAAATTTTAACCATCGAACCGAAGAATAGAAAGTAACAATATTAGGAAGTAGCCAAGATCTATATTCCCATATGTATTGTTTTCGAATGAGGAACCACAGAGTGAAATTTTTAGTTCAGATGATACTCAACTTCAAACATTTGTCACAAGCATACCTACCCGAATCGAGGAAGTGATATTCACCAGATTTTGTCCCTTGGATAATAGTTTGCGCTGACATGATTTCATGTTGAAAGCACAAATTGACGAAACAAAACAACTACCCAGAAAGGCACATATATTAGGTGTGTTTTTTTTAATGACTATTTGTAAAATTCAAGCAGCAAAGATGGGTCTTTGGTCAGTATATGGCCTAGTATGTACTGGTAGAGGTCGGTAATTTGTACGATGGTGAAATTCGGAGTTATAAAAACCTTAGCCCCACAAACTAGGATTTGATAAAATGGCGCTTGGTTATTCGTACGTTAACGCAATCCAACTGATCTATATGAAAATGTCGATTTACAATCGTTCATTTCTTATTTCATTCAGATATTAACGAACATCCTGTTTGACATGTTGAGATATTTATCACAAAAAATGAATATAACTGAAAAGGGCTTATTGTACCAAGCCACACGTTCTCGGAAGCCGGGTGTGACGTCAATAGCATAGCACAGAATGGTAATAAATCAGTGTCGACAGGAGGTGCATGAGAAGAGGAGGGAAAGAAAATGGTGTATAGTGTATGGTGTTGCTACGAATCTCCACACGAAATGAAACGGAAAAATGTTCCGAGCTCGGGAGCAGCTCCAGCGAGACCTCCGGTGTTCCTCAAATGGTCAAAACGGAAACATGTGTAATGAATTGTTGAGTTGCAATGATTATACACTAACAGGATTGCTCTGATCCTATTCAGCATCACATATGCTGAGAATGTGATGCTGAATATTTCTGTCATGAGAAATTGATGAACTGGACTATTCCTGAAGTGAGTATTTACTATAATAATCGTTGAGTACATCCAATGATTGTACACCCCACAGGATGGCTCAGAGTTCTCAATTCATCTTCCCAAACAAGGGATTCATTTATATATTTCATAGAAGCTGAAAGTTTCTATCATTTACATCATCATTTATAATTTATTATTGTGATTTGTTAACCCGCGCTATATAACGGGATCTCTCTCGCAAAAATTGCTCTACCTAGAATGACAAATTGTATCTTTTCGTCTGTATGGGAAAATAGCTTGAGCTCTTCCCATAAGTCAAGCCATAGAAACGAGTATGTGATTGAAGTTATGACATCCGTAAAAAAATGTAGGAAACGTTATGATTTGAAAACGAATCTTTGCTGCATTATTCCTGTCCAAGTAACAAAGATCCAAACTCCATAGTCGCTGAACTTTCAGCTTAACAAAATAACGAACTCTGACCGTCGGCGTCGCGGGCTCTTGAGCTATATGACATCACCGAGGGGTTAACAGCTATTGTAAAATTTGTACACCATAGTCATGCGCGCCCATAGAATTTTTTGATAAGGTAGCGAGAAAAAATGCTGACTGAAATTTCTCGACGTTATAAATAATATTAACAGCGTTTATGGTGTTTTTGAGCCGAATTTCGAAAGTGAAGCAAAAACTTGGTGTGATGTATTGTTATCTACTTTCGCAGAACTTTGAGTACATCGATATAATTTCTGAAGCCGAGCAATTATATCCTTCTGTAGCTTTGTCATTTAAAGTAGCGTGTACTCTACCAGCTACTACCTGTTCTATTGAGCGTTCATTTAGTACCCTACGACGAGTGAAAACATGGAACAGATCTACTATGGGAGATGATCGTTTGTCGGGATTATGTATGTTAAGCATACACCGCAAAAGAGTACTACGGAATAAAAATTTCATCAACGACTTTGGGAAAATGCCCCGAAGGTTACAGATTCTTTTCAGTAAATAGTAAATAGATTTAAGTACTTACCATATATTTTATTCGTTGTTCAATGAGATTTTTCAAAATTAATGTTAATAAATGTATTATTGAACGTTTCAATTTCCTGAATAACAAATATCCCTGATTACGTCAAACATTTTTTTTAATATGAAAAACTTATGAGGTAGCGACTGCTACCTCCGCTACCCTCTATGGGCGCGCATGACCATAGGGAAATATTAAGTACTGAAATATATAAAGGAGTACTGAAAGACATACTCACGAACTAAACCGAGCACTGAGATACAGAAACATGTACTGAAATACTGGATTGGATAAATGAAAAGAGTACTTACTGAATCTGAATATGACTGTGCTGAAATACTGACAATTTGAAGATGTCTCAGAAGATGTACACCTACTCAAAGAGTTGCTAACCCTTCGGACATCACTTATGGTGCTGAATATTTACTCAGAAGAAATCGACGATCTTAGCAATCCTTATCTAGTACTGGCCACGCTGTTGGCTGATTTGTACAGTATTTCTTGTGTTGAAAACGGGGGCAAGTTTTGTAACTTCTTCTATGCAATAATCAATATAATATCGTTTCGGCATATCCTCCTTCATATTATTATCTTTGAAGTTTTCACCGAGGTTTTTACAATACTGTACATCATCAAAAGTTTCAAGAATATTTGATTACTTCCACTTCTGCACATTGGTAGCAGAACAAAAACTTTCAAGGAAATAGAAGAAAATATAGGAATAACAAAGAACAATCACTAAAAATCTTTAAACGCAGGCGCCTCGGCGGCGCCGTAGTCAAAATGCCTACTGATACCAGTCACTAAATCCAATTTATCCCGACGCTCAAACTAAAACCTTGGTATCTTCCTTGTTTTTGGTCGAAAATCAATAAACTAAACGGTATTTTAATGAAAATGTATTCAACAATTTTCATCTCTGGTACCGAGTCGAACCAATTGTATCGGTACAGATTCCTGATCTGCACGGAGTGTTTTGAAGGGTGAGAAATTGCCACTTGGAGTTTCAGAATGAAACTGGACTGAGATTTTTAACCAAAAAATCTCTGCGAGAAGGAGCAGATTCTCAACTATATATTTTCACATTCATAAAGATATAGTCTATAAAATGAAGTCACGAGACTTGTCAGAAAATTTTTGGAGCATTTTGAGAAATTTTTTGGAAAATATCGAAAATGATGAATGAAAAATTTGTTGTCAGATATTTGAGATATTCTGAAAGTAGAATGTCTTAACAATGAAATGATAAGTATATTTTTCTTCACTTTGATGTTTTTAGGCCAGTTGCAAATACATAAGTCATGAAAAATGCGCGAACTAAAAAACCGAGTAAAAAAACAATGGGCACAGAAAATTTTGATTCAGTTGGGCCCAAGATGAATGAAGAATAAATGTTTATAAGTATCTGATTTGTTCAAATTCGACCTACTGAATCTTCGAGCAAACTCAGCTCTTGTGAAATTTGCATTATTTGTTCATCATAGATAATATTACACCAATATCAAATAAGTACAAGCGCTTATGCCGACACCCGCCCAATATATATGATAATTCTTGTAGAAATTTTCATTAATTTTATGAAATTTCGACCAAAAACAAGGAGGATACAGAGATTTTAGTCGGGGTATATCTTATGTTATCCTGATTTGTTCTCTACAAATTTTTCCCTATATGTTTTATCGAAATTTTCAACCACTTTCAAGTTATTGATGCATTACCCATTTTCCGACTTTTCCCAAGAATTTTCACCACTGTCTATAGGTGCTCGCGTGCAGAACATCATTTTTTCTTAGAGTACTCCTCAAAGACTACCAAATTACCAAGAATAATTTCAAGTGGATTACGTGTCAGGTTCAAACCCCTGACTATTTATCATAAGCGAGATCATGTGATATATTATATACATGGAGATCCACAATCAATTATTCCACCCATCAAAATATAGAGTGTTGCTAATATATTCAGGTGCTGCTGTAGTAAGGTATAGCTGACTTTCTTCTATCAAATTCAAATATTCAATCTGAATGCAGTTACCTCAATTCAGTTAACTCAAGTCCCAGAGTTTTCCTCATATCGAATAACATTATCTTTCAGGTGTTGGTATTCCACTGAGGATTTCAAATAGATTTCAAGATCTTATCAAAGATTTTAGCTGGGATTTCTAGATTTCAACAAAATTCGGAAGTTTTCTGAATTATCAACCGTATTCAGGTTTGCAATAAATACTTATCTAGGACAGTTCAAAATAGTCACCCACCCAATTATTGTAAATATATTCGTGACAAACCCTTCACGCCTCAACAGTCCAACTATTTTGAACTGTTCCTGAACTGTTTTTGTTGTGAACCTGAATACAACCATTATCTCTCTCCTTTTATACCCCAGATTGAATTCAGTTCACAATCATATATATTAGAAAGAAAGATAGTTCAATATAACTCAAAGCTTGTTGAGACAAACAATTAGATTTCAATAAATGGAATAATACCAATATTTCACTTATCAACATTTGAGGTGTATAAATAAATCATCTAGTATCTTATAGGTAATGTCATCAAGAGAAAGTTAACACATGATAAATAACTATTTTCTGTAGTGTGAATGGTCATTAAAGAAACATCAAATTTATATTTTACTTACCTTCTTCCCTAGATATGGTAGATTCATCCGGTGAAAGTGGTTCTTCCGAAACTCCAGCTCCATCATAAAGCAGAGATGTTGTCCTAGCCTCCCGAAGTCGTGTAAAGTAATCTGCCGCATATGCTATAACATCCCCAGGTTGTTCCAATAAATAACTAATAGTGAATTCAAGAAGAACCTCACGCAGATCATCTGGAACTTGTATACGTGGTCCTGCTTGTCCTCGACTCATATCTATCTCTCACTAGTTTTTATTCCGAAAGATTCCTTCACTGTACAATTCACCTATCAGGTGATAATTCCAATAGGTGAAATTTAAAAGACTTGTTCACAAATAATTTGAGGAATGTCTATGGAATTAAATCAACTACAGTGTAAGAACACAGATATTCTCACAATTTTCAATTCCCAGGTCCAGCTTGTTCGACTAAACAGATTTATTTATATTAAACATATCACCACATTTCACTTGCTGAAAATTGTGTCAAATTCAATAGCACCATTCAATTGTTTCAAGTCACAGGATCTTTGATGATCTGGACGTTCAACAAACAAGTTACCAATCCCAAGGCGAGCCCTTAACGAAAATGAGGGGTGGAAGTGAAAAGCTATTTGTTTGACGAAATAAATATTCTGTAAAACGCTGAGTAAAAAACTAATTCAGTGCATTTTCATGTCGCTTAGGCGTCACTGATAAAAATCTGCACTCTGCGCCACTATAATCAATGATTAATGATCGACCCGACTGACAAGAGTGACAATTTCGAGATGACAGGTGGAAAACTGGAACTTGCGGCGCCAACCGAAACTAAACGGGTGAGGGGTGAGTTCCAAATACTTACCTGTGACATAGATAACCCACTTTACCAGTGCCGTGGAACTGTGGAACACTGAAAAGGGTAAAATATATTTTCTCATTCTGCAATCTGCAGCAGGATTGTAAGATAATATATTCACTCTCGCGTAATGCTTGCTTACAATACCCCTGCATCGAACTCGAATAAATTGTTCACCGCCTCATATTAGATCTTTCAGATGATTTTCGTCATAAAAAACATCGGAATTGTTCATGCCAGAACCATCAGACAGAAAAGCCACTGCTATATCAGGTAGGTACAGAGATAAGAATGTCAGACTGTTCGTCTACTTCAACTAATACAAATATATACAAGATATGGGTATATATATATATCTCTCTATAGGACCTTCACATAGGTTACGTTTAAACTGGCCCAACTCAAATTTTTTTTTAATCGGATTGAACAGAGAAAAGCTCATTTAATCACTTATAATCACGACTGGTAATATTTTCAAAATTATGACATGCTGTAAGCCTAGTGTAAAAAAGTCAAATAAACGTATCTATCTATAATAACGAATGACGTTACCTACACCCGTACTATAATAATGCATTTATATGCCCATAATAGGTATGTTTCATAATGAAATCCATTACATTACAGATTTTTCATTACTATACAGATTTTCAATGAATGGAAACCCATTATTTTTTAACCCAGCATGATGTACATTTGACGTTTGTCAGAATCAGTAGATAACAAATTGTCATAGAAAAATGTCTAATATCAGCTATATAGAAGAATTACCATTTATTCCTCCACACATATCAGAGAAAGCAGAAAATGCTGTACAGAATAATTATATTTTCTATTTGACAAATGCATGATATATTTCTTTATTTTCGATATAACTCAGTAATAGGTCTCATGGCGAAGCAGGTTGAGGCTTTAGATTCTAGATTCTAACTAGGGCATTCGCTCTTTTTTCTTTTTAACTTTTCTTTGCCTTAATTTATTTTTGTTGTATTTTCCGAGGTAAAACTATTAATTACAATTTTGTAGAATTTTTCCAAAGAAATACGGTTAATTAATATTATTGTGTTCAATATAAATATATTCATCTTCCTTCATTATTAATCGTGTGTAGATGAAACAGAGTACGCAACTTTCAAGTAATGGTTATTAATACACTCGCAGAGACCATACGAAACTCACCTTCGGATCGTTTTGTATCCCAGTTAATGTTCGTGTATTAATCATTACACATGATAGTTGCATAATATGCTATAATAATTTTAGTGACAGATAAAACATGGAAAGTTTTCAAGTTGAGCTGAGTACTTGGCTGAATGCCCTCATCCAATCCTGATGATTTGTTTCTGAGTAAAGTTTGCTTGCTTGAACCCGCCTCAATCCCTTGTAGAAGTTCAATGTTTGGCTATCATTTACATCTGGTCACAGAATTTATAATTTATGTGATTTGTTAACTCACGCTATATTACGTGATCTCTCTTGCAAAAATTGCACTACCTAGTATCACAAATTCTACCTTTTTGTCTGGTTGGGAAAATAGCTTCAGCACTTTACATGAGTCAAGCCATGGAAACGAGTTTTTGCATTCGTCTAAATTCGAATTTTCAATGATAATAAAATTTTGAAATATGAAAATTTTTCGAAAAATATTTGAAAATCAACTCATTATACCTACTAACCAAACCTAATTTTTACTTCCCAACATCAAACTTGGCTAACTGTTTAGAATTTCGAGATTATTGAAAAATCACCAAATGTGAATATAAAGAATGGAACAATAGTACAATATTACTTTTTTGTAGAGCAATAAACCACTAGTATTGATTAAAATTATACTAATATTGAGCCCTGAAACTCCTAGCAATTCATATTATAAAATAGGTTTTTACCAATAATAATCTACAGCTAAGTTAAATGACTTTATTCGATTATGAAGAAAATAGCATAATCACAGAAACACAAGGAATTCTTCTCCACAGTGCTAATATACATGATCTCTATCTTCCCGAGGCACATGCACTCCACAACACTTAGATCTAATACAAGTGGCACTTAAAAAGCAATTTTCAAGCAGCTTTTGTGACAAATATATTAATTAAACCATATCAATTATCACTAGAATGACATAATTCAGTTTTTAAACAATAAATGAATTAATTCTATAATAAGGCAATATTAATAACCTAGCTAACTCATGACAGGGATTTCATATAGCTAGTCCATAAACAGAGACAATGCAAAACATAGTTTTATTTTCCCAACGTACCGTACAGCTACCATCTGTATTATTATCCCAATAGCATGAACTTGCTGTATGTAATCCAGCACCGTTCTTCTGCATAATGGTGCATGTAACAATATATTTATAGGGTTTCATAAGTTTTGTTAGTTCAGAGGTACAAGCCTCTACAACTGCAGTAGTCCAGTTGTTAACTTTATTCTGCTGATATCCATTGCCCCCAATGACTGTTTCTATCGCATCCTTGATTATCTTGCTAACATCGTCAACTACAAATTGACCTTCTTCTTGCAAGTCTTGTTCTACTAGTTCCTGTGGAGCTTTTTCCATTTGATAGGCCCAAATTACTTGAACAGTACTGGAAAATTTTTGCAAGAATTTTAGTTTCCGGAATTCCTTTAATGAGAATTATCTTCTTCAATGATTTTAATAGGATATTGGATATTTTCGACAAAATCAATAATCATAACAATAACAACATAAGCCAAAATCAAAACGTGACAACTTTTTGACGTTGATAAGTTGATAACGTGACGTGTGACATGAGGCATGAGGCGTTTTCTGGCGCTCATGTATTCAAAACGTATTCGTCTGTCTCCTTCTCTGTCGCATACAGCTAGCCGTATAGTGAGAGAGAGATGGAGAAACGATGGCCAGTTCCCTATACTGTAATGTTATCCTGTCAACTGACGTCACCACGATTCCTTCCGTAGTTTATATGTACATTTCGTGATGCAGTGGAACTAATATGATGAAGTTTGAGCTACTCTAACGAAGCGGGTCCATATATTGCATCATAATATACCATATCATAACGCTACATGATAGAAATCGTAATGCGTCATAATGGTATAATATCAGAATCGTACTTTATAGAAATCGTATTTTATAGAAACGTATACTATCATTACGTACATTATCAGAACGTACTTCGTCATAACGTATTTTATCATAACGTATTCGATAGAAACGTGACAAAATCATATTCGTAATATATCATAACGGGACACCATCAGAATCGTACAGGATAGAAATCGTACTCCATAGAATTCGTAAAATATCATAACGGATTCTATCAGAATCGTAATCTATCATAATTTGGATGCGCGCGCATTCAAAATTTAATATATGGGCTGACGTTAGAATCTTAATAATTTTGGCAACGTGCAATGAAAATAGTCTAATTCGAAGGGGCTAAGCCGCTCTCGATTCATTGGAATCACTCAAGCGGTTATTGCTTTCTCTGATTTATTCACACCAGAAAGAAATGAAATACCGCACCGCTGTCGAAAACTTGATACTTTTTATGTCATCATTTATGAACCAAATCTCTATAAAGATATAAAAGAGTAATGCTAAAATGCTAACAAATTTAAAATTAATAAAAAATATCGGTGGGACGTAATTCTTCAAGAAACACATGATTCGTAAGTATCTGCACGAGGTTAACAAATAAAAATTCATTTGAGTTGAACGTGCCAAAGGATTCTTCAAAAATAAATTCAAGTATGTTGATTGTGTTAATCAATTAGCACCATAGCATGTAATATTTAGCATGAGTTTCTCTGATTCCTTTTACCTTTCAATACAAGAGTTATAGATAATTCAAAATATATTTTTTGCAGGTTAATGACAATGATAATCAACAAGAATCCACATCTGAAATCGGATGGTGTTCTTTTCCTGGATCCTGAAGATACAATTCCAATATTGAAATGGCGAGCACCAAGTGAAACAATGACAAAAAGGGGTGACATTTTACAAGTGTTGTTCATAACGAAGACTTTCGAGAACAAGTTTTTAACGATGAACGAGAACGTTTCCTACTTATTCACCAAACTCAAAGACCTGTTCATACAGCTGCAGTTTCGAAAGAATGTATCATCTTTCCCACCAACTGATTTCCTGGAGTCTTTAAAGTCCACTACATACTCTTTAGGACAACAAGAGGATTGCTCCAAATTCTTGTTGAATACTCTTCCTGAGCAGGAAAATAGCAAAATCAATACCCCTGATCGCTCTGGATTGAATGATTCCGTAGAGTCCATCTTGTCTTGTGTTTCTAGAACTTTTGTTGGAAAAATCCTCACTTTACGTTGTAGTACATGTACAAGAGGTGGCAAAAACGTTTGTGACTTCCTGGAACTTCAAGTGGCGTTTCCTAATAAGACTGATAACCAATTCTTGCAAAGCTTACTGTTGAATCATCTCAAGAAAGATCTTTTAACAGGTGATCATCAACTGTATTGCCAAATATGTGCCGAACTGACTTACAACAAGTATAGCTGAGGCACCAGTCAATCTTATAATAACACTGATGCCCTTCAAACATGATTCAACCTCTGGAGGAAGCACCAAACTCTTACGAAGATTCAAAATAGATGAACACTTCAATCTAGCAATCCACTATTATAATCATTGTTCGCTGTGGTTCTGGCATTGAATCTGGCCATTATTACTAATTGGTCAAAAACGAAACGGACTAGTTTAAGTTTAACGATAGTTGTGTCACTAAATATTCTGGCGATATCTTGGATTTATTGAAGCCTCAGGAGACACCCTACATATTATTCTATGAATGAGAGGACATTGGCAGATCAAGATTTTCAGGTGATGTGGTGCTGCAGGTTTTTCTGGGTTTTCCTGCAGCTGAAAAAGAAAATGTGCCACTAGAATCAATCAAGTCGCCCTGGATCACCAATAAATTTTTGTTGTTGTTTCATAATTTGTATTACTTTTTTTCTCAATAAAACCACTTTCATAAAAAATGTACTCAAAGTGTCTGTACAAATGTTCAGTTTTTGACTGATATTTGCTTACTAATTTTAATAAACGGCACATGAAGAAAGAAAAACTCAAGATTTCAATGCCTCATGACAGATTTTGTTTCAAGGAGTATTGCATTGAACTTATTCACTAATAGGATCTTGCACCAATCATATGGAAAAATGGCTTTTGGCAGAATTATTTGAGTTGTATAGATCTATGAAATAGCTCAATGACTTGACTTTTCTAAAATTCTGAGTCGCCAAAAAAAAACGGATTCAATGTTCTCTTCCACACTCTCTAGGTATAGTATTCCATTTTTTTAAATTGTTTCAAAAAATGTGTGCTATTGAAATATAAGCACTTTTCTATATAGTATGCCAGATATTCATATTATCAAATATCAGAGCCAGACAAATTGATATTTTGTATGGTAACTTTTTTTGTACTCAAAATATTTCAGACATTTTCACATTAAATGAACATACTTTTAGCTCACAGATCTCCTGGATTTCTGTGATTTAGATATTGGTATTCCAATTGAGATCCTTTTTTTCAAATGTTATTTTTTCTGGCAACAATTTTTTTTTGTTAATGGTCAAGTTGTGAAGTTACACTGGACTAGGCCTCTTTGTGAATATTTGTTTTTTATCAATATAATATTTTCCAGAATGATTAACAGAATGTGATTTATCAAATTCTGCACTCTGCAGTATCAAAAATATCTAACCCACAGGTATGTTGTGTATCTGAATGTTCATTCAAGTTCTTTAATGTATATGCCGTTCCTACATAGACTTTTTTGAAACTGTTTCATAAACATTCTGTAATTATTGAGGTGAATAAAAATCCCATCTTATCAGAAACACCAATTCAGCTAAGAGACACATCCCAATTTGAGTAGTGTAGGGATCTTTTTGATTAAATAAATATTGGTCGAATGCGCCTTACCGAAGCAGAAGCAGGAACCTATGACATCCCAAAGTAGAGAGATAGAGATTACATAAATATATTTCTACTAATGAATTATGTTGGTAATAGGTAACTACATTTCACTATAAATCTCGTACAATTATGATTAGTATATTTCCATTCAGCCTCAGTAAAAAATGAGACGACTGAAATAACTTAGTTGTACTGTTTGTTTGAAGACTTCAAACAAAACTTCTAAGTCTCAGAACACCAAACAGATAACACTGGTCAACATTGTTTTTGTCACATAAACCTTGTGAAGTTTTTTGTTGGTGTCATAAATATATAATAATTTTTTCAATCACATCCAGTTTTTTGTGACAGCCATATATTCATTTCTGACCTTAATATATTTATATTTGTTTGAATAAAGTCATGTAGGTGGCTGTATAACTATTGCATCAACTAACATACATTTTATGTTCGTTAGGTACATATGCTATTAAGCCACAAAAGGGTTCTAATAACCCCGACTGTTTTTGTTATGTATATGTGTGGACAATCAACTTTTACATCTCAGCGTCGAAATTTCCCCCCATTAATTGAATAGTGCTATTTAGACAATTTTGGATTTCCTGTGCAGCATCAAGATAAATCCTGGTCCCACATAATGATGTGTGTTTTGTTCCGATCTGCTCGGTCATAAAGAGTGCACTTGCATTTTGTTAAAGGGAAATGAAGATATTCCTACTTGTTCATTGAGTACAAATCAATGTTGAAAGCCTCTTCTGAAATGGGAAGTTGGACTGGGAAGAATCAATTTGAAGTAGGTTGTGTCAAAATCGACGTAGTATGGCATCTGATTAGTCATACCAGTGTTACATTTTTGAATGAAAAATATATCCTGATAGGAAATTGAGGTTAACATAACTCGCATCGGCGATGCCTTGCGCGTTCGACTGTTTTGTTAACCTCACTTTCCTATCAGGGTATATTTTTCAATCTTGTAGCGAAAAATGCTTTTAATTCGGTTGAAAAGTGATGAAGAAGGTGGAACAGAATGTGTATATTGTGCCTATATAAAGAAAGAGGAATTTCGAGCGGAATTAGCTGAAAAACAAACATAAGCGTCAACCCCGTTTCCTGTCTTTGGGGGACCGTATCTCCGAAACTAGTTGAGACCGCCAAAATTTTCATAAGAATTTTTTGTTCGAGAGACCGAAATACGTATGTTAAAAAAGAAATTTTTCAAAAACCAGGTGGCGCCCGATAAATAGAATTTTACCGAAAAACCAATAGAACGTCAATGTGTACTCCAAGATCCTGAAACGCCAACCTCCACCACTAGATCAGCAAGCTCTGATGCTGGAATCAGTGAAAGAGATGAAAATATGCTTGTTGATGATACTGATGTAGTGATGGAAAAATTATCCATATTGGAATTCAAAGTGGATAAGATATCCTAAGACTTGAAGGAATGTAAGTATTTAAACGATGATGACTAAACTACCACACTAGTTTTTAATTTGAACAATCTATCTAAAAAAAGGCATCAAGTACTATATGATTTCCTGTTTCAGGTAAAGAAAAAATCGTGGAAAAGTGCGCTGATATTTCTGAGCGTCTTGACAATCTTGACAGTATATTGAAGAAAACATCTTTGACTGTTACTGAGAATGAGTTGCACATATTCCCAATTGACATGGTATCTGCCTTAGAAAAGTTGGAGAATGAGTCCTATAAACAAAATGTTTTTACCTGACCAGATGTATTGGATCTGCAATGCCATATAAAACAGCTTGTTACAAGTTGGCAGGTATCATTTTCACAAAACAATTTTTTTATTAGTGTATAGGTTTATAAGAATTAAATAAGGTAGTTGTTAGTGTGGAATATTTTTTTGCTAACATTTTCTGCTACAGTTCATATGAACTGTGGTTAGAGAGGACTAGGTTTTAATAAAAAGAAAACAAACGAAATAAAAACGTCTTTTTAATTTATAAAAATATGTTCCCCAGGTGGGGATACACAATTTCTTAATGTAATTTCAAAGTCAAGGCAGAAGTAACAAAAGAGCTACTCACAAGTCAACAATTTTTATTCATTAAATATATGAAAAGTATGAACAAGTGGTAATTGAAACTTCGTCTCCTCTGATTTTCGAACTTGTTTTATCACTACGATCACATAGAATCATATTGCAAGCATCTAAGTTGATTTCACCATCAGGAATGTCACAATCTAGACAACTTTCTATCAGGATGATTATATCATAGATATATAAGCTTCTGCTTTGCATAACTCCTCAAGTTTAGTTTCCAAACCTCCAATATTGTAACCATAAATCAGTCCACCCTTCATCCTCTTGAGGTGTTCAATTTGCATCTTTGTTCTATCAGTGCTTATCCGGTAAGGTGCTGATTTGAGTTTGTTCGAAAGTCTCAATGCTTGTTTTTTCTTTAAGCCATCAAATGTGACGTTTGTGGAACATGTTTTGGCACTGGATCTATTGAAACCCATAATGTGATTCTTGCAATATTCTCATTTATCTCGACTGAGAGTAAATTGAGAATCTCCTTGTTTTTGGATAGTCCAAAATTTATATGTATCTTCTGGATTAACTGATATGGATTCTTCTAAACTATACATCGTTCAGTTATTTATCCTGCTATTGAGCTGTCCTATTGTGTAGGATAAACTGTGTTCACTGTACCTTATTTTTGTTGTTGCTTGTTCAGCTCTTCTTTGACCTCGTTTAACTAGCTTTGAATAATTACTATTTCATGTAAGTCTTCATTGATTTTCAATTTTTGATCATGTGTCTATTCGTCATTATTTTCCATGTTTTCCAGTTTTTTTCAGGATATTTTCTAGTTTTGTCAAAACATCTTCGGTGTAAATCTGGACGGTCTTTGGGATATTAGTCACATCCAACTCGCTCATCACTAACACTAGTTGCAATTTCATATTTTGCCACCTGCTTTTTTTCGATTCATCCTCATACAATTTGATATCTTCATGAATTAAGCCCACACAAGCAATGTGAAACCATATTGTACAGATATTACATCTAATACCACGAGTTTTTTGCAGCGATTTAATGCACACCCCACACTTGTCAGCCCTTATATCTTTTTTTTTTATTCTTTATTTAACGTCGGCTCCCTTATATCTTCTTATTGAAAACAAGTCTTACGATGTTTCTATTGTCAGCATCTACAGTTGTCTTTTCATGACAATTGATGATTATTATCAAATATTACGATTTTCAATTATTTGCCAAGTATGCAATTTTCTGTTTCCGTAAATTCCAGTTGGTATATTTCTCGTTTAGGTTGTTTTTACTGAGTATACACTCCATTGTTAACTTTTTATAGTCCAGATGTATTTAGGTGTTACTACATGTTTTTGTTGAAATACGGAGTCTTTCTCTATATTACTTGGACCTGAAAAAAAATACTTATAGAAACCAAACTAATACTTGTAACAGGATACATATGGAATCTTAGGTCGTCATAATAGTTTATATACCTAATTTCACGACTCTGGAGTGAAAGTAAACAATTGTTCATCAGGAGCAAAGAATCGTCAAGGTGATAATCCTTGCAATATCAGTTTTTCCTCGCACAGATTTATATAGAGAAGTAGGTAATCACCAGCCATTCAATCTTTTTAACACTTGATTTAACATCGCTGTCTTATTTTAGTGCATACACTTTTTCAACAATTAAATAGATTGAATAATAACAATGAATGAAACAGACACATAACAGTGCAGTGCCCGCTTGACTGGCAACAGGGTCACGTCAATATAGGAATCAGGGTAGGCAACATTTTTTTGAATATTGAAGAAAACAAAATATAAAAATTAGCTACAATAGGTGAAAAATAATGTTATTATTCAATTTTTTAAATATATTTAAGATCACAAATCTCTCCTGGATTCCTAAATGACAGCGGATATCCCATTACCATATATTTTTATTAATATTGTAAGCAAGCCCATGTACTATTAGATTATGATAGAGAACGTTCTGATACTTTACGATTATGACGCAATACGTTTTGATTTTTTACGATTATGATAAAATACGTTTCTATTTTGTACTATATGATAAATTACGATTTCTATTATGTAGCGTTATGATAGCGTGAATTTCTTTGTTTTACGATTTCTATTTTGTACATTATGACGAAATAGGTGACCCCATCGAGCGACTGTTGTCAATTGCCATCAATGCCATGCCATATATGCTTGCCATCTTTTATTTTTATTTACTTGAAATAATTGTCTATACTTCAAACTTTTTGGTAGATATTCGAACTTGTGAAAAGTGTACTCAATATCTATTATTTTTTCTAGGTAAGTATGACAGCATAATTAAATTGGAGAATCGGGCCATCCTCTGTAAAAATAGTTTACTATCCTTGAGGGATCGCGTCGTAGCGTTGTCATTTTCCAGGAACCGTTGGTTGCCGCCTGGAGAATTCGAGACACGTCATCGGTGCTTCTCTCGAGGATTCTCGATAGGTACGCAGGTATATACCGTGTGTCACAGACTCATGGTACACCCCCGTTTTCTCCTTTGTTTTCTAGCTATATTTTTGAGATTCGGAACATCGAATAAGCTCACTGAACAGCATTTCTCGACATATCTGAAAGAAAAAAACAACTTCCAATTTTTCCGGAAATGACATCAACTTTCGATTCTTGAATGGGACACCCTGTATATTGTTACATGATCGGCTAGGGATGATCATGAGGAATCCAACGATACCAGGTTTGATGATGTTATCTCCAATGACTGCGGAGATATCGCCATTTATATTATCCATAAGCGCAACGAGTAGGAGAGAGAAACTTTACTGGCGGGTCAATCCAATTCTCTCTCCCACTCATATGGATAATATAAATGGCGATATCTCCGCAGTCATTGGAGATAACATCATCAAACCTGGTATCGTTGGATTTCTCATGATCATCCCTAGCCGATCATGTAACAATATACAGGGTGTCCCATTCAAGAATCGAAAGTTGATGTCATTTCCGGAAAAATTGGAAGTTGTTTTTTTCTTTCAGATATATCGAGAAATGCTGTTCAGTGAGCTTATTCGATGTTCCGAATCTCAAAAATATAGCTAGAAAAACAAAGGAGAAAACGGGGGTGTACCATGAGTCTGTGACACACGGTATAAGGGACTGCAGAGGCGTCTTTACCTATAGTGCAGGGTGTGCGGCGCACACGGGCGCCGGGTCTAAGGGGGCGCCGAGCGTCGAGCGCCCTGATACCACTGCGCCCGCGCGCCCTTGCCGACGTCGGGCGCACGGTAGCACTAGTAAATAGCAAAGCAAGGCTACTTACACCTTTTCCTACTCTATTTTAATATACACAATAACTTTTGTTTCAACGTGAAATCAGTCTTAAAACAGATTATCAAAGATTAAATTGGCGTAATGTCGCATCGCTACGGTAGCGACGCTACCAAAGGCGCGAGCCGGCATCGGCCTGTTTGTTTTGATTCGTTTCACACCATGTCGACAATCATTTCTAATACAGTCGAGTTAGTTGAATTTAAAAATCCCGGGGACGAGCGGCGGTCACTTTCAAAGGCTTGTGTGCGCGTGCCGCACTTTTGTTTTACCGCTACACCGTAGTTTTGCGAAATAAGCCTTAATGCAATTGGATTAAGTATCATTCTTTGAGTAAACATGTAATTATGAAGTAAATCGGCTTTCCTTTTGATAGAAAATACATAAAAGGGAAGATTAGGTTTTTTGCTTCCACAATTATTGCGACATTCCTCGAGGTCGGAGGTCATAAAAAATAGCTAGTGAAATAAAAAACAAAACATCGAGTGATAGATAGTACCTAATATCGAAGTTTCGTCGTACCTATAGGTACGAGAATTGACCATGCATTTCTTGGGGAAAGTTGTTCAGTATTATATTCAGGTGTCACAGTTTAAAAAAGTGCATACCTTTGTGAACACCCTGTATAACTGTTAGTACTCATTCCATTTTGACCCCGCTCCTACTAGACTAGAGGGCGCCAGGGTACTGGTTGCACACGGGCGCCACAAGAGCTAGAGACGCCTCTGTAAGGGAGAGACTTCGTCGCGGGCAGAGTTAGTTAGTCAGAGAGTTAGTTGTTCGGAAGTTTGTATTCAGAGCTAAGTGGAGCGAGTTTAGTAGAGCTAAGTGGAGAGAGTTTTGTTATTTCTAAGTGCAAGTAGTCGACGTGTAGAATTTGTATAAGAGATAATTTTTAGTACAGAGAGTTTAAGTACCGAGCATTGGAAAGTTATCGGAGCGATTTAAGTGATTCTGTTGTATTGTATTGCGATAGAGAGTTATAATAAAAGTAGTTTAGTGTTGTTTGGTGTTTTAATCGACGAACCCAAGGATATATCGTAACAGTTTGTTCAATTCTCGTTAAAATATTATGTTGTTTTTTTGCACAATTATTATGCAGGAAAACACGTGCTGTGTAACGGGTTATTTTTGAACACCTGTGGCTTGAGTAACGCTATTAAGCTCCAGTAGAGCCTTAAGTTTTCATACATTTCCAAATAATCTTGTTGTAATTAAGGCAAGAGTGGATAGCATTTCGTAGTAATCCCGATACGTGGATTCCGACATACAAAACTAGAATATGCTCGGAGCATTTCTATGAACATGATTTCAAGATAACAGGAGAGGACCAAATTAATTCACGAGTGAGGTCGTTGATGAATGGTGAGTTCTGCAAAAAATCTGGTTCACCGTTTTCCCTGATTTTGTAGATATATTTGTTTGATTTCTCATTCTGTTTCAGTTGTTACAACAAAGGAATCACTTTTTTAAAAATACTGGTTAGTTTGCATTTTTCTCAAGTATTTTTGGGAAGTGTAAAATAATTTCTATATATTTTAGAAAATGTGCCGCCAGAGTTTTCACAAGGAGGTCCATCTGAAACATGCCTTTCTGAACTATCAAAACTGATGAATTTTTTAAAAAATCAACAGAAATTCCAGGTGGAACAAAAGGAGATGATAGAAAAAAACAAAGAATGCAACATATTCTTAGGATATGGACTTGCTAAAGAGAGAATGGAAAATAAAAATTTGGGGAAAAAATTAAATCTTGTGAAACAACTCTCTACCAGAATCTTGCCAAGTTAATTGAAAGAGAATTTTAGAAACTTTTGAGAAATAAAGTGAAGTGGTCCTAAGAAGACATCTCCAAAGCTATCACCCTAAGATATTTCAGCAAACTGGCGTATTTATATTTACGTAGAGAAAATTATCTTCTCTCAAATGTGAGAACATTTCAATTAGAATGTACTAAAATTAATATGACTTCAGGTTTGATAAAGGATGTACTCATATTTTTATCACTTGGTGCAGTGAAAAATATTAAGAAGGAAAGGGACATAGCACCATTATATGATGAAATGAAAGTTTCAACAACATGCGAATATGATAAAAAACAAGAAGTTTTAGGGCCTTACAGTTATGTTCAGATTTTAATGGCAATAAGTTTATCTGGAAATTGAAAGTAACTGGCTTTCATAGTAATATAAATGGGGATTCACTGATGGAAATCATTATTACTTCATACGGTGCATCATTTGATGTTGTAGCCATAATAGTTGGAGACTATGGATCATAAAACCAAAACACCCTCAGAACTTTGGTTATTGACATAAGTAATGTATGTTTTCAATACCTTGCCTAGGAGAAAAAAAAAATTTTTCTTGATACTCCTCATTTACTCCAATACCTTGGAAAAGACATTTTGTTCCTAAGTACATTTGGTTATCTATATAAATTGAACACTATACATTAGAGAGCATAGATAACATTCAAGGTATAATACAGAGCTAAAGCATTTTCTTGGTCTCGGAAAAATATCTGAGAAATTCTCAAACGACTGCTAAACCTAAATTTCAATTTAGACCAATCATGAAGCTGTCGGATCGTCGTACCATCAGATTTCGGATATGTCTGAATCCACCTTAAGCTGATAGACGCGGCTGACGCGGTCATTTTCGCACCACCATGGCACAATGGCACCACCCCTCTGATTGTCAACTCAAAGCAAAGGTGTCAAAAGTCACTATACGATTTCCCGCCAATATTATTGCGGACACCATTCGTTTTTTGGTCGTTTCGTAAATTGTGATTTTTCAAAAGCTTTTCAAAGAATACTTCAAATAATAAGTTCTCAATTCAGAAAAATGGAAGGTTTTGATGATCCTGGAGTATTTTTCAGTGACAATTTTTCTTTAGACGAAAATCAAAGTGATGTTCAGGTTAATTTACTTGCAGTAAAAAAAAAATTCAAGGAGTTTCTTCGGCAGTATCATAGCGAAAATTTCAATTACAAATATAGGTACGATTTTATTCCTTGATGAAAGAACACATGCAGTATTTGTTTGCGTTATTAGGGATACTCTGAGGAGAAATTATAACTTGGGCCAATTTTTCCTAGACGTCAATATCGAAGATGTCGGCAGCTTTGATGAAAATTTAGCAGATAAATTGTATAAACAACCTTCTGAACACTTACCAATATTTGAAGAAGCAGCTAGAGAAGTTGCTGATGAACTCACTGCCCCCAGACCTGAAGGCGAAGAACAAGTTGAAGATATCCAGATAACATTATCATCAGATGCACTTCCATCCGATTTGAGAGCTCTGAAGGTGAACTTTCTGCTATAGATGATGGTCATTTTACTATTTCAATTCTTTCTTTTCAGTCGGACGTTGTTTCACGGCTGGTTAAAATACCTGGAATTGTTGTTAGTGCCTCGGGTATTAGGGCAAAAGCAACTAAAATTTCAATACAATGCCGTTCTTGCAGTAATGTTATTCCAAATTTACCTGTGAAACCTGGTTTGGAAGGTTACATTTTGCCAAGAAAATGCAATACGTCAGTGTAGGATTATCAAAATTGAATTATTCTAAAGATTCTTGTTTTCAGGGACCAAGCTGGCAGGCCACAATGTCCAGTAGATCCTTACTTTATCATGCCTGATAAATGCCACTGTGTTGATTTTCAAGTTTTGAAACTACAAGAACTTCCTGATGGTATTCCACAAGGTGAAATACCTAGGCACATAACTTTATTCTGTGACAGATACTTATGTGAAAGAGTTGTTCCTGGTAATAGAGTTTTTGTATTGGGAATTTTTTCAATCAAGAAAATTGGCCAATCTACTAGAGTAAGTCGAACTGAGTAAATAGTATATTTGGGAAACCATGTAAACCATTTGTGATTGATAAAAACCAATGAAATTTTTGAAGTTGCTTCAGAACCTTCATTTCATGATCACCTAGTCCAGCTATAACTAGGAGTGAGTTGAAATATTTCTGTTTCCACAACCTACCACGCTTATGATAGAAAAAGTTGATGTACTTATAAAATAATTTGCAAAACTTAACAAAATTAGACCCACCAGTTGGAAAATTTTATTTTCAATTCTTGAAATTCTATTCAGATTTTTGTCAATTTAGTTCTTGAAATTCTACTCAACATAGCTGAGCAATGATATAATACCCTCATATTACCAGAAGTGTCAGTTTTAAGCAGGTTAATGTAAGTTTCCATTAGAGTTATGCCTCATTGAGTCTACATTATGCTTTCACTAAATCTGCCTTTATTGGTATCACAATTTTCAGTATTCAGTACTGATAGATTGAATGAAGGACTATAAATAGCCACATTCAGAAACAAAATGAGAAAATATCGCCATCCTCTATTACAAATTTTCAAGTTTTGAATTACAAAATTTTGAAATTTGTTAACTTTAAATTAGTTATCTTTCATACCTATTCATTTATACTCATCACAAACATCTTGGGTGCTGAGTCATTCTGGGGCGTCTTACTGACTTTTACCATAGCACATTTTTTGTTATTCCAACTGTAGAAAAAAACGAAGAACCCACACTGCAGCAATTGCATAACTTGTTTCACATCTATATGTCTCCTACGGTCTTTAAATTTGCGTTCAAATGAAAGAGGATGACTTCTCTTACACCAGTGTTATCTTTCAGAGAGAAGGACGAGAAAAAGCCATAACAGGTGTTCGAGCTGCCTATATGCGAGTTGTTGGAATAACTCTTGACACTCACGGATTGGGAGCTTGTGGTAGTGCAATTGTCTCTTCAGAGGAAGAGAGTACTTTCAGAAGATTGGCTGCTTCACCAAATGTATACCAGAGAATAGCCACCAGCATAGCCCCTTCTATATATGGTTCAGTTGACATAAAGAAAGCAATAGCTTGTCTACTTTTTGGTGGTTCTCGCAAGAGACTTCCTGATGGATTGACTCGAAGGGGTGATATCAACCTACTGTTATTGGGAGATCCTGGTACAGCAAAGTCCCAGTTGTTGAAATTCGTTGAAAGGGTGGCCCCCATTGCTGTATATACTTCAGGAAAAGGTAGCTCTGCTGCTGGATTGACTGCCTCTGTCATGAGGGATCCATCATCGGTAAGCTTTTGTGTTGAATATGGGTTAAATTGTAGTTAGTTGAGGAAGCAGAGTACTTTCAAGGCTTCCTTGAATGTAAAATGAACATAAAATTGAGAATACAAAAGGAACTGGTTATTGTCAACTTTCAATATTAATTGGTAAGAAGGATGATTGATAATTCAATTTGATTAAAAAGAGATGAACTAGAACTACTTGAAGATTAATGAAAGAATGTAGGCTTTTTCGATGCTGTGTTTGTAAAGAAAGCTTTAATAATTTGAGGTAGATGTTCTAGTTTCTAGCTGGACCTTTTAATTTGTTTATATCTAATGTCTTATGTCATTATTTGATATAATGAGATCAATAAATTCTATTCTTTTCTATTCCACGGCCGGTGTTGATACATCTTCAGTTTTTCGGGCTTGAGGGCCGTGTTTACTATGACTGTCAGTCGGTCGTAGTAAACTCACATAGAGGAGTTCAACTGAGACCACGCCGCTGAAGATGGCTGCCGCAGATGTAGCTGAAAGCTCCGGAAGTCAAAATTCCAACACACGGCCCTCAAGCCCGAAAAACCGAAGATGTATTTGAAGATTATCATGATAATTTGGAAAGTCTTGAGTCCTCCACTTATAATTCCGAGTCTCACAATAAATTTAATATAAAATTGTATACAGTCGTCAAGTGCATTTTATACAATAATGATATAAGTGCCAAGCATACTACAAATATATGAAATGTAAAATGTGACATTTCAATATGATGAAATATATAAGGAATATATGGAATCATAAATAAGTCTCTCTCAATGAAGTGAAATGATTTGTATACAAAGATAGATATCAATGGTTAGTGAGAGTAGACTGTAAAACCATACATGGGCCTCAAGACATTTATGGGTGAATATAGACCAGAAAATTGCAATAAGCATTCATAAAAAATGTTATTGTCAATATAAGCAGTTGTTGAAAAGTGGGCGACAACTTTGATCAAATTTCTAATTGTTCTTATTGCCATTTTTTGCATTTTATTTTGCCATCAGGACAACACTCTCATTTGCAATATCTTAGATATGCACAAGTCGACAATTTTTCTGAAGGTCTAGTAAATGATCTTCCCATGTCAATCTACAGTCTAATGTAACTCGTAGGCAATTCACCAATGGATTGTTTTTCGGAGATAGGTATATTGTTATTCAGAGGAAAAAGTAGTGCTTGCGTGTTATCTCAGTTGAAACATAAGAGTATCGACTTTTATATTGTTACGTTTTTACTCTGGGTTCGAACATAAGAGACAATTGGGACGGCAAAAGCAAAAAACTTTTTTGCAATTCACTCTACAAATCACTTTACAACTAATTCACATCTCGATAAATAACTAATAATGTTCGCCTATCTATTCACTTGATCGCTATCTGTAATCAACTGAACTCGTACTGCTCTCCGTCCGCTATATATAGGTCCACAGTTCTGGAATTTTCCGTATTCGAACGGACTTCGACATTTCTAGAACTTTCGCGATGGTTTTTTTCCGTGTGTGAACAAATGCGGTTGGTATCTCCTTCGAACATTATCGATGATTCTCCATGATACACGATGGGCGTAGTGTTCTTCGAATCACATAGGCATACTGAAAGCCATGGGCGAAGAGAAAGGGTTTTATATTTGTAACACTACCCCTTTTGTAGGTGCTCAGTCTTTCTATATGGACGACCTTCGACTTGCTTCGAGGTGACAGTTGAAGGTAGTTTATTTTCTTCTCAACCAAATAGGGTCCTTCCGAAAGCCTTGGGTCTCAATCCTTTTTTTCTCTGTGGCTGATATAACCATACTGCATCTTCCTTCTTGAAACTTATTGGCATCAACTTCTTGTCGAACCTAATCTTCATTTTTTCGCTGATCATGTGCAACTTCGATCTGGCCAAATCGTGGACAATCTTCAGTTTCTCCTTCAGGTCTTCCACATAGTCCGGCAGCGACACAACTTCGGTTTCATCAGCTCCAAATCTGCCAAACATCAAATCGATTGGAAGTTTCAACTCTTTCAACTCCCTACCAGTTAGCAGCATGGAGGGTGTGTACCCAGTAGCATCATGTTGAGAACTGCGGTACGCCGAAAGAAACAGAGGTACCAGCTTGTCCCAATCTTTTTGGTTTTTGGACACGAACATTGACAGGTAATTGTTGATCGTGCGGTTATGTCTCTCTACCATTCCATCTAACTGGGGAAGAAGAACTGTTGTCCTGGTTTTCTCTATTAGGCCCACCATCTTCCTCCAAATGTCCGATTCGAAATTATGACCCTGATCAGAGTGGATTTCTAAGGGCACCCAATGTCTAGAGATAACATTTCGCAGAGGAGCTTCAGCAACCGTTATTGCTTTTTGGTTGGGTAGAGCTACAACTTCTTGCCATTTCGATAAGTAGTCGTTCACGACCATCTAGTTATTTCCACAAGTTGTCAAGGGAAATGATCCTAGTGTGTCCACTGCGATCCTTTCGAATGGACTCTCTGAGATGTACTGCTTCAATTTTCCTCTGAGCCTTATTTGGAGACCCTTCTTAGAGGGGTACATGTCGCATCGTTTGCACATCTTGACGAAAGTTTACCCTAATAGTACCTCTCGCGTACTCTAGCCACTGTTCTTCAAGTACGTCTGGTACGCATGCTCTAGGAAGAATCGTTTGATAATGGACCAGTTTTCCGTCAGGGCTTTCTCATTTCCGAGTTATTGAGTCATCTCGGAGGCTCAGCAAGTCCCATTGAAGCCAGTAGCCTTTTACTTGTTGGTAATAATTTGCGATCTCCTGCCTCTGAAGAAGTCCTGGAAACCAGACACTTTTCAGGGACTTCTTCCTTTGCGATGACGTATTTCCAAGTCGTTTGTTGACTGAGCACGGCAGGGCAGTTTCACATGCTCCTCTCTGACACAGTTTTAGCATTTCGGCTGCCCTTTTCCTTTTCGATCGTTGTTAGGTAGCTCCATTGGCAAGCTTCCAACTTTCTGAACACTGTCGCTTGATCTTCACTTAGATTCTCTCTCTCCATCTTCCTCAGGTACTGTACATCGCCAATTCCTTCTTTCCTCGGGCCTTGATCGAGCCCCGCAATCGCGTTTCAGATGCCCCTCTTTGGCACAGTTGTAGCACTTCGGCCGCCCCTTTCGGTCATTGGCAGTTACTTTATCTCCAACCCCCCCCCCCCCCCCCCCCCCCGCCCCCCCCCCCCCCGTTTCACATCACAGTTTTACCTTATTTGATAACTACGATATATTCATCAGTGATGAATAGGTGAAATTAATGATTATGTTTTTCAGTAGAATCACACAACGGTTAGAATAAATTTAAAAATATTAAAAAAAAACGAATAAAACAAAAATAAGTAAGAATGTAAATTCTCATGAAATATATGATTATTATATGAAGGATAAGTAACTGTTTCATTATTTTTCCATCCGTTTTTTCAATGCTTAGAAAATCTCCACAGGGTTTATTTTTCAGCATAGAACGCGAATCTGAAGTCAAAACGGAAGGCTTATCCTTTCTTTCGGAAGATGGATCATTCACAGTTGACATAACCTATACATTCCACCGTCTTCTTTGTACATATTATGACCGAAACCTTAATCGGTGGCCTACGAGTTTGATGGCCGAATCCCTTAAACATCCGATTCCACATTCTTCAATACCAAATAGTGTCATTGTTCATAACTTTGGAACGAAAGGACAGCGCCGCGTTTTGACTAAACTCGTGTTCTACACCAAAAACCGTCTGTAATAACTGACCGTTTTCCACAACTAGCTGGAGTGGGGATATTGAACCTCTATCGAGGCGACATTTTTTATCTGAATGAATATCAAACGAGGAACTTGAGCATTTTTGTGGAGAGAATGAAGTTTGAGAATTATTTTTTGGCTTTTTCTACTCCAAATGAAAAAAAATATTGAAATCAAAACATCTATGATAGAAGATAGTCGACAATCAAACGTTTTACTAATACCTTATGAAAAGCGTACGATACTGTAAAATGAAACTTCAGCTAGCATCACAGAGCAAGATCATAAAACGAAGAGCTACTTGAGTAACCTGATCCAATTGTGTCAAAAATATTTTGGCTCTGGTATAAAATATATGAGTAGACGTAATATCACATAAATGTTTACACTCACCTGTATGAAACTTTTTGTAGAGATCAATTACCTCAACACCAAACTGATATTATTTACACTAGACGCGCGTTTCGCAATTTTTTTCAGAGGAACTTTGTGATGGAAGGAGGTGCTATGGTTCTAGCTGATGGTGGTGTTGTGTGTATAGATGAATTTGATAAAATGAGGGAGGATGATAGGGTGGCAATTCATGAAGCTATGGAGCAACAGACTATTTCTATCGCCAAGGCTGGTATAACAACAACGTTGAACTCTAGATGTTCCGTTCTTGCTGCTGCTAACAGTATTTTCGGCAGATGGGATGAAACTAAGGTATAATGTTCTGATTGCTGGAAATTATTGATTTTCATACAAGAATACGAGAGTTATTTGGTATTGATATTGAAAGGTCAGAACCAAGTTGAAGGTATTCTGACATTTTCTCATTTTTTATAACTTCAATTTTGATCAAGTATTCTAGTAGATTCCTCAGTCTCAAACCTAAGTTATATAATGATTAGATTACAACTAGGCGTCTGAATTGTAACGATTTTTTCATATCCAAGCCTTTCATATACTTTTATGTATATCAGAATGAAATATGGAATAACAAGGAAATGCTGTTGAAATCATCGGAATATTCAAAATAATAGAACCCTGTTATCACAAACAATGTATGTGATTACAGTAAGATGTTGTGACCCTAATTTGAATAATGTTCCTAAATTCAGGAAACTATAAAAAAAGTTAATTCAGATACTTATTGGAGAAAAAATGTTCTGATTCAGATTCGCATCATTGATGTTCAGTTTACTCTTCTTATATATACATCCTGTTCTCATCCCTTACTTGAAGTATCATAAAATAATATAATTATAACCATAAAATGAGGTAATGAACTGATATTGAAAATTGAAATTGAATGGAAAGGAAACTGATTAATTTAACCTGGATAATGCCAGGTTAAAGTGTTGATTGCATATCAGTGGGGCACCTGTTGCATATTCATTGGAAACTTACAAAGTCAATGTAAGCTCCACAGTCATCAATTGTTTTTTTTTCAGGGAGAAGAAAATATTGATTTCTTGCCAACCATATTATCACGTTTTGATATGATATTCATCGTTAAAGACGAACATGATAAGCAAAGAGATATGGTAAATATTATATAATTCAGAAATACTGTTATCAATACATTTATTCAGTTTCTCCTAGTGATGTCTAGAGGAAACTTAGATTTATCCAGTTTCGAGATTCCTTCCAAATGTTCCACCTTTGATTTCAGGTACTTGCAAAACACATAATGGGAGTTCATATGTCTGGGCAAACCACCCAGGAACCCAAGGAAGGTGAACTGACACTGGAGTTCATAAAAAAATTTATCCACTACTGTCGAACGTAAGGAAATTTATACTATCAATTTGATTTTACATTGAATAATATATCTTGTGATGGCACTTTGGTGAACTTGTTTTAGCGCTTTTAGAGTTTGAAATATACAGTGTGTCTCTTGTCTTACATCGAACTTCAATCCCAACAAACTTCACCTCAACGGCATTTCACTGGCGATACAACGCTTGCCGATAGTACACTTGAGTAGGGCTTCGAGAGACCAATCTTGGTCTTGATACAAGAAGAAAAAAATACAAAAAAATACGAGAGTTATTTGGTTTGATTTTAAATTTTTTTGGGAATATTTTTTGATACTGCGTTGTCACTTCCAGCTAAACTTGGCAACGATTTTTCATTTCAAATAAATCATCCCATTTCATTAATATTCTATACTTCAACCTTTTTAACACGCTTTTATTAGCTTGGGTTGTAACTATGTATGTAACGGAATCTTTGAGCATAATTTTCACCAATTTCCAGAAGTCTGATTAATTTGAAACTTTGCATACGTATCAAGGACCGATGACAATGCAATAGTTTGATCATAGTTTTCCATTATCCTTATAAGGACCACCATGATTAATAAATTCTTTTATAGATCCTCTGTAGTGGAGTAAAAAAGATAGAGCTAGCGCGCGTTCTGCGCATGCCTGCAGTTTCGGACTTACTCTTTCGTTCTTTCGTTCGGGCCCTCGGCACAGCACAACGGAGGCAGAAACGTTTTCAGGGTAGTTGCGTTCTCACAATGTTCATTCCTTATCTTACATGCGTAGGTGTACATGAGTCTGATACATGCAAATTACTGTATATGATATTTATGTAACATATAATATAGTTCCCAGCGAAATACAGCCACGGAACTGCTGAAAGAGGAATGTTGCCAATAATCCTGAGTTGGGCTTCGACCGTTCACAAGATGCAAGGTTGTACAGTTGATCATGCAGTAATTTATCTAGGCTCGCGATTGTTTGCTGCTGGACAAGCCTATGTAGCACTTAGTCGTGTAAGATCTTTAGACGGTATTCGCATTGAAGAACTTGATTGCTCTAAGTTAACAGGAAGTACCCCATGCAATAGTGAAAAGCTTTAAATGAAATGATGAGATTGCGGAATGATTCGTAAGAAATATCACATTTCCACTAGAAACTAATTGATAAATTGAACTAAAAAATTAAAAATAAATAATAGTTTAAAAAACTAAAAAAACGCGCTTTTATAGCTAACCGAACTAAAAAATAGAAAATAATTTTTAATTACAAAGAGTTTATATTATGGTAGTAGAAGGCTAAACAATCATTCATAGTCAATCAGCTCAAAATAAAATTATTAAAATTTAAGTAATTAACAGAATAAAGTAATTCAGAGTAAAAAGCGTGGGGTGCATTTTACTACATTTCATAAGTCTCCTCTCAAAGATAATTATCGATAGAATGATTGTAATATATAAAATATCAAGCACCCCACGATTTTACTCTGAATTACTTTATTCTGTTAATTACTTAAATTTTAATAATTTTATTTCGAGCTGATTGACTATGAATGATTGTTTAGCCTTCTACTACCATAATATAAACTCTTTGTAATTAAAAATTATTTTCTATTTTTTTAGTTCGGTTAGCTATAAAAGCGTGTTTTTTTTAGTGTTTTGAACTATTATTTATTTTTTGAAATAATGACAAGTGCAAAGAGTGAGATTTTGCAATTTTTTTACAGCTTACCGTGGCTTCTTTAACTCACCATGTGTATATAGGTTATATTTATATTTGAAAATACCACTTAGAAGGCAGGTAACATATTCATTTATTGAAAAACAGATACAGATTACTTTAATTTGCAGCTTTGCACCCACCCACCAGAGTTTAATACTAAATAAAAATAATAAACTATGACCAACATATTTTCTGCATCTTACTGTGCTCATACACAATTATCCATTGTAAATGGTCACCTAATTGACATTCTGACCCTTTTGAATCTTTTTTCTGGCCTGTCGGCCTGTGCCCTGCTGGGTCTAATCAAATCTTTATTTAAGATTTCTTGAAAATTATATTCTTTTGGTGAAATGAGAAATTTATTTCACTTACTGTACCAGTACAAATTGACAATTGTTGAAGACGAAAGAAGAAGAAGAAATACGAAATACCTTTTATATGCAAATAAACTGTCTGACAATTGAATTGAATAATTCAAATTTCTAGACACATTTTGATCCATGACCAAGACAATCAAGACCAAGACTGAGCCGTAATAGTAAAATACTGAAATGAGTTATACACACACGTTACAAGACGTAAACATGAATTGAATATACAGAAGCCTAGAACAAATAAAGTTCTCAATAACCCTATTGATAGAGCAATAAAAGCTTATAATGAAGTGCCGGAGGGTATAAAGAATGTTGCGAGTTTTAACACATATAAGTCTTTAATGAAAAAATGGTGCTTGTCCAAACTGAAAAATTAATGTAAAAAAAAGTTATTATTTTAATTATTAATATTATTATTCAAATTAGATAATATATTCCATTAGTTACTAGAGATCTAACCAAAATATATTGCCTGTTTTAAATTCTGAATGCTGAATATGTGATCAAACACACTTGTCAATAATTTTATGATCCCGAGACCGACCAAACCAGGCCGATTTGGGACCTTCTCTACTGTATAATTGTAAATTAATTGATTTAATAAAAGGATTTTCATCTTAAAAAAAATATTAGTAATAGTTAAATATAGAAATAAATAAAATAGACGAAGTGGAAGTGGAAATTTTCGTAGATACCTACCCTTGAAATAAATGTGGACATAAGTGCTTGAAATATACAAAAATGAATATTGCAGCCATAAACAATCCAAGCAGCTCTAATGATGTATTGTCAAAACGATAATACAGTTACTAGATGAAGAATTAGGTAATATAAAAATGATAAAGGTAATAAAAAACGTTTTGCTCGTTAATGATACCAATATAGACTTTCTGACAGCATCACTACTAAGAATCGTAATTACAGGTATTTGTGTGTTTCTAACGGTTTAAGTTTCTGCAAAACCACAATTACTTTGAGTTTGTAGCAGAATGTTACGAGAAAAATACTTTGAAAATGAATTCTATATATTGAAAGGAATATATCTAACAAATCAATTCTGACATTACTAACAACAATGTGACAACAAATACTTATACAGAAACTTTTTGAATTGCTGACTCTGGATACTGATAACACCCCTGCTCAACTTATAAAGTTACTAGTCCTAGCATTCTTCGAAATTTTTCAAACTTCACACTTGATAAAGCCTTGGTCAAAATATCAGCTTCTTGATCTTCTGTGCTGTCCTTCATTTCAAATTTTGTACCTAAACTTGTCTTAACTTTTTTGATTCTCTCTAAATTATTTCCAGCTATAATGAGATCGTCAACATAGAGTAAAGTACCATATATGAAATTCCACCTGAGTTTTGCAGAATATATAAATAGTTATCATTCTCAGATCTTTCAAAACCTAGTAAGGCAACGAAATTATGAAATTTTTCGTTCCAACACCTAGAAGCCTGCTTTAATCCATATAAGGTTTCATTCAATTTACAGACATAGTCATTTCCACCTTCGAATCCTTCTGGTTGGCACATATATACCGTTTCTTTCAGTTCACCCTGAAGGAATGCAGCTTTAACATCCATTTGATGAAAATGAAAATTATACTGATTTCCAATAGCCAGAAGAGTTTGAACTGTGGGTAACTTTACTACTGGAGCATACATATCAAAATAATCAGTACCATAATTCTGTAGAAATCCTTTCGCTACTAATCTAGCCTTTTATTTGACATTTTTACCATTGTCATCGAATTTCTTCCTGAAGACCCATTTATTACCTATGATCTTCACATCAATGTCCATGTCCCATTCTTCCTCAGAGAGTTGATTTTTTCTTCTACTGCAGCTAACCACATGTTCGAATCCTCTTTTGTTTCAATTTCTATGAAGCTTCGTGTTATATCTTCTAGGAAATTTTCTGTACATAGCGCTAGATGGGCCATGTCATATTCTTCCAACCAATTTGGAGTTTCTTATCCCTTCCACTCTTTCTCAACGGTCTTTCCTGGTCATTTTCCAAATCACTCGACTGGGAAATTCCATTTTCTGATATTTCCTGAATAGACCGCGGATCTCTAACTTCATTTTCCTCTTATTTTGCCAACATCGGGTTTATTTAGTTACCACACGGTTCTGAAGGAGTTTTATTAATTACTGCCGAGGTTGGAGAGCGATTATTAATATAATTTGCAGCCAAAATGGCTTCTCCCCACATATTTTTTTCAAGTCCTGATTCCGATAACATAGTTCTGCTTTTTTTCAACTAAAGTTCTGTTCATTCTTTCCGAAACTGCGTTTTGATGTGGCGTATATGGCATTGTATATCTTATTTTGATACCTTTATTTCTACAAAATTTCTTAAAATCATTTGATGAATATTCATCACCATTATCACAACAAATAGCCGCAATTTTGGAATTGAATTGTGAGGTAGCCATATTTGAAGATTTGAAAAAGGGTAATACTTCACTTTTTTCCTTGAGCAGACACACAACTGGGAAATGCGAGAAATCATCTATAAAAGATAATAAATATCTTTTTCCATCCCACTACACGTGCTTCACTATTGAATAGATTCTTCAGGCGTGATATGGTACTACCCATATACTATTACTGGAGAAGCTATTGTAGTAGTGTATGGGTAGTACCATAATACGTCTGAAGAAGCTTCTGTATAGTGAACGCGTGTGGTGGTTTTCTAAACTCTCTAAAGAAAAATCATACAGTGTTTTCAAATTGAGTTACCAAATTAGTAATTCCAACAATGTACAGGTTTTTGTAAGAGTTGTTCAAAACCAGCGATACAGGTAATAATAATTCACAATAACAATAACAATGCAAAAACACAATAATATGTGAATAAATACTTGGCCCTCAAGAAGTTGTGCACTTGTATCTACATATATTTTTATTTTAACACGGTGAATAATTTTGGAGAACATTCAATTTAATAAATCGAATGCCAAGTCAAGAAATTCCATATCTTTCTTCTCTAAAGTGACTCGAATTGTGGTCACGTTCTCTCAAACTAAGGAGATGCTATGCAGATAAGACATTTTTTTCGACAGTGAATCTGATTGTTATGAAACTTTCACTAGAATGATTTTCTTCCAGATACTTGTACTGAAGAATTTCACAATTTTGGTAGTTCAACTCATTACTTTTTCTAGAGGAGCACAATTCTTGAATCTGCCAACTTTGGATAAAGCAGATGCTTTCCATGTCCAATAATTCCTTGGAGGCCATACTTAATACCCCTGCAAAACAAAGGTATTTAAATTTGCGGATCAATAAACTCATTATCAAAAAGTCGAGTTTTCTCCATAGTTTGTTGGGTTAGTAACCTACCCAAAAAACTAAGAAGAAAACATTCAAATACCACAAAATTATGAAATTCAACCAGTGGTCAGGTGGTCTATTACGCACATCTCAGCCATTGTAATAGGGCCATAATTATATGTACCTGAAGATGCAGAATAGCTGTGACAATCCTCACTCATAACTTCAAATCATCAATAACAAGCCAAAAGACATGGTATAAACTGTAGATTACCACTTTGCAATATATTTTTTCAATGATAAAATTGAAAACTAAAAAATGATTTCTGTTTTCAGTCATTGTGGGCCTAGATTGAATCACGAGGCAGCAGAAAAATTGAAAAGACGTTACGTTATGATGAGATCCGGTGCTAATCAGCATGAGAAAGATTCCGATAAGAAAAGCTCCATTCCCATAACGGTTCGTCAGTTAGAAGCTATCATACGTATATCCGAGAGTTTAGCCAAGATGCAACTTCAACCATTCGCAACTGAAACACACGTCGACGAAGCTCTGAGACTGTTTCAAGTATCAACATTGGATGCAGCTATGAGCGGTAGTCTTGCAGGTAAAAATATCGGCATCAAAGTTCCGATGATTTTAATCTTCCAGTTTCATCAGCAATAATTTGTAAACGTATTAATATTGAGCCTACTTCTGGATTATTATCATTTTTTTCACTTGTCAAAATGTGACGTTTTTGGCATTTCAACCAATAGTAGCGGGTTATTCTATGGTTTCTCTAGCCAATCATTGGGTATTATACTAATAAAACTGCCTGGTCCTTTGTTTCGATAAAACGTTGTTTACCTCTGAACTGTCAAAATTATAAGGTTTACCGCGTCGATTCTCTTGAACTGGCTCATATTTATATAAATTATCATGAAAAAAGAGTTACCTTATTATGAATAGTCATTCACTTTTTCAGCATAATAATACTATAACACATTTCAATGAACACTCAAACACGTAAATAGCTCATAACCCCAACTTTATGACAGATATAGCGAACGACCGATTCAAATATTTAAGGTTTCCTTAACTCAAATGAAGATGGCGTACAATTAGTTTTTATTGAATACAATACATTTTTGGTTGTATGAGAAGAAACCGTTGTATGAAGATTTTGATACAACGACATAACGAATGATTTTATGTTCCTTCTGGCGCGATTTTCATTTCATAAGAAATTTTCAATGATCAACCTTGTACAATGAGAGGTGTGACGCCATCTCTTGGTATCGTCGGCAAGCATTATCATGTGCACTGCGTAAGCATCATATCTCTTCTGGATCATAGAAGGCATACATCGTTGTTTGACATTTCAAATTTGTAAAATTTTCACCTATTTTCTTTTCCTTCTTATGTAAATGAAATACTGATCAATTAAATTGTTCTTCCTTCTTTTTGTTCAAAAAATAATCTCTCCAAATACAAATCGTTCTTCAAATTTAATAAGATAAATTTTCATTTTTGAAACACTCAAAACTTTTTTATTTTGAGGCAAAAGCATTCAAACAAACCGAATTAGATAAAATCACTCGTCCTACGGACTCGAGTTTTTGTGGAAAATGAAAATTTATCGATTAAATTTGAAGGACTCGTGGTATTACCTTTGATAAATATTTTTTCTGATAGGGGCCGAGGGTTTCACAACAGAAGAGGAACATGAGATGCTGTCTCGTATAGAAAAGCAGCTGAAGCGGAGATTTGCCATTGGTACTCAAGTTTCCCAACAAACAATAATACAAGATTTCACTCATCAACAATATCCTGAAAGAGCAGTGATTAAGGTTATCCAGGCTATGATAAGACGCGGTCAGTTGCAACATAGAATGCAGAGGAAAATGCTGTACCGAATCAGTTGAAAAAATAATCGTGTACAAGTAATATTGTATTTTTTTAGTTAGTTTTCATCAACTATTTCTATTTATCGACATATTGTCTAGAATTGTTTTCTCTCCATTAAATTCAAATTTTCGTAACATGAAATTTTTTTAGAACAGAATTGAAATTTCATTCACAAGCATTCAAAAATATTCTGTTTTCTAAAAGTTCAAGAGACGGAAAAGAGGTCGACCTTCAACCATCTGTTTACCGGATGAAACATACTTTTTATAGGGGGGTTTCATAAATAGATGAATACGCTTATCAAAATGTGATTCAGTCTATATGAGGTGGGATTAAAAAATTTCTACCATATGGAAAACTTTTTTATTATGAATATATCAGAAAATTTTATTCTT
The DNA here is from genome assembly GCA_032362365.1 of Zygogramma bicolorata. Classification (NCBI taxonomy): domain Eukaryota; kingdom Metazoa; phylum Arthropoda; class Insecta; order Coleoptera; family Chrysomelidae; genus Zygogramma; species Zygogramma bicolorata. The sequence continues at coordinate 997,455 of JAVJAQ010005007.1, forward strand.
TTTGAAAATTGTTGTATTGTAGAATACTTGCATATGAGTTGTCAAAATGTCAAATTTCCGGACTCTCCAAATTTGAATATGGATCTCAATTCTGAACAACTCTTTCGAATGAACTTTTTGATTATGTCAAAAATGAAATGTGGTTTACACCTGATCAAAATTCCTATATTTCGTTCTCCCCTGTACACTGTTCGGAAATTTGAAATTTTGACAACTCGTATGCAAGTATTCTGCAATGCACCAAATTTTATGAGAAATGAAATTTTCTGACAAATCGATAATGAAAAAGTTTTCCATACGGTGGAAATTTTTGAATCTCACTGTATATGGTCTGGACCACATTTTGATAGGCAAGCCATTATAGGCGTATTCATCTATTTATAAAACCCTATAAAAAGTTGTTTCTTCCGGTAAACAGATGGGTGAGGGTCGACCTCTATTCCGTCATTTAGACTATAACATTCATTCACGTTGAAAAGCGACTAATTGTTCGTTGAGAAGAGGAAGAGGTCGAAAAGAACTTGGGACTTTTCTAACCTGTTCCTCACTTTTTTTTATTTCTTTATTTAGCGTCGGCCTTATTCCGCTACCAAGGCCAATCACCGACGCCGGTGAGCACACTTCCCCCAACCGGAAATTTTGCCGAACCCTCTGGTATTCCAACCAGAGGTAGGGATCTTTAACGAGTCCAACATCCATGGACTCGGGACCGCCGGCTTTACGTCCCCTCCGAAGGACGGCATATCTTCAATGTATCTTGTGCTCATTGATATATTGCCTGCGAGCTATGACATGCTATTTCGCTGCAGCTGTACGGGCTTTCGACACGGTATTTCCCTGAATGGTCACCCATCCAAGTACTAACTGCGGTCGGCGTTGCTTAACTTCAGATGAAAACTTTTCCTACCGGCGCATTATTGTTCTAAAAGAGAAATTGTACTGTGCAAACTTGGTGTGACAGTGGTGATAAGGCGCTAGATGGGAGCGCCAGCGGACGACACTAATTTCGCTTCACACAAGTTTCATTTTGCAAAAAGGAAGGTGGAGTATGTCTCTCTTTACACGAAACGAATAAAGAACGTAGCGTTTTGCTTTATTCGTGTTCGGCGGATGTTTTCAAAACTAGATACCGTAATTCAAAGGCACATATCTACTTAAAATTGATAACAAAACATACAAATTATTCAAGGTCAGATATTTCAATAGAGGGCTTCCGGTCCAAGTTGCCAACATAAAATATTCGTGAAAATGTCTACCATCAGGGAAATACATTTTGTAGTAAACAGTGTTTGAATGGGTACGTTTCAATCAACAGTAACTCAAAAATTTTTTAAAACCAGTATTTAAAGAAAATATCCATTTTTTCCGAAATCGATATGTGATGGGCTAGAAGCTCGTGGGTTTTGACATATACAGTACTCCTGGGTGTGCGCACGCGCTCTCACATTTTGTTCGGGTTCTTGCCAATTAGATATCGGCTTCAAAAAATATGGGTATTTTCCCGCAGATACTGGTTTTTCAGAACCAAATAGAATTTTTGGGTCAAGGATTATCAAAAGGAACCCATTCAAACACAATTCACGCCATAATTTCATTTTCCTGATGGTAGACATTTTCACGAATATTTCAGGTTGAAAACTTGTAACGAAGTCCCCTATCAAAAATATATACTCACCTGCAGGAAGGAGCTAGGGCCAGGGGCCAGTTGGAGGAACTCGAGGAACGGTACAATTGTCAAACATTAGCAAATCGACAAAATGGTTAAGGCTTTCGCGGCCGAGGTTATTAGTATAACTACTTTTCTTCGGGCTTGAAGGCCGTCGTTCTTTGGAAGTAGTGCGGCAACTAATAATGATGATTATTCCCCGAACCCGACAGAAGTAATTAACACTCCAGACTACCTGCATCAATATAAATACGCCTTGAGAAATCGGAACGTTTAGTCATCGGAAATGAGTAAGCCTCTGAAGAAGCTGGCCACTCGCGCTAGCGAAACTGTTAGAAGTAGTTGATTCACCCTGTTGAGTTATTTTATGTGAATACATTTTTTATTCACCCTGTTGAGGTGTTTAGTTGTTGTTAGTTGATGTTGTCAATTTTGATTGAAAATAAAAAAGCCACAGCAGAAATTATTTTCCATTTCACGCATATTCAACTCAATAAATATAGTTGAAACTGCACAGTTCAACAGGTTATGGGCCCAGAACTGTAATCGAAAGAATTTAACGACGAAGATAACAAACTATAATTTGACGAGGATACTGAGACCCAGAGACCTAGACGAGACCAAGGATACAAGTAAAACGACTCAAGTATGGACGATTTGAAAGTTGAAAAGCTCAATTCCGAGAATTATCGTTATTGGTCAATGAGAGCGTAGGGAATTTCGGAAGTGAAAAACCTGTGGCAAGATATCGACCCTGGATTTAACGAAGACGAAATGAAAATTGCAGACAATAAAAAGAAAGATCACAGTGCCAAATCTGTTTTATATTTGTTGGTAAATAACGATAGTCTTGATGACATCATGGATTGTAAAACAGCAGCAGAAATATGGGAATCTCTGAAGAAAATTCATACAAAATTTGATACTTGGCACGGTCTACTCTTATTGAAAGATTATATTAATACAACCAAATCTTCAGACGAAACAATCAATCAATATTTGAATAGACGAAACGGATTATACCATAAGGTAAAGAATGCTGGTTTTGAATTTAGCGAAAAAGTTCAAGCTGGATTCACTGTATTGGGATTACCAGATAACTACGAACAGTTAGCAAGAAACCTACGAGCAGACGAAGACGATTTAAATATGTGCAATTTGAAATCGAAGTTATTGGAAGAAAAAAGACGAATTGAAAACAAAACGAGAGAAGTTAAAAATGTTGACGAAACGAGCATTTATGAGTCAAAGAAGGCAGACTAATTTCAAAACCGGACAATCCAAACCAAGACGAGGAAAGCCATCATACAGTACAGAAATGAACCGAAATGACAGAACCGAAAAATTTTGTGAAAAAATCTAGTTATTCGCATGAAAATTTGAGATGCTATAGATGTCTTGAGATGGGACATATTGGCAAAAACTGCCCCCTGTCAGTTTCAGAGACGCGACAAGAAAAATTAACAGATGAAGTTGAGAGAGTTGAAAATTCGAATTCTAAATTTGCATTCAGCGCCATTCAAAGTAGTAAAAATGAAAATTCACACCATGTATCATTTCTGGCGGATAACAAAACAAGTTCGAATATATGGATTCTTGATAGCGGATCAACTGATCATATGACGTCACACTATGACAAATTGAAGAAAGTGGAGGATCAGAAATTACACTGAAAAATGTTCTGTATGTTCCAGAATTGAAGTCGAATTTATTATCCACAAGTGTAGCAGCCGAGAAAGGATTGAAGATTATTTTTGAAGGAAATCATTCAAAAATAATTGCTCCAAATGGAAAACTTGTAGCTAAATCCATACGAAGTAACGGACTTTATTATATAAAGGAGAAAACATACGAAAACTCGACAAAGGACGATGCACTGAAACGAAATGTTGGGCATAAAGCAATTTCCAAGCCGAATAAATTGTGGCATAGACGTCATGCCAACTTGAATATTCCAACTATGAAGAAGATGCTCAAGATAGATGATAATATGACGCATGCATGTTCAACCGAATCCGATGACAATAATGAAGAAAATTGCACTGTATATTACAAAGGAAAATTAAGACGAAATCCACTCCCGAAGAGAAGCAATAATAAGGAAGAAACGCCACTACAACTCATACATTCAGATGTAGTTGGTCCAATCAAGCCAGAATCACTAGGAGGTAGCAGATACGTTGTTACATTCATCGATGACCACTCTAGATACTGTGAAGTTGGTTTTATGGAAAGAAAAGATGAGGTTTTTGCCAAATTTCGAGAGTACAAGAAAAGAGTCGAAAATTTACATGGAAAGAATATTGTTTGTCTCCGAAGCGATAATGGGGGAGAATATATCTGATGAATTCAAAGAATATTTAAAAAACCATGGTACACAACATCAGCTGACCATTCCAGGGACGCCGCAACAAAATGGAGTGGCAGAGAGATTCAATCAAACTCTTTTCGACTCTGCAAGATGTATACTGATCGAGTCTGGTTTACCAGAAAAGTTTTGGGCAGAAGCACTCGCAGCAGCATGTTATGTAAGAAACAGATGTGCAACAAATGCTAATCAAGGTTTTAGTCCTATGGAGAAGTGGAAACAAGGAGTGCACGTTGATATATCTCATTTGCGAGTTTTTGGGTGCAGAGCTTGGGCATTCAACAAAATAAGATCCTCTAAATTTTCTCCAAAAGGCATTTCCTGTATATTTTTGGGTTATGATAGCAACTCTAAGGCATATCGACTGTGGAATCCACGAGACGACAACATTTTCATCAGCAGAGATGTTAAATTTGAAGAAGATGTTTTTCCAATGTTGCAAAAAATGACGAATACTCCAGATGGTGAAACTAGCAAAAATTATATATCACAGGACATTGGCATTTTTTTTCCGCTCCGTGGAAGCCGTCTGACCTGTCTTTCACAACCAGGTCTCCGGAAAGCACCTCAGCCTCTAGGGCTTATTGCGCTTAGGGCATAGGCATAAAAACGAACATTTTGAATTTTGAAATAAGCAAAGGTGACGAATCATTATCAAGTAGTAGCAAAAATCGAGAGATAGGTACTGAAGTTGTAGAAGATGAAGAAGTTGAACGGCCTTACATTATAATCACTCATCTGAAGGAGAAATAGAAGACGGCCTGGGACAAAGATTGGACAGAAATTCGGAAAAAATATTTTAAAAATCGAGCAAATCGGGTAGAACATTGAAGAAGCCGAATTTAATGTCAGATTTCATAGTTGGTGAAGAATCAGAAACATCAAATTTCTGCAATAGGTGCATAAGCATGAAACGAGAAGAAGATAGAGACTCGGCGAATCTGAAGGAAGCAATGAACGGAAATGATCGTCAATATTGGCAGGATGCTGTAGTTCAAAAGTTCGACAACCTCATAAGAAATCGAACTTGGGATTTGGTCAAACAGCCACAGAATGCAAGAACTATCAAGACGAAATGGGTTTTCAAAACTAAATTCAATGAAAACGGGAAGATAGAGAAATTCAAAGCTAGAGTAGTTGCATTAGGAAACACTCAGAGAGGGGTGGGAAAGATTTTGACCAAACTTACGCACCGGTTGTCCAGAAGAAAACTATGAGAATGCTTTTTGCCATAGCAGCTGAACTGAATTGGTCAGTTCATTAAATGGATATTACCGCAGCCTATTTAGCCGCTGATTTGAAAGAAATTGTGTATATGGATATTCCAGAAGGTTATAGCGAAGTATACCATATTTTGAAACAAAAATTTTCTGGTCAACCACTGGAACTATACACGAAAGAAGACGGATATGTTTGTAAATTGAACAAAAGTATTTATGGATTACACCAATCAGGACTCATGTGGAATCGAACTATAGACAATTTCATCAAGGATCAAGGCTTCAAGAGATCAGTTGCCGATCCATGTGTGTACCACAAAAATGAAGAAGGACTTATAATAACTATTTATGTTGACGACATATTGATTTTTGGTGAAAAGGAGAATATAGAAAAAATGAAGAATACGTTCAAACAAAATTTCGACACCAAAGATTTGGGGGAGGTGAAGAATATCCTATCAATCAGGATCACAAGAAATAGAAATAAAAGCTCAATAAGATTAGATCAGTCAATCTATGTCATCGAAATTTTGAAAGAAATGTACATGCTGGACGCAAAAAAGGTCTCCACACCATTACCTTTTGGAGATAAATATAAACTTGATGACGATGAACCCTTGAATGAAGACGACAAAAAGTTATATCGAAGAATTATCGGAAGTCTCTTATATTTGGCAGTTTCTACCAGATTGGATTTGGCGTTTCCTGCTACGTTCATGAGCCAATTCAATCACAGACCCTCGAAACATCAATGGAAGGGCATGAAACATATTCTTAGATATTTGAGTGGCACACGAGAATATGGTTTGGAATACTGAATACTCTAAAACTGGAAAGCGTGCAGAAGCCTATAGTGACGCACATTGGGGCGCAAATGAAACAGACAGGAAGTCGTATAGTGGATATGTTCTAAAATTCGGAGGTGGAGCAATAAGCTGGTCCAGTCGTAAGCAACACTGTGTGGCATTAAGTACTGTTGAGTCAGAATTCATCGCCTTGAGTGAAACAGCTAAAGAACTGATATTTATGAAGAAGTTGGCGTATGAAATCGACCAAAAACATTTTTTCGGGGATAGATTTCCAAGTTTCATCGATAATCAGGGCACAATGAAGCTAGCTGAAAACAATATCATTTCGGACCGGTCGAAGCACATTGATTTACGTATCTTCCATATTCGAGATTTGATCGAAGAAAAGGAGATAACTTTGAGATATATTTCATCACGAGAAAATTTAGCAGACCAACTAACCAAATGCATTACGGGAGTCATTTTGGTAGAGCACTTGCATCAATTGGGGATCAAAGATCCAGGGGGAGTGTTAGAAGTAGTTGATTCACCCTGTTGAGTTATTTTATGTGAATACATTTTTTATTCACCCTGTGGAGGTGTTTAGTTGTTGTTAGTTGATGTTGTCAATTTTGATTGAAAATAAAAAAGTCACAGCAGAAATTCTTTTCGATTTCACGTATATTCAACTCAATAAATGTAGTTGAAACTGCACAGTTCAACAGAAACGTCAGGAAAAAATTCCAAAGAACGACGGCCTTCAAGCCCGAAGAAAAGTAGTTATACTATTAGCAAATCGATTTGTTTGTTGCTTGACAACTGATCTCTGTTCACTTGTTCCACACTCCACTAGAGTTTAGTCACTTGTAGAAACTGCTTAGAACTGTGGTTTGATAATGTTCACCAACTTGAACTCGCCCTGAACCTGGTTTTTACAATAACTGTACCTATGAGGGCTATGGAGTGGTGTTAGGATAAATGATGGACGTTCCACCGTTCTGTACCAAAACCAAACGAATATTTCGGAATTAAAGGACAAACTTCTCACAAATAGTTTGGGAAAGACATATTCCTCAGACAATATGTTCACTCTGTATGAGAGATATTATGCTGACATTTACTTACTTTCATTGATTTGGCCATTGTCGGAAACTCAATACACAATATACACCCTCTTAACTCATACCTACACAACCCTTTTCGGTTTAAAATCAAGGCAGCCGACAGCGTGGTGACTGAAAAACTGTTAAAAATAATCAAGTCAAATTTTGAAATTGCAAACTATAAATAAAGTCAAGTTGAACTAATAGTTACTTTAAAAATAGCACTCTGTACTCGCAAAACGCCAGGAAGGTTATCGAACGAATTAGTAAAAGTTCATTTTTGAAAAAAATGAAATTCATAAAATTATCAAATGGAAGTGAAATGCCTCTGGTCGGACTAGGAACTTGGAGAGCCCTGCCGCAAGAAACTGAAAGCGCAGTTCAAATCGCACTGGAAAATGGATATAGACTCATCGGTACGTAAAAAATGCTGGTTTGTGCAAGTTTTTTTTTTGTTCACCCTCAGTAGCCGAACCTTGTGCGACAAATCAACTAGGCCTCACGTTTCAACTTGTAATCCCAGCACGGTGTGGTCCGGCGTGTGAGTGAATCCCTGTCTTCCGCTTGATCGTGCTTACCTCTCCACTACCGAGAACCACATTCTCAATTGATTATATACTTATATTGATATCCTAAATTATCAGTTCAATTTGATAGTATGGTGGAAGTGAGTGAAAGGTGAACAGCTAACCAAACTATATTGAAAGCCAAACGGGAAAGTTCGCTCATTCAAATTTCAGCTCAGACATTACCGATAATATATAGTCAACCGTTGTTTGCCAGTCTCATTGTTACACATAACTCGACGAAAAAAATTAAGACCTCATGATCTGATATGTTGATTGAGATTTTCATTAAGTCTTGTGGTTGTGAAACTAGACCGAACCATAATCTAAAGTACGCGCGTTTTTTGCTTTGATCCCCGACTCTCTCTGATTAGAACAGACGCGGTAGAGAAAAGCGCGCTATTGGTTGTAACATTTTTTTCAAATGCGTACATCGATGTGCTACTTTCGGTCTTGTCTTCGCGCGTTTGATCAGTGGCGGCTTCAACGCAAATTTCTGTTTTTACGAACGATGTTTGTGATTTTTCGGTTTCCTCCTGCTGAAGGGTATTAAATACTTTTTAGAATAAACCTTGCATCCATTGAATCGACATTCCTTAGGCAAATGACTATTACGAAGGAAGTTTTTACACAACTTGCATTTCACAGCTAACCTCAAAAAGGTAGGTAGGTAATAAATGCGCTATGTTCCAAATATTGCTAGTGAAAGTATTAGGATTTTTAGTGTCAGAGCTACTAGTGAAAATATTTTTATTTTCAGTATCAGAATTGGCACTATGAAGGCTTCTTGTTTTATACTTTCCTAAATCACAGTTCATCAGAGCCTCCACTGCATCAAATCTAGCAGACCATTGAGTGATATTTAGCCTTTTTGGCAAAAAAATTGACCGTCCACTCTCTTTCAACATATCTGCAAGCAACAAACGGGTCGAGGCTGAAAAAAATTCATATTATATTTCCTCAACCAGAAGGAAAAATGATTCAGTTTCCATAAAACTTGCTTGCAATCCACTGTAACTACCAGAAAATTTATTTGCGTTGTCGTATGATTGACCCCGACAATCACTTAAATTTAGAGTGAGTTTTTCCAAAGTCTGCATAACCGCAGTCTGCATATCTTCTCCTTAATGTCCAACGTTCTCCAAAAATGCAATGAACCTTTCCACTGGTTGTCTGGAATCTGAACAGAATCTAACAATTAATGTCAATTGATCTGTGTGTGTTACATCTAGGGTGGAATCAACTGAGATGGAATAATATTTTGCAGTATGAAATTATCTCACAATTTCTTTGAATACAATTTTCGATATGATCTTTAGAAATTCACAAGAAATTTCATTCCATTCGTATGAAACTGAACCTGATTCTCTAGATGCAAACTTATCAATACGTTCTTTCAATACGGGGTCATATTTTGCTATGAGCCGTAATAGTCCATAATTGTTATCATCATTAATTGATCAAAATTTCTCACTTGTACCTCTGAACGGTAATCCTCTGCTCGATAAAAATCGTATCACGCTGAGAACCCTGAAGAGAAAAGACGCCACTAATTTTTATTGTACAGTTGTTCCTCGCGTAGAGAGTCATCAATCCTCTTGATGTCGGATGACGTTCTCGATATATAAAATTTCAGACTTTACATGGCATTTAGAAAATTCGTGACTGCTACACTTTTCTCCAGTCACTAAATGCATAGGAGAAATTGCGATTTGTTTTTGAGAACAAATTACAATACCTATTTTTCGAGCGTGAAATTCGAACTCAGGTCCATCACGGAAACCTGTCATTTAATTTCCCATGTAAATCTAATGGGACTAAAAATTCTTCGACTTTGTCGCCTTTTTTCGAGTATCATTCCTTAGAACTACTTTTGTATCACAAAGATGGATTATTTTGTAAATATAATAATGCATTGCAAAATTAATGACACGCATGTCCTAGATTGTTGAGTGGCAGATTACTGGTGGGGCAACAAAGTTAGCGGGATATTTAAAATTTACATGTTTATTTCAGGAGAGCTAGTAATGTAATAAGCTGGAAAAAATATTCTATTTCGAGAATAATACAGTTTGTTTTTTTCATGGATCTAACCATAGGCATCCAAGCAATTGCAAAATGTTTGTAATTGTAACAAATGAAATAGAAGCAAGAATATGGATAAAAAATTTGGGAGTTAAGAATTAGGATTGGATGTAACTTATAGAGAAGTAGATGTGAAATTCAGAACATGCTAAAAGAGTTCGAAGGGAAAAGTGATGGTATAAGAAGTGGTGTACCCATTTCATCTTCTCATGAAGCACGTACACAGATATTTCCTGAAATAACAAATGAGGAAAAAAACGAAGATCATACTGAAACGTCCGCAGTGCCTCCTGTGGCAGGGCAAACCTTTTCACACAATCAATAAAACAGACCTGATCTGTACACTGGCTCGAGTAAATAAATTGAAGAGCCCAGGGGAAAAACCCCGTCATTGACTTTAAGCTGATTTCGAGAACAATTAATTTTAAAGTTTACCAACTAACGGAAACTTTGAAAACGATTAAAAAAATACAAAAAATGTTGTATTCGAACCATCAACTATGCAGATTCACAATATGTTTCCCCGATAACCATTTTCCGAACAAAAATGATATTTTATACAAAATTTCGAAGTTAAAATGCCAAATTTAACCCTCTTTCACCTCAAAACCAAACAATTGAAAGAAGGAAATATTTTAAAGAATGCAAAAATGTATCTTAATACTCACAAAATGGGTGTTCTTAACACAAACATTTTCTTTGCACAATTTTCACACAGTATTACAAAAAATTTACCCAACATTTACACAAAGAAAAAAGATTTTTTTAAACAACGAAAAATAATGTTCCAAAAATTGTGAAAGTCGCCGAAATTGAAATATTGGCAAATTCACCCGTCTTCTTCTGGGTTTGTAGCATCAATGGGAGGGTCGTCGATGTAATCGTCGCCATCGTCGCCCTCTGAGGCAAGTCCATCCGACCCCAAGCTTTGGTGAAAACTCCTCGCTTCAGGTTTTTCCAAAAATTGTGAGAGGTGAAGGAGATCTTCGAATTTGGCGGCTTCAATAGGGAGGGTCCCATCTTATTATCTCTTCAGTTCCACGACTGGCTTTGGAAGTTTTTTTTTCGTAGTCTTCGTCAAAGTTTTCGTACGCAGATGTGAAACCAATAATGGAGAACTTCTGTACGGACCAGACTATGTTGCTTTGTGGTAAACCAAATTCTTGCTGGTGGCACTCATTTTGAGCACTCTTATTGGTCACGTCTTTTTGAGGTAAATGGACGACAGATGTTGTCCAATTATGGAAAAACTCTGTGAAACACACACAGGGCGAACGCCGCGGCGTTGGGTGGGGGGTTCTTCCCCATACGCGCTGTCGATGACGGGGTTTGTCCGCAGTATATAGCTAATATTCAACACATTCTACTGTTGAGACGACGGGGTTATTCCACAAAACTGAGTGCGTCGTCGGTTTCTACTCCTCAAAATCCTTTATTAGAAACCACTTCAAACCTAATTCACCCCAAGATGTCGATTACGGGGTTTTTCCCCTGGGCTCTTCAATTTTTAACTTCACTTATGAAATATTTATCAGATTTTCAGTTCAATTACTACTTTGGGTGGAAGATCACAGGAATTAGAGGATCAGTTAACTACTGATAACTCTTATAAAGTTGAGAATGATTATAAGATCAAATTCAGAAGCAGCTATACCGTACTGGAATAGACTCTTGGTATCTAGTTTTATGGACCACTGTTGATGTTGCCATTGCAAAATTTGGAAAGGATAAGAGTTGGAAAAATATATTCCTAAACTAAAGATTTGAATGAATATCTCGTATATATAAGCTCATGGTGTATCGTATTCATTATTTTTACTATATCTAAATTAAATTTGAAATTGTTTACTTATGTTGGAAAAGGTGAAATTCTTTATACCAAAAATGAACCATTCTTCACAATTATAATTAATAACAACACAAGTACTTCATTGGTGCATACTAAAAGGCTATCGGCTGAATATTTCAGTTAGCAGTCATATTATTACAGAAAAAACATCAAGTACGATAATTTGTAAATATCAATATACCTTCAACACATTTGTCATTCATTCACTTAATGCAGTTACTGCTTTTGTTTGGATTTTTTTAAGATTCTGAGATGAATGATGAAACATGTAATGAATTTATTTTCTGATATTTTTATTAAAACTCATATCGAATTATATAAAATAAATATATAAATATAAATTATATAAATTAATTCATATGCAGGAAGTATGTAAGCCTGCAGTTGGTAAATGATGAAAAAGAATTGGGGAGACATATTTTTATTTTACTTCTCGATGGGAGTTTTGCCATGATCTCACTAAAGCGTTTTATGGAATGCTGCAATCGTCATTTTGGGCTCTTGACTAGTTGGATTAACACGGGATGAGTTAGAAACGTTATTGGCCATCTACCAAAACGACATGAGTGTCATGAGTACAAGGAATCTTATAAATGACATTTGATCTATTTTTAATCGAAATTGGAGTCTTTATTCTACTATGTAATTTCCAAATTAATAGTAATTTGGAAATTACATAGTAGAATAAAGACTCCAATTTCGATTAAAAATAGATCAAATGTCATTTATAAGATTCCTTGTATGGATTGTCCTGAATCATACATTGGCCAAACATCTAGAACACTCAACAGTCGTATCATCTCTCATAAAAGTGACTGTAGAAGAAATGTAAATTCTTGTGCTTTATCAGAACATGTCAATAACAGAGATCACCGTATGAATTACGGACAAGCTGAAATTTTGGATAGTGAAATAAATCTTTCTAAGCGTGTATTTTTAGAAATGATACATGTAAATAATAATGACCATTCCATGAACAAGAAAACAGATTTAAATGGTCTTAGCAAAATTTACACCTTTTTGATTAAGTATGAGAAGGATAAGAAAAAATCACCCTCTATTTCGACTTTTCCGCCGTAATCTAGAAGTGAAATTATATCATATGTCTAAATTCATTTAAACGTCACCTTCATATTTTCATGTACAATTTTTGTCTCTTTCATATTATTCAATCTCACGTTAGTAAGTAACCATTCCTGATATATTATCATATGTTAAAGTGTTATGTATTATATTTGTGACTGCTTGTTGCCGTCATCAGCTTCCGGTCCAATTTGTATCTCTATTCAAGACGTCTGTGTTCTCTTTCAGACACTGCATTCAATTATAATACAGAAGAATCGATAGGAAAAATTGTAAATAATTGGATTGAATCAGGAAAAGGAAAGAGGGAAGATCTTTTTATTACAACCAAGGTAGGAGTTATGCACTACTCATTCACACAATTTTACTTGTTCTCGTGATCCAGGAGTTTTTGATAACTTTCGCAGTAAAAAAGAGCATCAACCCCCAATTCCTACCTACCCCATTGAAAATTTTTGATCCGCACTCGAACGGAAAAACCAATGCAAATATAGCTGCAAATCAATTGAAGATTGGATGTTAGAAAAGTTACGTGCTTGTTTTCAGTTACCAAATTTTGGGAATAGGCCAGAAGACGTAGAAAAGTTCATCAGACTGTCCATGAGCAAACTGAACCTCAGCTATCTAGATTTATACCTTATACATATGCCATTCAGTTTCCACTGCGCTGAAACATCATTTGCACCGCTGGTCAATGAAGATGGTACGTTTAGCTTGGACTTCAATAGTGACATCATAGCAACTTGGAAGGTATGAAATTCAAAGGAATAAACTATTCAGATTCGGCCAAAAAAACGAACGAAACCCTTTGAGAAGAGTTTCAATAGCTCACCAACTTTTACCAATGTACTTTTCCCACCATTAGTGCAGCTAGAGTGGGCTGTAGTCCTCTGATCATCTTGAAAATAAAACTATTCGCAGAACCAATTATATATATATATATATATATATATTATATATATATATAAATAAATGATTGATCTGAAAAAAAGATATGCAGAATATTCTGATATCAGTTAGGTCAAAAAATATTTTTTCAAATGAATCTTGAATGAGTTATCATGTTCAATGTTCTTAAAAATTGTGCCCTCATATTCAAAGTCCGCAAAGAATTTAATTGACCGGTGTTGTGTGTATGAATGTTGTTCAACTCAAAATTTCAAAATCGAAAATTTTATTTCATTTTTGGGGAAATGAATGAATTTGCATAGATTTATTTTATGAAGAGGATCAATATCATATATGTTTTTAGTGGGTTCTGAATTATTCAGTTTATAAACATGCTTTTCCCATGCTCATTTTTAATCTATATATAATCCCAACATCTTAATTACAGGTTTGTAATCGATTCTTTCATTTTCGAAACTTAGAGGAATATTATTGTTATTTCGTGAAACAGACTCTCCTCAAAGTATTTGACAAATTCAATATGGAAGTGATCTTCACTTTGCACATTATTCTGGCATTTGAATTGTTCTTTTGGCTTTCTTTATCAAATCGTTGGTAGATTTTCAAATCTGGAATTTTGATCCTTAGATTCTTGATTGTCCGAATTCTGTTTAATTTTTTGACTGTAATTTCTCCAAAAATTCTCATTCAAGTTTGTCCAGGTCCCCTTTTTTGGTACAATACCCATTCCTGACTTCATTTTAAGAATTGATGCCAATATTTAATCGACTCACATTAATATTATACTTCAAATCGGATTGAATCTTGTTTGAATCTTGTGTGGGAGTTGGTTTGATGATAAATGTTTCCAATTTTTCAGGTTTTGTATGTGTTTTTATATGCAGAACTTTTGAATATAAATACAGAACATTTTTTTTCACAGAATTTTCCCAAACTTTCCACCTTTAGTGTGTGTGTTCGGATAGGTTTCCGCGGTCAGCTGTATGTAGTTCAGGTTGAACCGCGTCTGAAGTTTTGTGTTCGACGTTTAAGGTTAATATGTGACTTCACGCCGAGGTCTTAATCTGCCTACTCCTCAGGTATTGTCACAGGGGAAGGATTTGTGACTTGACGCCGTGGCCTAAATTTGACTACTCCCTAGGTCTCGTCACAAGTTCTCTCTGAGGTCTAATCTGCCTACTTCAGAAAAAAAACTAGAATTCATCTTGTTTTTCAACTATCTTTGCTATAAACAATTTTCGGTAACCTCATGGGCTCTACTATTCCACCAATTTAAGTTGACTTTGTTCTTGCATCATGACTTACTAACACATTATATATCGATTATTCCTGTCGAATTTTTTTTGTGAAGTGATATGTTAATGATATAATTCTTTCTGTGCCCAAGGAAAGAGTATAAGAGGCTCTGATTATTATTACAACAAACACATCTAGTTTACATCTAAAACTGAAGAAAACTGGAGCAAACCTTTTCTCGATATATATAATAATAATAATAATATTTATTCGTTCTTCAAGATCATACATGATGACATAGAACAAGTCAATGAAATCTGAAAAAGAATATAGACATAAAGTATAAAAACAGTGAAGTGAAACAATCAGTCGACACAAGTTATTAAAAAATATACATCGAAAAAAAATATGTGATATCATATCATATTATACTAATCGTCAAAACAGTTGACAAACGATTAAACCCATTAAAGTTTAACTTGGACCATAGGCATACAAAACTTGAACAAACATAAGATTTTAAAATATACCACTATACAAGTCCACTTAAACAAAAGTGAATAAGCAATAATAAGGAAATGGAAATATTCTTTCATGACTCAAGATATTCATCAATGCTATAAAAACAACCGCCAATCAGGAATTGTTTCAGATTCTGTTTGAATTTCATTTCTCCATTTTCATTTTTTATATGACTAGGCAGATGATTGAATAATTTTGCCCCTGCATAGGATGGGCCATTTTCATACAAAGAAGTCGAATGTTTCTGGAGCCTAATCAAAGCGCCATTCCGTGTGGGATATGAGTGACAATCAAAATTTCGGAGATGATTTGATACATGTTTTTTGAACATCAAAATAGTTTTGTAAATATATATGCATGGCACGGACATTATTTTATTTTTAATAAGATGTGGCTTGCACGATTCTCTGGAATGTAATTTATAAATGAAGCGTATAACTCTCTTTTGACCGACAAAAATCCTATTCAACTTTGTGGAGCAGCCCCACACAGTGATATTATAGGAAATATGTGAATAGATGATGGCATAGTAAACATTTAGGAGTTGGGTTGTATTAAGTGAAGATGAAAGTTGTCTGATGGCATAATATCCACAGTTAATTTTTTTGCTCACCTGAATGATACTTGACTCCCAAGTCATGTTGCTGTCGATATGAGTACCCAAAAATTGTGAGTTGTTATTTCTAAAGTAGAACTGCATCAAAACAGTTTTACTGGGATTGACTACCAGGGAATTTCTTTTACACCAATCTGTAAAATGCAAGGATAACTCATTTAATTTTCTTAAAAGTTCCATCGGACTATCAGCATCCGCAGCAAGTGTTGTATCACCTGCATATAGAATTATTCGATCTGTGTTCACATACTTCGGCATATCATTCATTCACAGAAGAGCCTTTGTCCTCGTTTCGGATGAAAAGCATCGAAAATGAGCTCAAGCTCATTAGGGAATCGATCACTTTTTGCTCTGATAAAGTGACTGATTTCGAGAAATTATTGAAAAAAATTGATGAGTACACTAAGAAAACTGAGAAACTTCAACAGGAGAACGACACGCTGAAATCTAAGGTTTATCACCTATGCTCGAAAGTAAACGAATTGGAACAAACATCGAAAATGAATAATGTCGAGATCCAAGGTGTACCTGAACACCCTAATGAGAATCTTGTGAAAATTGCTGAGAACATAGGCGGTTTGATCGACTGCAAAATCAGCGGAAATGATGTAGACAGCGTCTACCGTGTGGCCCATTACATGAACCAAGATGGGAAAAAGCCCAAAAACATTATCATTAAGTTCAATTCTCGTAAAATTCGGGACAATTTCTTAGCGTCAGCGAAAATCAAGCGCTCAGACAATAAAGCCAAAGGTTTAGGTGCCATCTTAAAATTCAGCGATCATGAACCTATCTTCATAAACGAACATCTCACATCTGAAAATAAAAAAATATTTTTGGATTGTCGCAAAACTGCCACTGCAAAAGGATACAAATTTGTATGGACCCGTAATGGTTCTATCTTCATTCGAAAAGATGAACGCTCCAAAGCCCTGAGAATCACTAACCTGGATTCTTTAGACAAATTATAAATCCTGCCAACTAATTACTGATCTCTTCACTCTGCCCATGGACTTGGAAGTATTATATCAAAACGTTCGGGGCTTACGCACCAAGTTACTCGATTTTAAAACTAACATCCTCTCTCACAACTTTGACGTCTTCTGTATAACAGAAACATGGCTGAATAAGAATATTTATGACTCTGAAGTGATAGATACCAGTCAATACCAAATCTTTCGTCGTGATCGAGACTCTACTTGCTCTAATAAGTCTGATGGTGGAGGTGTCCTGATTGGTGTACGACATGGATTCAATGCCTTCCTAGTCCCTGAATTCCAGAGTGATGCCGAAGATATCTGGGTTGTGATAAAGTTACGTGATAATAGAAAAGTGTTTTTGCGTTGTGTTTATCTGCCTGACAACAAAGAGGCTACGGCAAGTTTCTCCAATAAACTAAGTTGGATTAGTTCGCAAATAGGCGATAGCAACAAATACATCATCTGTGGAGACTTCAACTGTCCCCACGTTCAATGGGTGAGAAACTCTGAGTTTTATGAACCAACCTATGTAGACAATGAAAAATCACAACTTATAGATGCATTCTCTTTTTGTGGGCTTATGCAATTCAATGGTATAACCAATGTAAATAATAGGCTTCTTGACCTTATATTATGCAACGACACTTTAATTCACAACATTTTTCGTCAGAATAGCATTGTAGAGAAGGAAGATGTACACCATCCCACTATATCTTTTTCTTGCAAAATCCAGTACTCTCGTATATTACATGATTCGAACAGCTTCTTTTATGATTTTCGCAAAGCAAATTATGGAGAAATCAACAGATATTTCGATTCCATCCCGTGGAGAGAAATCCTTGATAACAACGACATTAACACAAATTTGAAAAAATTCTATACTAAAATAAACTACGCAATCGAAAAATTTGTACCAAGTAAAAAGAAACATAAAAACTATCCTGTGTACTTCACGACTTCCACCATTAAAGCGATAAAGGAAAAAAACAAATTTCATAAAAAATGGAAAACCTATAACAACCCACTGGATTACCAAACCTTTTCTTTGCTCAGAAAACGATCAAAGACTCTCATCAGGACTGACTACCTTAATTACGTTAGGAATATTGAAAATAACATCACGTCTAACGTGAAAAAATTTTGGCAACTTGTTAAGGTAAACAGAGTTGACTGTATTCCATCAGAAATGATGCTAGGAGATAAAACTGTCTCCAATGGTCAGGATATTTGTAACCTATTTGGATCCTATTTTGCAAGTGTTTTCGTCCCACAAATTGTTACCTTAGGTGAACAAGTAGATCTCCCAAATACTAATCTTCATCCATGTCAAATTCAGCTAACACAAGAAGAAGTAATGGAAGGATTACATAATCTCGACCCAAACAAAGGAGCAGGTTCGGATGGAATACCTTCATACTTTGTCAAAAACTGTCGTCTAAGCCTCGTAACCCCCTTAACTTTACTTTTTAATCAATCTCTATCAAGTGGAACATTTCCAACTGATTGGAAATGTGCCTGTATCATTCCAATTTTCAAATCGGGACAAAAAAATATGATCAATAATTATAGTCCTATTAGCAAACTCTGTATCTTCGCTAAACTCTTTGAGAAATATGTTTACAATTCTGTATATCAATTGGTATTGCGTCAAATAATGCCAGAACAGCACGGCTTCTTTAAAAATCGATCCATTGAATCAAATCTAATCTGCTACTCGGAATACATTCTAAATGCGATGGATAAACAAATCCAGGTTGATGCTATCTACACTGACTTCAGCAAGGCCTTCGATAAAATTGATCATGGTATTTTAATTAAAAGACTTGCTGGGGTTGGTGTGGATGGTACTCTATTAGCCTGGATATCATCGTATCTGTATGAGAGAACACAGTATGTCTCACTTCAAGGTTATCTCTCTATGGCAATTCCAATAACATCGGGAGTGCCACAAGGATCTCACTTAGGTCCTCTCATGTTTCTTATATATTTGAATAATATTTCAGAATGCTTTAGACACTGCAAATTCTTAGCCTACGCAGATGACTTTAAAATTTTTCTTGAAATAAGGAATATCCTAGATTGTCAAAAAGTACAGAGTGATTCAAATAGATTTGGAACGTATTGCCAAAACAATAATTTATTTGTGAATCTAGAAAAATGTTGCTGCATAACGTTTACGAGGAATAAAATTGTACATGATGGTCAGTACACCCTCAGCAATGTACTTCTGAAACGTAACCATCACGTAAGAGACTTGGGAATCACATTTGATAGCAAACTTATCTTCGATATTCATATCAATAATGTTATTCAGAAGTCACTTCAAATGTTAGGATTCATTATAAGACAAACTAAATTCATAACCAAACCTGAGGCGATAATATCCCTTTACTATGCATACGTTTTTAGCCAATTGAACTTTTCTACCTCTATATGGAACCCACAATACATAGTTTATATTGAACGTCTCGAAAATGTTCAGAAAAAATTCTTAAAATATCTTTCCTTTAAAACGCAAACACCCATAGCTGATGATTTCTCTGTGATTTGCAATGAATTCAAAATACTTTCTCTGAAAAATCGAAGAATCTTTAACGATGCATTGAACCTACATAAGCTATTCAATGGAAATATTGACTGTGCCGACATTCTGGAAAGAATAAATATTAATGCGCCACCCAGACCACTAAGGAATCCTAATTTATTTCATGTCCCTCTCAAAAATACAAATTCATGCTGTAATTCACCCCTTAATAGAATGGTTAGAAATTTTAACACTCTTTTCAATGAGTATGATATATTCAATACATCCTTCCTTTTGTTCGAAAAATGTATCAAGCGATTATTATTGAACAACATTCCGGAAAGTCTATAGCTTTTGTGTTTAGTATTTTGTGATCATAAGATATACTACCTTTTGTTAGACTCAAGTAGTGAGATTGAAAATTAGAATCTTATACCATTATATTATACCCAATTGTATTGTACCGAGTATTGTACTTATCTGTCAACCATATGTAACACTTCAAATAAGTCTGAAAGTATGTATGTCATGTTAAGTGGATACTGTTATGGGCATATTGCCTGTTGTATCCCAATTATAAATAAATAAATAAATAAATAAATAAATGAATATCATTGATGAAAAGTAAGAAAATGAGAGGTCCTTAGATTGATCCTTGTGGGACTCCAAAATCATTGTCATATGATTTGGACTGACAGTATCCCACTTTAACGCACATTTTTCTTGCTGTTAGATATGATTTCAACCAGAAAAAAAAAAATTCCTCTAAATCCAAGGGAGTATAATTTACTCAGAATGATCTCATGATTGATGATATCGAATGCCCTAGACAAGTCAAAGAAAAGTGCGCCCACATATCTTTTCTTATCCAGAGCATCATATACATACTCAAAAAATGCATACAAAGCACTTTCCGTTGACGTACCAGGACAAAATCCATGTTGAAACTGCGATATCAAATTAAACTGGTCTAGAAAAGCAAGCATTTTCAGATAGACACACTTTTCAAAGACTTTACATATGACCGTGGGTACCGTTACGGGTCTATAGCTCTATATGCTTGTGGATTCGCCATTTTTAGAATTGGTGACACTAATCCAACTTTGAGTTTGTCTGGGAATTCTCCAACTTCGATGGAAAGGTTTATCAAAAATGCCAGTGGCTCGCTGATCGATGAGCGAATTTTTTTCAAAAGTTTGGTGGAGATACAGTCTATTCCTACCGAGTTGGTATTTTTCAGAGATAAGATTATCTCACATATATCGCTCGGATGCACTGGTGAAAAATAAAAAGTATACATTCCATGCATTGTTGTATAATTATAAAAAGTATAATCTCATCGTACTGAGAATAATAACATAAAGCCAAAATGGTACAGAAAACATTCTTCTAGTAACAGGTTTCTGAACTTCTATCCATCTCATCGACCAGGAATGAGAATCTCCCTCATTCAGACCCACAAGAACAGAGCCATTGTGTTGTCACATCCATCGTTTCATGCAGAAAGTCTCAACCTTCTCCCCTTTCAACAATAATAATATTCAACTCACTACTCCAACTCAAGACCAAGATGAAATACTTACATCCTATCTCACCTCCTTTTTTCTGTTCTCTATCATAAATGGAAGATTTGCCTCCTAAATTACTCAATGGATTTGAAAATGAAAATAGTAAATTTTCTGAGATGCATCGAAACTGTAAACGTAGTTTTCGCCAAAACTAAATTAATACTCAACAATTTAGAACGTTCAAACATAGTTTATGCTGTACCCAAGATGCGTAAATACCCTGGTGCTTGACTTATACCTGAAAAATCATAATTCCGAATTCTCGATATTTCGCATTCTTGAACAATTTTAACTGAAAAAATCCCTTCGAGAGATTGCCAATTGAGGGGCACTTCTTGAATCTGGTAACGTAAGGTTATAGCCATTTGAGAACAATCGCGTGAAAGGACTTCCATTCCATGATTTTAAATTATCGTTTTTTGATTTTCAAGACTATCTCCTTTTTCGAAATATATGTTGAAACTATTATATATTTTCTAACACTGAGAAATAATGGTAAAATTTCGGTCGCACTGAGCAATTTCCAAAATATTTTTTGTGGAACTTACGTAATTCGGGCTCCTCTCTAAAAAATCTGTTTGGGAAAGCTCTTGCTTGGTACCATTTTTTTTTACATTTATCCTAAATATAAATATTCCGCGCTATATCGAACATTAAGAGGCCAAAGAGATGTTCCCCCCACACGAGACGTTTATGTCCTCTAAAAGACTAAAACGCCTACTGCAATATCAGCGAAAAAAGTGATTCTACAATGATTGCGGTTGAAAATGAGCAACGAAATGAAACCCACTGAGCTGAATCTCAATGATGATTATATACTTTTCAATTGTGAACGTCTTCATCAAGAGCGAAGATATCCCCAACGTTGTTTCCTGAAGGAGCAGCTACTTCGGAAGGTACCTTACCAACGCCACACGAAAGGAAACGGAATCGTCTCTTGATCCCTTTGATACAGTTTTTTTCACCAGTTTTGTTGGGAAGTTGAACTTATATTCACTCGTAACGATAGATTTTTTCATCAATCCATTCGATCAAAACCAATTTCTGAGCTTATATTTACGAAACAAAATCCAAATCAAATTTTCGGCGGTCACGTCTATTCTCGGAGATACAGGCCAATTTTGTGGTAAAACTTCACCATTTTCAAAGTTCTGTTGTTTATGACACACAAAATTTATCCTTCCTCTTATCAAAACACCACACAAGCCTTCATTTACTCGTTTTCAACATTTTCGAGCAGACAAATACATTATTGTTTCAAATAATGAATCTTTCTTAAAAACGTCAAGAATTCGTTGGGATGGCATAGCTCAATACTGATTTGCGATGTTGTCGGCGTTGCCGCCGTCATTGTTATTGTTGAGAACTGAACTGATTGTACAATATTCACTCTGTCAAGATGAGTGCTGGGGGTTAAGGAGACTTAGGCCTCGCCACCAAGCCAAGAAGTCTTGAGAATGGCTCCAAAGTGGGAGCCGAAACGTCGAAAGAAGAAAAATTCCAGGCGCGGTTCATCCGGAAGTTCCAGACATATATATATATATATATATATATATATATATATATATATATATATATATATATATATATATATATATATATATATATATATATATATATATATATATATATATATATATATATATATATATATAGTGTGACCCATTTTTAATGGAAACCCCCCTAAAATTTGAAGTTGTAAACCGATTTTAATAATTTTTCTTTGAAATGTCAAGTACTGAAAGATCTACCTTGGGACAAAATTTGAAATGTTTAACGAATTTTCAGGGCATACTACGATATTTTTTCTTCGTCGAAAATCGGGTTTTTTCATTAGCGATTTTGTTATTGAAAAAATCACTGAAGCCGCTGGATTCAGAGTGCCTCTTATCAGGTGTGACCAAAATTTCGTGAACAAATATTCATTATTAACAAAGTTATGACAACTCAAAAATTCGACAACTCACACAGCTAACAGTCACAAAAAACACCCTATATCAACAGATATAGCCATGAGAATATTTTTTATGATTTCAACAATAAAGTGCCGCCATATGAAAAAAAAACAAAAAGCGTAAATATTTTTAATGAAAATAACGGCATTTCATTCAAGTTTTCACGCAAATTAACTGAGACTAAGACCTAATATTTCAATTTAAATCTTAGTTGCCATGGAAATAATATTACAGTTTGACACTTGTGAAAGATTTAAGTATACTATTGTCAACAATATCCACCTTATAGTTCTTCGAATTATTTTGTGTCATGGCTGCAAGATTGACCGTAAGAGAGAACATTGAAATTGTACGCCTTTTGGGAGATGACGTTAGAAGTGCTAGAGAGGTTTGTAGAGTATTTAATGAGAGACATCCAGATCGTCCTCGTATTAGCTGCGGTACAGTAAATAAAGTAAATAAAATATTCAATGAAACTGGTGCAGTTTCAAAAATGATGTTGAAAAGTAATCCTGTACAAAGACGAAACAGGAATGACAGGAATGATCAAATCATTATAGATTATTCCGGAAATAATCCTAATGCCAGTATAAGGAATGCCACTTTAGATTTGAATATTCACGAGAAACTATTCGGAGATGTCAAGGCGAAGAATTTTAAACCTTTCATGCCAAAATTTTTACACACACTTCAAGGAGGCGACGAAGCAAGACGCGTGGAATATTGTTTATCTACACCCGTACTCTAATATCACACTTATATGCCCACAACCCGTTTTATAATGAAATCCATTATGATACAGATTTTTCGTTACGATACAGATTTTCAACCAATAGAAACCCATCATTTACCAATCAAGCATGATTGGTAAATGACACAAAGATCAGGAGTTTATGAATTAACATGTGGGTCATGTCCGATGTACTACGTAGGCCAAACGGGAAGATCTTTCAACACTCGCCTAAGAGAACACAGAGCTAGTGTTTTGAATGGAAAAACAAATTCTACTCATGCAAGTCACCTCATTCTGGAAGGTCATGAGTTCAACCACGAGTTCAAAATAAGGCATTTTGAGCAGAAAGGTTGGAAAGTTAACCTTCTAGAAAGCTTGGAAATCAATTCCCCATTGTTGAATATGTTCCCGGCCAATAATTCTATTTCTAGGAATAATCTTCGTATGTAACTAATTAGTATTTGGACAAATTATGGGTCGAATATCGGACCTAAGTCGGACCTTTATTGTAAGAGACGTTCGACCTACTGTATATAAATAGCGTATTATAGAATAGTGATTTATTTATCTTGCTTGAAGAAGCTATTGTAATAGCGAAACACGTGTCGCGGTTTTGTAAACCCATTGTGAGTGAAAATCATACAGGAAACTGTAATATATTTTTGTTAATATAGCCAAACTTCGATAATCATAACAAAATGTCTGATACCAGCGATATGGGAGAATCACCCTTCGACAGAAATACAGTTAGAATGATTAAATTTTTCATTTAACAAATGCGTGATTTATCACTTATTATTTCATCAAATTTTGTTGGCTCTCCGTAGCCGAGCCGTCTGTGGCGCTGAGATTGATTATTCTAGCAGGAAGAGACATTGGGTGCGTTCAGCCGTGCTTAACAGTTGAGTGATGTGTCAACTTGTTCGGCTGAACGGACCGCTTTGATCACTCTTTACCGTTGAGCAGCGGCTCAACACGTTTAGTGATTATTCTCAACGGTTGTGCACCGCTGAACGAAGCCATTGGTTCGATTCCGGCCTCGAGTAATCTTTTTTTTCTTTGATTTTTGATCTTCTTTTCATATCTCATCGTTTTAATTCTCGAAGTGATACTACTAATTAGAATTCTGTGGAATTTTTCAAAGAAATTCGTTAAAATAGTATTATTGTTTGCAATACAAATATAAATATGATATTTGTAGTTCTTCACTATTTATCGGGTGTAGATAAAATAGCGTATGCAACTCTCATGTAATGGTTATTAATACACTCGCATAAACCATACGAAACTCACCTTCGGCTCGTTTCGTATCCCGGTTTATGCTCATATATTAATAACCATCATTACACGATCTTTGCATTATATACTATTATCTACACCCGTACTCTAATGATACACTTATATGCACACAACCCGTTTTATAATGAAATTCATTACGATACAGATGTTCATTACGATACGGATTTTCAACCAATAGAAACCCATTATTTTTCAATCAAGCATGATGTGCAAGCTTTGCATTTTGACGTTTGTCAAGTCCAAATCAGTAGGTATTGAATTTTTGAAGAATTTAGTCAATTTTCGATAATCGTATAAAAATGGCTTATAGCAGTGATATAGAAGAATTACCAGCGACTCCTCCACAGATGTCTCAGACAAGAAAAAAATACAATCGAAAGGATTATATTTTTCATTTGACATATGCAACACATATGTTTTTATTTTCGACGTATTCGAATGAGCTATCATAGCCGAGAGGTCAAAAGCGAAGGCAGTGATTAAAAACGTCCGGGTTCAAATCCTCGACAGAATTTTTTTTCTTTTTTTTTCATTTCTCATTGTTGTATTTTCCGTGGTTATATCGTTAATTATAATTTTGTAGAATTTTTCAAAGAAATACGATTGATTACCTACTATTATTGTGTTCAATATAGATACCTAATAATATAATATTTTCAGTTCTTCATTATTTATTGGGTGTAGATAAAATAGCGTATGCAACTCTCATGTAATGATTATTAATACACTCGCATAAACCATACGAAACTCACCTTCGGCTCGTTTCGTATCCCGGTTTATGCTCATGTATTAATAACCATCATTACACGATCGTTGCATAATATACTATTATGGGCCCAAGGGGAATATTTAAACAATAGAAATTTCCTAAAAAATATTTTATATACCGACGAAGTCACTTTCACTACAAATGGAGTAGTGTCATCACAGAATTGTCGCTATTGGGCAGCGGATAATCCTAACTGGGTAATAAACTGTAAAAGCCAGTATTCCCAAAAAATCAACGTCTGGTGTGGGATATTGAACGAATTATTGGTCCTTACTTTTTTGAGGAAAACATTAATGCGCAGAGGTTTCTAGAATTTTTAAACACAGAGTTTTGGGATGCTATTCACGAGCTGTCAATCAATGAACGGTCAAATTTAATTGTCCAGTTGAATCGGTGTTCAGTTCATTATGCCAGAGCTGTGAGGCAATGGCTTAACGAACATTTTCCAAACCGATGGATAGACTGTGGTAGTCCGTTTATAGAGTGGCCACCCAGATCTCCAGACCTTACAGTTTTGGACTTTTTTCTCTGGGGACTTCTCACACAAAACGTTCACAAAAACCGCTCAAGAGATAGAAAAGAACTTTGTGCAGGTATGTGCAGATATTATTAGCCCTCAAGAACTAAGGAACGTAATCGGAGGCCAGATTCTCGAGACCGTACGTTCGACGAACTTATCGTTCAGAATAACCTAGAGCGATATGAAATGTGTGTGCTGAACTGCGATAGAACATCACGAGCGTATACGTTCGAGAATCGAGCCCCAGAAACATTCGTAAGCGCTACGACAAATGTATCGAAAGACGTGGTGGATTAGTAGAGGCTACTAGAATATGAGTTTAAATTGTTGCACTGAATCGAAACATTTCAATTATTAGTTATCATAGTTACGTTTACTAAAATTTTTTGCTTCATTGTTAGTTGAATTGTGTAAATGTAATTCCGTTATTTTCATTAAAAATATTTACCTACGCTATTTGTTTTTTTTCATCTGGCGGCATTTTATTTTTGAAATCATACAAAAAATATTCTCATGGCATGGCTATATCTGTTGATACGGGGTGTTTTTTGTGACTGTTAGCTGTGTGAGTTTTCGAATTTTTGATTTGTCGTAACTTTGTTAATAATGAATATTTTTTATGAAATTTTGGTCACACCTGATAAGAGGCACTCTGAATCCAGCGTTTTTTCAATAAAAAAATCGCCAATAAAAAATCCCGATTTTCGACTAAGAAAAAATATCTTACTACTTATGCCCTGAAAATTTATTAAACATTTCAAATTTTGTCCCAAGGTAGATCTTTTAGTACTTGACATTTCAAACTATGAGAATGGTTGGGTAACAGCAAGCAGGAAGTATACTTTCATAATATTTCGACAATGTTTGTTGTCATCTTCAAGGAAAGCTACAATGTTATACAATTTGTCAAATTTCAAAAGTCATACTCGTAAAAAAACTACTCATTAGTGTCCATGAGGTTAAATGCATAAAAGATGTTGTAAAATTGAAACATGTGCACTTAATTATTGAAATTAACCTAAAAACAAACATTTAGAAGTCGACTGTCGACTTCGGAGGTCGAAACTCAATCATCACCTAGAAGATGGCAAATGAGACTTTGCCGAAACGTTGTGACAATTATCCTTCAGAGGATCAAAACCACAGAACACGGAATGAAACCCGAAAAAACAACTCATCATACTTCGTCCGTGAAAATCTTCATGCTAACATACATATGTATATATATATATATATATATATATATAATATATATTTATTTATATATTCAGCAATACAATGAATTTTTTGTAGGAGATGGAAAAACAAGTCAAAAATGGCCTTACAAAAGCGATAGGATTATCAAACTTTAATGCTGATCAGGTACAAAGAATTTATGAATCAGCAGAAATAAAACCAGCAGTATTACAAGTTGAATTGCATGCATATCTTCAACAAAAGGAACTGAGAGAAATCTGTAAGAAACTTAATATTGCCGTAACAGCATACTCACCTTTGGGCAGTCCTGGTGCCAATGCCCATTTCAGTACAAAATACAATTACTCGTAAGTAAACGCTGTTTTATACAATATCTGTATAATCTGCATATGGGGTAACTGACTTGAATTTACTTGAAATTCATAAAAACTAGGAACATACAGGGTGTTCAGGATATCGATTACCGAATAGATATAGGAGATTCCTCTAAAAACTTTAATATATCTCCACTTTGAGATTGTTAGGTTTCCTTACAGTTAAAATAGCAAATGCGCTACTGAAAAATCAGTGGGACCCCCAGAGCGCTTCGAGCCTCCAGGACATTAACCGCTCCCTCCCACTGGGCGCACTCATAAGGGTGTTGTTTGACGAGATGAAAAATGAATTGAGAAAATAAAAAAAAACAAGTTTTCCTCGTTTTTTTTTGAAACATTGGGTGTACGGGAAGCTCATTGTACTGCGTACCATTCCTTCAAAGGAAAGTTAAGTTCATCGAGTGGCTGACAATGGGACTAGTCGATTCCAAATTTTTATGACTGTATTCAAAGAACGAATCTTTTTTTCTTAACTCTTTCCTGAATTATAATACTCAGATGATTCATAACAGTGAAATAAATTAATAATTTGTATGCTAAGGCCTCAAAATGCGTTTTTCTAGTCCAACCGGTGAATATGCTCATTTCCTAATAGTTTACTAAACGGATAAGTAGGCAATTCAACTGAATCGTTATGATTTCATATCCACACAAGGTAGGATATGAATTCCATCAATCACAACCTTGTAGAAACGTCATAATTCTGATCTGTCTATCTACAAACACGAAATGCAAGTTGTTTCATTTAAACATAAATAAATATACTTATATCTGAAATATTATCTAGTTTCTTGTCAAGTTTGAATTTTCACAATTGATGTTTCATTCTCGGAATTGGAGGACTTACTCTTTACACCAATAATTAACGAAAGTTGTATAGTCCAAAAGGATTGTTGGTTATGGCGTACGCCCTTTGATACAGTCCACTTTACAGTCGTTGATTCGAGTCTCACCAAAAACGTTTTTCTGTACTTTTTTTAATTTGACATCACTTATTCAATTTGTAATGTTCAATATTGAATTTTACAAAGTTTAATTAATACGATAGTCGAAAGAAAATTCTGAAATATTTACCTGATCAAAAAAAAATTAACTGTATAACTCGAATGGATATTGGCCACATCGCCCTCGGACGATGCCTAGGGCATCGTGCTCAAACTTCATCCTCGTGCGATATGGCCACCATATCCACTCTTATTGTACAAACTACTATATTCTACACCCACCCGTAAATATGCTTATTCCTTTATGAAGTTCACTGAACGGATAAGTAGGCGATTCTAGTCAACTGAATCGTTATGATTTCATATCCACACAAGGTAGGATATGAATTCCACGATTCCACCAATCACAGAGAACAAAATACTTGATTACCAGGGCCAACCTTGTAGAAACGTCAAAATTCTGATCTGTCTACCTACAAACACGAAATCCAAGTTGTTTCATTCAAGCATAAATAAATATACTTATATCTGAACTATTTTCCAGTTTATTGAATCAAGTTTGAATCGTCACAGTTGACGGACGTTTGAGCACTTGTCTACGGCATCGTGCTCAAACTTCATCCTCGTGCGATATGTCGACCATATCCACTCTTCTTGAACTAACTACTATTTCGCGTTCCAAAGAGATTATTGCATCGCCGACGCCGCTAGGCAAGATAATCTCGAGGTCGCGAAAATATTTTGCGGCCACAGTATACAATACGCAGTGTTTATTATTTTATTTAGCAATACAAACGTTCAGTTTGCCGGCAGCTACTCTGAGCCGTTAAATTTTTTCTGTTGCACGAAAAAAAAATGTATTCGATAGATTTGCAAATACAAAGTAGATAGACTACGCTTACTGGAAGCCACTGGAGGATGATACTCGATTTTCTCTGAAGATTATGCAATAATAATATAGAAAAATTATCAAAATTTCGAAAGATTTGGGAACAAATATTCGTTGTATTAGACCGGAGAGTTGACAAAAGTGGTTGTGTGCTGCTTGTCTCATGACCGAAGGGACCTGGTTTCGGTTCCCCAATAGGGCACATATTTTCTTTCTCGAGGATTTCTCTTTGTCGTGATGAGGAATGACTATGCCACGTTCCATTTTTGACGGGTCCTCGAATAACCATATTTGAGATGTTCTATCGCAGTTCACCACACACATTTAGGGATTGCAATATTCAATCCGGCTGAGAATTATCTAAGGTATATATTGGAATAAAGGTGTATTATACGGAAGTTATATCTCAAGTGCCCCAAGTTTATTCGATTAAAATGTGTGCAAATCGATGATTTTCGAAATATTGCAAATGACTTTTTAAAATTAAATAAGAATTAAAATTATGAAAATGCACGCATTTTGGTCCATTGAGTTTGGTGTAGGATGGATATATGTTGAGATTATTTCCAGAAAAAATCTCAAGTCGGAAAGCTTCAAAATTGAACACAGAAATGATATAGTACCTGAACAGTGAGCCAAAACCCAGTCTAGGACACATTTCTGGGTTGTGACGGTCGTTATCAGTGTAGATTCGCCGTTGCAAGTGATTTTTACCGCCAGTTCTATCAATGCTTTATGAATTCAAACTTTCAGGCTGAAGAAACATTCCAGCATACTCGTCATACTATTCCACCTGGTGCGGCAGTCAAGAATCAAACTAAATTCCTTGCCTCTTTTTCCCATTTTTGCAAGAACATGTTGTTTCACTGCTTTGCAAAAGGCGTCTATTGAAGACAAAAAGTAACAAATTTCTAATTTGATACATTTGCGGATCCACGCCGCCGGTATGCTGAATCCAGCATGTGGAAAATCTCTGCTGGACCCGGCTGGAAGCTGGATCCCTACTAACATTCCATAACGGTCTACGTTATTGCTCTATTTCAAACGCATTATGAATTCGTCCAGACGGTTCAGCCTTGTGCGAGTAAGGGACGAATAATTTTCATGAGTACCGTAGATGAAGGACTCCGCTCGAACTTAATGGAGTTTTAGTATAAATACCGTAACTTACATTTATTCTAGGTACAACTACTATTGGTTATATCTGAATTTAGAAAGCGGTACATTTCCCTGGAGAATCCTTATCGAAAAGATAATATTTTTCGGAAATGCCCATTGTAACAAAATAAAGGAACAACTTAACAACCTCTGTTGGTCATTTGCATCAGTTTCCTCAAAAATAAAAGAAAAAAATCTTGAAAAATAGGGTTGTCAGGAGATCTGGGAGGTGATTGAATAGGGCCATACGTTTGATTCTTGAATGAAGCACACATTTTTGACAGTTTGCAAAGGATCAGGTGAGGCAGTAGATTCAATTCCGATATTGATAAAAAACTGCTTCTTCTGTTTTATTGTCTTTGGAGAAGCTGAACCTGAACATAACGTTTCGAATAAATGTAATTAAAATCTGATTATTTTTTTTCAGATTGGACGATTTTCCTGATATTCTTGGCCATCCTACTGTGACAAATTTGGCGAAAAAATATAGTAAATCTCCAGCCCAAATTTTACTGAAACACCTTGTCCAACAAGATATAATAGTAATACCAAAGAGTGGAAACTGTGATCGAATAAAAGCTAATATTGATCTGTTCGACTTCGAATTGTCGCAAGAAGACCTTGAAGCTATAAATAGCCTTGATAAGAATGAGGAAGGGAGAATATTTGACTTCTTGTTTTTCAAAGGAGTGGAGAAACATCCCGAGTATCCTTTCAAGAAAAGCAAAGCCTGAGCAACCAGATTGTACCATATGATAGATATTCTAACAGAAACTTATTTTCTCGGAAGAATTCCACATATCATTTTGAAGTGTCTGTGATGCAACTTTGAAAATGAAATCCGCCAGAAGTTGTTACGAGTCCCGTTGAGATCTGATTGAGAATTAAATGTTTTTGGTGTCATATTAATTTCTATTTCTTTCTCGCGGATTGTCAGGAAAGTTGTTATGAAACAGATGAAGATGATGAACTTTTATTGTCAGTTTCTGAATACATTGTTGGAAATCGTATTGATAACAGAAATGAACTGAAAATGCCACAATTTAATATAAGAAATGAGAAAGTGGATATGCAGCTATAGTTATATATAGTATAACTTAAGGCCTCGTTGATCCATTGCTCGCACAAATTTCGCCTTCTGATGGTTGACGGAGACGAGCAATAAAAAAAAATTTGAACAATTTTTAGTGTAGTTCACAAGTTGAAAATCAAGAAATTTCATAGATTCGGAATGACTACAAGAAAAATGTTCAAATAGGTTTTACCCACCAGATAACTAATTCGATAGTTCGATAATCACCGATTCATAACATTGACTAAAATCGTATTTTGGATCGGTGACGATGAAGTAACTAAAACTATTCTTGGAAGTGGTGTTGAATTTTCGCTCTTTTTCCAAAAGAGGCTTAAATTTGATTCGAGTTGGATCTTCACTGGAAGTGATTTTTATTGTTTGAGTTATTGGTATTAGCTGAAATGATTTCATTATGGAAACAAGTCGCAGTCAACCATTATTTCAATATTGTTGTTGTCGTTGTGTTATTTTTCAGATATTCAATTTTTTTCGTGATTCCTCATACATATATTACTAGATCATCGGGCATTCTGCAATGAGAGGAATATCCCAGGTACTGTGTGTGTTCAAGTGTACTACGTAGAATTACTCTGTGATTGATGAAAAATCTGGAATTCTTCATGTATGGACATATATCAGGTATTCGTTTTGTGTTGATAATTGTAATGAGTCGGAGGTAGTAATATGTCTTCTTCAAATATAACAAACATCAACAATATTCAATTTCACATTTTTTGTATATGATTATTGAGAAATCACTATGAAGCATTCGATATTAATATCTGAAGTAGAATACTTGTCTTAGCACTCAATATCATTTTACTTGGTTTGGAAAAATATATTCTCAAACTTTCTCGCAAAACAAAATAATTGAAACATATTCGCTTTTTATGAACATGAAAGCTCTCCATTTTTTAATTTCAAATTTATGGTCATCTTCTGGTTGAGTACCCTTTTCAGACGTATATTGCGTGCTGATCAAGTGTATTTATCATGATGGTAGCGGCGAAGGCAATGGGGAAAACTCGTTTTGTAAATCAGGTTGGTATTATCAGCAGGTGAGTGGAACCGTATTTCATTTTTCCTTGTAGTGATGATATCTCAGAACACTAAGTATTTTGAGCACCGTACTGGGAAAAGTAATATTTATTAGATCCATTGATACTGAGTGAAACAATATTGATGTCAGAAATAATGACTGCAATGCTTGATAAAGGGCATATCTACTTTCTTTTTGCACAATACAAACGATACACACTTGTTTCTCATCAAAATGTCACCTTGTCCACTTATTCCTCGCAATCATTTTGTACAAAGAAAGTGAAATATTTCGAACATATTAAAGAGCGATATAACTTCTATCGAAGAAAGAGTGTGACATTTTGTCTTCACATATTGGAAATCAATGAAGAAGAACCCAACCACATCAATAAATTGAATTAATTTAGTCTCATGCCAATACACCCATTTCGAAATATTGTTCTACTTTTTGTGAATTAATTCGATCGAAATTCTTTTTCCTCAGCACTACTATCACTGCAAATACTAAAGAATTCGAATGCTACGTTTTTCAGTTCAAAACAAACGAAATATAAGTGAGAGCAAGAGGAAAAGAGAAGTGAGAGAGAGAAAAGACAGAGAGAGGGTGAGAACTGATTGGGTCTCCAGACTTCCGACAATGCGCTGGGAAAAGTGTATTTTTCGTGTTATCGCAAAAAAGCTTTCGAAATGTGAAATGATTACTGATATTTCAGAAGAGTGGTTGGCCGGTATCTTCGCGGTCTGAAGCGAATTACATCACCGTCTAACACGGCTCCCATAGGAAACTGCTGAATTGCTGAAACTGAATACCGGTAGATAAGGCCGATTTGCGTAGTTTCTGCACCTCGCCAGTCAGTCAGATTTCAACATTCATATTGTAAAGACGTATTTTGTCTATGTATTCCAGATTGTATTGAATAAATTGTTTTTAAAAAAGGACTTCGAGTGTTCGATAAGTTATTTGGCGCAGTCGGTAGGATATCCGGGATTGATTCGTATCGAACGGACAATTTTCGTATCAACGATTTATCGGATATCGAACAATTGGTGACTACTTCTGAAGGTGTTTGATACGGAGTGGCTCCTTAGAAATCAGGAAACCCAGTCTATCGTGGACCCGTGGAGGACCCATTCAGCAACGTACCACCGGAATTTGGAACAAAATAGTTCAAATTCGCAAGGAATACTCCCTGGTGAAGACACAAATAGCCGATCCAGTAGTAGCCCTTATAGGAGAATGCTCAAAGCCGCAGTTTATTTAATGTGAGTACAACTTGATGTCTGTCGAAGATTTAACTACAATTCTCGAAGATTTATCGTTAGGAAATCCTTCAACTGGCTCCTCAAATCCCCGTAATATCCGAAACATTTTCAGTACACATAATAGTGAAAATATCCCTGAAATGGCACAACAATTCAAACCAGAATACCTTAATTGTGTTCCTCAGTTTGACGGTAATGCCAACGATCTGAATAGATACATTTCAGTTTGTGATAGCATCATAAAAACATTTTACGATGAAGCAAATCCTAATAACTTCCAGAACACGTATCTTTTGAATTCTTTGATTTCAAAATTAACAGGCAATGCCAAGTTAGTTATTAATATCCAAAATGTTTCTACTTGGAATGAACTTAAAGCTACTCTATCCAGGAGTTTTGCAGACCAAAGAGACGAAAGTTGTCTTAATCGAGATTTAGTAATGCTGAGGCAACAACCAAATGAAAAACCGCAACAGTTTTATGATAGATGTCTCAGTATTCTCAATTTACTTTGTAGTTATGTAGATTTACATGAGCCTAACGATGCATCGAAAATTTTGAAAAGGAATCTTCACAATAACTTTGCTTTGAAAACCTTTTTGTCGGGTTTGAGAGAACCTTTAGGCACTACTATTCGTTGTATGAGACCTCTGTCACTCAATGAAGCATTACAATTAGTTATTCAAGAAGATAATATTCATTATTTCCAAAACCATACAAACAGAACTTTCGCTAGAGTCCCTCAAGCATCAGTGAGAACACCAATACAACATGCACCACCAAAACAGTATGTACAGCCAGGTCATTATTCAAATCAGCAAACGTTTCACAATGCAACACCAAGAGTGCCGTTCAATAATCATACCCAAAATAATCATTTTCGGCCTCAAAATAATTTTCCATCGCAACCCATTCCTATTCAACCAAAAATGAATAATCAACCTCAGAAATTTTTCACGAACTCTCAAGTCTTCGGAAATAATAAGCAAAACCAAAATGTTTTCAAACCAAACCCGAATCGAACACTTCCACGACCTACACCAATGAGCGTATCTACTAGACATACATCGAATAATTTCCAACCAAACCATTCAGCTTTCACTTCGCGACAACCACAGCAGAGGAACTTCATTTCGGAAGAATTATACAATACCGAAATTGTTCCAAGTCAGTGCATAGATTTAACCCATATGAACATCAAAACTATGAACCTGATAGCCAATATTACGAAGAAACTTTTGAAAACGCCTGTTCCGAAACGCCACCAACAGAAAATTTTGAGGGAAATTTTCAGAGCTCGCCTCAAGCAGACGATCAAACGTAGAACCTTGTATCATTCCATTCAATGCTTCTAATTCTGGCAAACTACCATATATTTTACTGCCTGAATTCAATCTTAAAATATTGATTGATTCTGGTTCTACTAAATCTTTCATTGATCCTAATTTAGCATATAAATATTTTCCAAATAGTATCAAAGACGATCCGTTTATAGTTTCAACTGTTTTTCAAAAGTCCGCTCACAAGCACAGTGCACTCATACCTGCCTCGAAAATATTTAACCTACCGAAGACTCAGAATTTGAAATTCTTTCTTTTTAAGTTCCACAATGTATTTGATGGGTTGATAGGACTTGATAATTTAAAACTACTTCAAGCCAACTTAAATTTTGGCGAAGGACTTCTCATTACTCCTTTTTCACGAATAAAACTGAGGTATCACGAAACAAAAAGTAGCTTGAACTTAATTACGGTTGCACCTCGATCAGAACAGGTCGTGAAAATCAAAACTTCAGTAGCCAAGGGTGAAATAATCATTCCCCATCAGAAATTTCACAATTGCGAAATCCCCGAATGTATAACAGTCGCAAAAGACGGTAAGGCTTTGACTACGATTCTTAACAATACAACAGACCCAATCACTCTAGACTTCTCCGAGCCAATTTCTGTCGAAAAATTCAACCGTAAATTGATAGAAGAAATCGATTTCAATGATTTCGATGAAACAGATAAACCGGACCTTGACTTGACTAACTTTCGCACAGAACATCTGAATGACGAAGAAAAACACCACATCCTCAACTTATGTAAAGAATATTCTGACATTTTTTATCAAGAAAATATGCCCCTGACGTTTACAAGTAAAATCAAACATAATATCAAGACGCACGACGAAATTCCTGTTTACTCAAAATCCTATAGATACCCTTTCATACACAAACAAGAAGTAGAAAGTCAAATAAAGAAAATGCTGGACCAAAATATAATAAGACCAAGTAACTCACCGTGGTCTTCCCCTATTTGGGTTGTACCCAAAAAGGCGGATGCATCCGGCAAGCAAAAGTGGAGGGTAGTAGTAGACTATAGGAAACTAAACGAAAAGACTATTGACGACAAATACCCGCTTCCTAATATTACCGACTTATTAGATAAATTAGGAAAATGCCAATATTTTACGACCCTCGATCTTGCTAGCGGGTTTCACCAGATCGAAATGGATGAACGAGATATTGAAAAAAAAGCTTTCAATACCGAAAACGGGCATTATGAATATCTGCGGATGCCGTTCGGGTTGAAAAACGCTCCAGCTAGTTTTCAACGCGTTATGGACAATATCCTTCGAGGTATCCAAAATGAAAAATGTTTGGTATATCTCGACGATATTATAATTTTCTCGACATCCCTTCAGGAACATATAGAACGACTAAAATCCGTATTTCAGAGACTTAGAGAATCAAATTTCAAAATCCAGTTAGATGAATCAGGAATTTTTAAGGAAAGAAGTCGCCTATTTGGGTCACATCGTCACGCCCGATGGAGTAAAACCGAATCCCGATAAGATAAACGCGATAAAAAACTATCCACTTCCAAAAACAACTAAACAAATAAAAGGATTCCTCGGACTTCTTGGTTACTATCGAAGATTCATTAATAATTTTTCTAAAATTACAAAACCTCTAACGAAATGTTTAAAGAAAGGAGCAAAAATTGAACATGACCCAGAATTCATCTCTTGTTTTAACACGTGTAAAAATCTCCTAATAAATGAACCCATTTTACAATATCCGGATTTCAGTAAACCTTTCAATCTAACAACTGACGCTAGCAACGTAGCCTTGGGTGCTATTTTATCTCAAGGACCTATAGGTAAAGATTTACCTGTTGCCTATGCCTCACGAACATTGAATGATTCAGAACAGAATTATTCAGTGATCGAAAAAGAACTGCTAGCTATCGTATGGGCCACCAAATACTTCCGCCCATATTTATTTGGCCGTAAATTTAACATCCTGACCGATCACAAGCCCCTGCAATGGTTGTTTTCGCTCAAGGATCCAAACTCAAAATTATTACGATGGCGCATAAAATTGGAAGAGTACGACTATAATATAATTTATAAGAAAGGTAAACTCAATACCAACGCGGATGCTCTCTCCCGTATAGAAATTCACACCAAGGAAACAAAGACATTTTGGGACGAACTAGACGAGGTACTTGGAGATGCAGGATTTGGAACCTCATCAGTCACTTTCGGTAATCCCGTCAGCTCTGTTCTCGACACTCCTGACTATCAACCTTCTGCCGATATCCAAACTATTGGAGAACCCCAATCAAACCTAGATGGCATATCCATAATGGTAAATGTTGGTGAAGAAAAAGTTGACGAAAACATTGACACGCACAACAACCCATCCACCTCAACAAAAAAAAACAAAACAAAAAAAAACAGTAGAGAAAATGAACAACAACCCCTACAAAATAACAACTCCCCTAGTCCTATATCACCCAGTAGAGAGTTTCAAAGCGAACCCGAACCACCTGACATCAGTGACGATAACACGGTACACACAAACCAAGAACAAGATCCCGCTGTAGTCATCCCTATATCGGAATCACCGCTTAATCATGGTCAGAATCAAATAATTTTCAGTAGCACACTTCATAGCCCCGCCAGACCTAAAATAATGAACTTATTTGGAAAGAAACAACGATTTTCCGTACAATTATCGCGAAATAAATTTGAAGAAGATACCGTAAAATTTATTACAGAATATATTTCCCCCAATGTACCATATTACATCTATTTTGAGAATCCCGATGATTACGAACGATTTTCCACAGTAGTTCAAAAAAAATTTCAAATGGCCATCTCTTAAATTCAAGAGATGCAACTCAAAACTTCTAGATGTCACCTCGAAAGATGACATCCAAGAGATCATTAAAAATTATCACGAAAGCAAAACCTACCATCGCGGAATCGACGAAACAGAACAGAGAATCAAATCCAAATACTATTGGCCATATATGAAAAATTCTGTGCAAACTTATATAAATGAATGCGAAATTTTCCAACAGAGCAAATACGAAAGAAACCCCATCAAAATGAAAATGAACGTGACTCCCACTGCGTCGAAACCATTCGAAATTATTCACTTAGATAGCTTCACTATCGAGCAAACAAAATTTCTCACTATAATTGACACATTTTCTAAATATGCCCAAGCATACCACCTGGACTCCCTGAACGGAACAGAGATTGTCGACAATCTGATACAGTTCTTTTCGCATCATGGAGTTCCCAAACAAATTATTGTAAACACACAAAATTACACAAAAAAGATGTTCACTTCATATCACCCGACCACCCTCAATCTAACGGTATGATTGAAAGATTACATTCCACGCTAATCGAGCATATCCGCCTTCTCAACACACAAGGATATCTTAAATCACCAGCTAAAATGAAAATGAAATATGCAACTTTAGCGTATAACCATTCAATCCATTCAACTACCAGAATGAAACCTATTGATGTAATCAATGGGCACATCGACAACGAAAATCCATTCGATATCGAAATTGACCAGATTTTGCTTAATGATTATGTAAATGATCATAAAGAGAGATCCAGAATATTATACTCGAAAATCAATACCGATTTGATCCAAAATAAAGAAAAAACAATAGAACGAGTAAACAAAAACCGTGACGATCCAAATATTTTTCATCCTGATCAAACCGCGTTTGTTAAAAAGCATAAGCGCCAGAAAAACGCGAATAAATTCACGAAGTCCACAACACTGAAGACTGTTAACAATGAATCGAAAACTGTCTCAACAAATACCCAAGAAAAAGTTCACATGGACAACCTAAAACGTCCCCTTAAGAAAACATATAATTTCTAATACACAAAATTATATTATTTCAGATTTCCTGTTGTTTTCGGACTTCACGGAAAAATTACTGTAAGAAATTTGGAAAATTACCCAGGACTTATTCCACTGAAACTAGGAACCGCCAAAATCGAAGAATACACTCACACGTTGATACATTACTATGATCTCACCCCAATCATCGATGAAATCAATAAACTCCATTCACAATCAAAATCACTATTAGCTTCTATTGGAAAAAATAAAGATTACTCTCACGACACATCTAATTATGTAAAAATCTTGGGGTTCATCAAGACCAAAGTTGAAAATAAAATTGAAGAAATCATACCTCATCGCCGAGTGAAAAGAGGCCTCATCAATGGTTTAGGTTCTATATTCAAGTCTATCACTGGAAACCTTGATTCCACTGATGGAGAACGGTATGAAAACTTGATCAAAGAACTGCAGGAAAACCAAAGTAAATTGAGCGACACTATCAGAACACAAAACACGGTGAGCATTGAATTAATAAATAAATTCAACGACACTATCAAACATATAAGTCATAATAAGAAATTATTGGAATCAAAGATTTCACAGATTGCTAGTATCATAAACCAAACTACTTACAGAGAGAACTCAACTTTTATCAAAGACATTTTGAATCAGTTGATTAATATGTATGAGATAATTAATTCTATTTTACAAGACGTTGAAGATTCCATTTCTTTTTCTAAATTGAAAATCATGCATCCCAGTATAATGCAAACAGCTGATCTCTATAAAACACTTCTCAAAATCGAAAAATCTTTGAAAAAGGATCAATTGCCATTTAGTATTACCTTAGATAACACCTTGCTATATGAAAATATAATACGAATAAAAAGTTATATTTGGAACAACAGAATAACTTATATCCTCGACATTCCCATCATGTATCCTTACTCATTTGAATACTACCACCTGTAATCCATACCTACCCCCTCGAAGAGCCAGTTTAAGGCAATAATACCGCGAAAAAAGTTCTTACTGAAAAATCAGTTGTACTACACATTCCAAAGCGACATGTGCCTCGAAATATCACCACACTACTACGTTTGCAAGAAACTGGAAATTCAAGATATCTCGAAAAACAACCCTTGCGAGATACAAATAATAAATCTTGGTGGAGCCTACAAAACCAATATTCAACAGACTAGAAGACGTTGATCAATGGGTGGGATTGCTGCCATTCGAGGAAACACTCAAACTCAGCTGTGAGGAACAAGAAGAGATTATAAAGTTAGCTGGAGTATATCTCATTGAAATTCCAGTCGGTTGTCGAATCTCCTACTTAAATGAAGTAATAATCAATGATCGAGTCTCGACAATCTCCAAATCGCCAATTTTACTTCCTGATGTAAGAACGCAAATTGAATTCACCCCAGGAGTGAATTTCAGCCTCCAACTAGAAGACGTGAAACTAGATGAATTACAAGAAATCAAGACCCGAATCATCAATAACCAACCAGATGTGTCATTTTCGAGAATTTCACATATCCCCAGCTTCTGGACATTAGTGATCTATCTACTTTTGATCACGGTGTCCATATACATTTGCTACAGAAGACTAGTGATTGGACGATGCATTCCAGGACCAACTAGGCCAGATGCGGGAGGAGACATAGAGCTTTCCAACGTTCAACTCCCTCGCTA
Source organism: Zygogramma bicolorata (assembly GCA_032362365.1). NCBI lineage: Eukaryota > Metazoa > Arthropoda > Insecta > Coleoptera > Chrysomelidae > Zygogramma > Zygogramma bicolorata. The sequence continues at coordinate 1,038,605 of JAVJAQ010005007.1, forward strand.
ACCCTCTGGAGTTGAATTTTATGGGGGAGGAATTACATCACCGTCTAACACGGCTCCCATAGGAAACTGCTGAATTGCTGAAACTGAATACCGGTAGATAAGGCCAATTTGCGTAGTTTCTGCACCTCGTCAGTCAGTCAGATTTCAACATTCATATTGTAAAGACGTATTTTGTCTATGTATTCCAGATTGTATTGAATAAATTGTTTTTAAAAAGGGACTTCGAGTGTTCGATAAGTTATTTAGCGCAGGCCGTTCGAAACTTGGACCTAGCGACAACTACCTCAAACCCGATGATCAAGACGTTTTTCTCAGGAACTCAATATCGGAATCGAAAAGCGACCACATGCCTCTTTGGAAAGCAAGTATTATGAGTTGTTCAGATGCCAATGGAGCTGTAGGTTTTTCGGGTTTTCCTACAGCTGAAAAGTGAATAAGCCACCAAAAATCAGTAATTCGCTCCGAACTTCTCGATAAGGCTTTATGAGTGTTTATAAGGGAGAATTATTATTATTGATAAAAATATTAGCAACGTCGGTGAAATAACTCATAGAATGGTAATAATAAAGAAAACCAATAATACGAGAATAACTTCTGGCAATCTTTTTTCAGTGTTGAAATTCCAAGTGATCCATTCAACTACTATGAAAACTTCGATTTCCGAAGAAAAAGTAACATATGTTGAATCTATTCGTTTGATATGGAATTCAGTAATAATTTCTTGATTATTGATACGATTCTCAACTTATGTATCCACTCCATGTTATAGAGGTTTTTTCTGCTAGTCGTTGAATGTTACTACGCCATTTATTACTATTTCAGATATGATAGAAGTGTTTCATTGAACAGTTCAGAGTTAAGCAATACCCACTAAAATAGTAGAAGAATATGCCGAATTTCAGAATTATTTTATCAATTTCATGAGAATTCAATTAATTGACTAGCCTTTCAAAAGTTATCCCTCGAAATGCAATATACCTTTCATCGTTTTTCCCGAGCATTCGTATTTTCAAATTCATGTTTCTATGTGACTGTTATCGATATTCCCGTTCATTCTGGTACCAAAAGATACAGCTCATTGAGAGTAAAAATGAATTTGGTACGATCTCATCACTTGGAATACAAAAAAACACTTCGGTACAATACAATACATGAAAGGAGGTTTGTTAGCTACTTCCATGATTATGTAGCAACCAAAACTGATGATGTTTTTGAGTAAGGACACACTTACTGTAACCAAACACAGGACATGTCCTGTGATGTCTTCCAGGGTGCTTTATTATTAATTTTATTTATAATTTTTTCGGTGTTTGACATTTCGCTTTAAAGAATTATTCGAATATATTCATGACTATCTATATTTCTTTCTACCTTATGACGATCTGAATTATTAATTCAAGACTACAAAAAATCATGCATATTCCCTATTCCGCGCACAACTTCAATAATTGTTGGATTTTTACAATGTTTTACTGGCTGCGGCATACGTCAGGTTTTGCAGACAACAGGGAAAAAACAACATTCAATGCACTCCTTGAAACTGAAGAGGGGACTGAGTTATTAATACCTTCTTATGACTGCTGCAGACCCGAAAGTTATAACCTGAAATGACTGTGAATTAATTTCTTCAATTCACAAGTGCCCTAATATGGCCAAATGCGCCTTGGAGGAAACAAAAGTAAATATACTAGAGAGATACAGAAGTGCACTAATGATAAATTATTCCTAGATTATTTGAGATTTGAACGGTATAAAGCGCTCACTTTCAAATTGGAAAAATTACCACCCTCTGGTGGAGCAGCAATACAACAATCCGATAGTGCGATCGGATTTGGGATCTGACTGAATCCAGCATTATTCCTTGCTGAAATGACAGAAAAACTAGATATCAAGAAGCTCCGGTGAGTTGTATTGATTAACTTGCTGACTCCTATTAGCGACATCAGATAAAACATCTGTGAATCTTGTAGAGGGGTAGCGAATATTTTGCTCATATCCCCTGAACGACAAAACGTTGATTACATGTGAGCATGCACCTATAGTACGAGCTTCAGACCTGTTGAAATTCTTCCTTTTGGAGTTCATTTTGAATATAAGATGTAGCTGGAAGAATCTGATAAACACCTATCGAGAGTTCCCTCAGATAATCTAATGTTAAAATGGAACAAACTTCCACTTGTTGAGAATTTAAACAGACCCACCTTTGAGCACTCCTGTTGTTCAAATTTTCAATTTCCACCATGGCTTGAAGAACGTTAGATTCTCTCGCTTTCTTCAATAATTCACATGTGAATTGGCGGTTGATATCAAGTAATTATAGACCCTGCATCTCTGTAAAAATGTCCAAGATGTGGGAGATAAGTAATCTGCATGGTCATAGATTTCAGATGGCCGTTTCTCACTTCTACATCTTGATTTTGTACCTAGACGAGAATGGTTAGCATCCTCCGTTGTAAGTTGATGTTGCTCTCGTTGAAGACCCACTGGCATTTTCCATTAAATACCCAAACGACCCAGGAATTCTGTCGCATCTCATTTTGTCAGCATCTCTTTCGAACTCATTCACAACTATTAGACCAGGCAAGCTGTACTTTCACAAAAAAAAATGTTAACAGCTCTTTAATGATGGGGAATAGTTCAGTGGTCTTTACTGAATGTACAAAAAATAAATACGTGAGCTGGGGGTTAGAAGTGAATTTTTTGGTTGGGGTGTAAAGGGGTAAAAATGATATTGTTGCAATAACTGACGAAAGGTGACGTCTTTGAGAAAAACCTTCAATAGAAATGTTATAGATCTTGAAGATGGCTTTCCCACATAACATCAAAATAACCGAGATGAATGCAAAAAACTGAGTTTACCGTGTTTACAATTTTTGTGATTTTTTTTCCAACATTCAACAGTTCAAAATACATATCACAAGTTGAGCCAAAAAAACAAGGTTATGTAGTTCTGAGCATTTATGTTTCTATTTATGAAGATACTAGATTATTTTTCATTTCCATAACATTTCCGTGGAATTATTCTTTGTTGTGGCTTTAGTAACCACATTTTTTTTCATAATATTGAATCGAATAGTTCCAAAGATAATAAACTTTTTCGTCAAAAATACTTTTTCTTCAAAATCAATTCCTCCTTCGGAGATTTGGCGTGAATCGTTTTTCCTGGGCTCATCCGATAGCTTTCTGATTGGTCAAAATTCAAATTTAGACCAATCAGAAAGCTATCGGATCGTCGTACGATCGGATTTCGGATCTGTCTGAATCTAGACTAATGCGTGATTCAGCGCCCATCGCGCCATATAAGCAGGAGCGGATAAATTATCAGAAAGTTCATGATTGATGATAAATACATATCAGCAGAGAGCGTTTTTGTCAATTCTTCGATGTTGATTCTTCCATAGAAATTATGTATCTTTTCCAAATTGTTCCGCGGTTCTCAACAAAAAACGGGCAACGAATCAGTTCATTTCAGAAATTTAATCAAGCGAATAATTGAGACATTTCAACTTTATCACACAGACTTATGGTACACTCCCCCTTTTTTTATTCTTTCAACTATTTTTATGGAACCATTAATATTGATCATGCTTACAAAAAGGCACTTTTTGACGTAATGTGAGATTTTTTCAAATTCCGGTTTTTCCGGAAATCTTATCAACGTTTAATTTTCAAATAGAACACCCTGTATATTATTACATTTTTGAAATCTACACAACTTTCTGAATCCAATGATACCCCATACTTGATATTTTTAGTATTTTATTTTTCGATCTAGAAGGACATGAACGCGAAAAGAATTGATATTATTTCAATTAAGTCAACACAACGAATCAACATCATTGTATGGAATAAAACTTTGATACTCATTTTCTCACATTGCAATTCATTCAAGAAACAGAATTTTTTATAATACACAAATAAATCATAACAGCTGTTCAACATGTAGACCGTCAACATCCAGGCATTTCCGAGCTCGTTTCGCAGTATTTTTAATCACACTGGCCAATTGTTATATTCTGAATGGCTGTTATCAACAGCCGAGAACGTGATTTTTATGTATAAAAATAATAAAAATAGAAATAGTTTCGTTAAGAAAACTTTCAAAGTAAAATTACTCCCGCCACCGTCAATGTGGCGCGAGCAAAGAGACCCAGTCGGAGCGGCCGACCAATGGGAGCGCGCGAGCTCTTGATTCGCCAAGGGGCGGAGCTAAACGAAACTCGCCGCGAGCATATTAATATAGGGAGATTTGGTGCATTCAGCAGCACTCTCGATTTTAGTTGAGCACTTGCGTTTCAGCTTCCATCCGAATAAAGATACGAAATAGGAAGAAGTAGTCTGTTGAGACAGTAAAAGTAATCCGAAATTCAATTGGTATTGGAAATTGAAGAATTGGAGTTTATTCAGCGGAATAAACAAAGCTACGAGCATATATAGATCTTGGCTGTTGAAGTAATAGCGGTATTTGGCGGAGAGAATTGTCCACTAGGGAAAGAGGTTGGTGATTGCTAGCGCAATCTCCTCCAATATGAATTCGTATTGTCTGCTGATGACCTGCATCTAGTTCTTTTCAGAACTGAAGAATTCGATTATTGTTCCAGGCAGTCTCGCACTGCACGATCCAGTAATTACTGTGCTCAGGAGAGCACAGCGACGACACTACCCCCGAGGCAGATTAATAAAGTGCTTTGCACCGCCTCTATAACCCCATTTTATTGTGAAACAATTGACGTCAAGAAGAAGCCTTCTTCCCACGGTACCCAGGAATATATTTGGACAACATCTTGCCTGAGTCCGGGCGGAGCCGTGGGAAGCCGACGGAAGCTCTTGGCTATCAACCCTGCTAAAACAAGGTTGGTTGCCCGGGGACGCCTACCAGCGATTCATACGGCTCACCTACGTGGGTGGGCCATAACACTTGAATGCTGCGGCTCTAAACGCACTTCTGACAGCGGAGCGTCAGACACGTGGTCGCGGGCTAGGTCGGGGAATTTTTACTCGAACCTTGTGTGTCTCGATAGCGTTAGGGAGCGTAGGGACCCTCCACTCCGTGCCTAGTGCCAACGTGGTGGGTGGAGGTTAACCGCGTCTAGAACAGACATTTCTTAGGGAACTTATTAAATTTCGGGAAAATTCATCATAGACATCGTGTCCAGGTCGCGTGCGCGAAACGCTGTGGTCTGCATACACAACCCTGTCTCATCCACCTTGACGTTAAGAATTCGGTTTGTCGGGGAAGAAAACACCTCTGCATACTGTTGCAGAGCTCTGTTTAGCTGGTCTAGGCAGTACAAGAACTCACGAGCCGGGCATAATATAAATTAGGCCTAGAGATGGAAAGTTCAACTACGAACAATCCGTTCTCCGGGTTTAATATTTCTAACGAGAGTACGTGCCTACGACAACATGGCGCTAGCCACCGTGGGGCCTCGAAAAACATAAGTTTCCCGGGAAATATTTTATTAGAGAATGAGCTTAGTAAGAATTTAAATTTAACAAAAGTATATTCTAGTTTTGAAAATTTAACAGAAAAGGAACAAGAGAACTCGTTGCAAGGGCCGACTGGAGAGTCGTTGATAATATTAAGTGAGGCATCCAATACTCCTGTATCTCTAGCCACGACGGCTACTCTGCCTACAAGGCGTACCGCCTTTGCAGAGAACGTAGATGAAACATTTGAAAGAGCATTTGTGAGCAAACCGCCGCTTTTGGCTTCGGGCGATATAATCGAAGACCAATGGCGCCCAGGAAATTATGAGGATGAACGTAGGGTTCATTTCGCGAGCACTCCGAGCTCAAATAATCAACTAGATCAGTTAGTAAAATTGTTAGCGGAGGCGATCGGCAACAAATCAGGACCCCGCAACGTGGACAAGCAAAGCCTTCCAACGTTTTCAGGGCTCGAAGTAGAAAACCCAAAAATTTTTATCTCAAAGTTGGAAAATATTTTTGTGCAAAACAAAACTCCGGCGGAGGATCGTATTGACCTTTTGATAGGACAATTGAGAGGCAACGCGGCGAAGTGGGCTGCTGCCTACTCCCAATGTCGTGTAACATATGAACTATTTGTAGACCGAATCTTACAGAAGTATGATAATGCTGAATTAAAAGCAAAGTTAACGGCAAAATTCTATGGAGAGATACAAAGTAAGGAAATAGATGTAGATATTTTTATCTTGCAAAAAGTAAGTTTGGCGAGAAGGTTATTCCAAATTACGTCAGATGTGGTGTTAATCCACATGATAACGCAACTTTTACATCCAGAAATTAGGGCATTTTGTAGGGGAAGGGAGTTTCACTCGTTAGAAAAATTCGTGCAGGACTGCGTCCTGATACAGGAAGACGTCAAGCTCAGCAAACCGGCGACCACTAGATCGGCGCCAACGCCTGCTAAGGACGCCTCTTGTAGCAGAGAACAGCCTGCAGCGAATAGAACTAACTATAATAATAATTATGGAAATAATCCACGTAGGAATCCGCCGTATAACCAAGAAAACTATAATAGGAACTTTTCTAACCAGGGCAGAGCCCAAGAACCACGTTCAGACGGACGTGAGTTTAATAGAGGGGGTGGACCACCCACCAATGATCAGAGGGCGCCGTACCGCCCGCCTCAAACGAGGAACGTAGTAAATAACAATATTACAGAGGAAAACGCAGGAGATCGGTCGGTAGGCGACAGAAATCCTGGTACGGGAAACTAGTAGGGGGGCGTTGTCAAATAGAATTTGACAAGCCAAATGCCCCGAAAGAAAAAGTCCCTTCTTGTAAAAATAGTATAGGTATAGGTGTAAATAATAATAAGGAAAGTAGCAACGTAGAATGTTATTCTTCTCTGGGAGAGGGTTACATGAATGGCAGTAGAAATTTGCCCAGAATTTTTCTAAGAATAGGAAATCAATCATTTCACGCTCTTATAGATACTGGGGCGTCCAGTAACTTTATTCGATCCGACGTGCTTCCACATGTGGATTTAACTAACTTGCCGAACCCCACAACGGTGTTTTTGGGATGTCAAAACCGATCTAGTCAAAGTTTGGGTCACATCGAGGTGGAAGCATGTATCGAAGAGCGACCGATTAGAATAAAGGCTACTGTGCTCCACGATTTATATGAGCATATTATATTAGGAATGCCCTGGCTCAGGGAACAGGACGCGAATTTAGATATAAATAGGAATTGTATATATTTTGGAAAGAAACCGAGACTTACAGTATATTTCGATAAGCCATTCTCTCCAACTAGAAATAATGAAACAAAAATAATGCCCCAATTAGAGGAAAATCAGTTCTCCCCGGAGACAAAAGAAATTATTTGGAATGTGATCTCTGAATTTCCCGACGTCTTCGAGGAGACAATCAGACAACCATGCACGAATGCTATAGAACACGTTATCAAAGTAAAAGAGGAGAAGCCATTTAGGCAATTCCGTTATGATAGAATGTCGGACGTTCGGAAACAAATAGTGTACGATGAAATTACGAAATTATTAGAATCTGGAGTAATTACAAGGAGTACATCTCCTTATTGCTCACCTGTGGTACTCGTCCCTAAAAAGACGGGTCAACTCAGGTTCTGTGTTGATTACAGACAGATAAACAAATTAATAGTTTCAGAAGCCCCGAACCTTCCGCCGATCCAGGAGACGGTGAGGGAAATGGGCGACTCCGCCATATTTTCAACTTTAGACTTAAGGAACGGATTTTGGCAGGCCCCCCTTTCAAAAGACAGCCGCAAATACACGGCTTTTGGAGCACCGGACGGCTCGGTCTATGAGTTCAAGGTTTTGAGCTTTGGACTCAAGAACGGGCCGGCTGTGTTCCAAAAGCTGATGTCCAGCGTTTTGGCCGGATACGTGGACGTCTTCTGCAAGGTATACCTGGATGACATTATCGTTTATTCGAAAACTCCTGAAGATCATTGCAACCATCTAAAATTGATTCTAGAACGTCTGCGCACTCATCAGTTATGGTTATCTCCTAAAAAGTGTAAATTTGGGACCTCAGAGCTTGAATATTTGGGTAGAGTCATTTCTTCCAAGGGAAATCGCCCCCAAGAGACACATATCCTTAACGTAAGGGAATTTTCTACTCCGAGAACTGTGAAACAGGTACGAGCCTTCTTAGGAACCGCGGGATGGCTTCGCGAGTTCATACCCCGGTTCGCAGAAGTCTCCGCTCCGCTGAGCGACCTAATCGATAAAAAGAAAAAATTTAAGTGGACGCCGGAAGCGGAACAAAGCTTCCAACAAATCAAACATTTAGTTTCTCAACCTCTAGAGTTAGCCCGACCGAACAGTTCTCTGCCTTATTATTTACAGACCGACGCTAGTTATATAGGATTAGGAGCAGTGCTCTTCCAAAAAAATGAAAAGGGGGATCGCCAGATAATTGCATACAGTAGCGCTAAGCTAAATTCAACAGAAAAGAAATACCACATCAACGAAATTGAATGCCTTTCAATCGTGTGGGGAATCCGGAAGTATCGTCATTTTCTCCAGGACGGCCGATTCATTCTGTTGACCGACAGCTCGGCGCTTACTTGGCTCGATCGGATGCGGGACGAGCGGGCAAAGTTGACGCGGTGGTCTCTCTTGCTTCAGGAATACGATTTTGAAGTAGTGCACGTACCCGGAAGATTTAACGAGTTACCGGACTTTTTATCAAGAAACCCGGAAGACGTGCCTACTCAAGTGAATATTTCAGAAGACGTAGAAAAGCTTTTCTTTCCTCACGAGCCAAGAGACTGCCCCGAAGACGATGCCCACGAGGCCCTGTCCGAGGCGGTAGAACACCTAGTGGAGCTCTTTGATGAGTTTGACTTTATAACAGTGCATCCAGAAAAAATCGTGTTAAACCAAATCCAAACTTTTTACGACAGCATTGTTCAAGCTCAATCCGAGAGCGATAGCGTCCGGCGGTTCGTCAACAGAATTGAGAGAGCACGTAACAATCCCGACCCGAACGATTACGAACAGAGAATAGTATCAGATTTTTTCCTCGAAAATGGAATCTTGTATTATCGTGGCCCCCAGCATGATTTAAAGCGACTACTTGTACCACGCCGAAGCTGGGCCACGGTAATCAAGACGTACCATGACGAGGCGGGGCATCCAGGCGTCGATGAGACTGTAAATCAAATCAAGAGAAATTTTTACTGGTCAAATATGCGAAAACAGGTATCAGACTTCGTAGGGACTTGCCTCGTGTGTGCCACGACGAAAGCGGCCAAGAGACAGCCCCCGGCGAACCTGAGACCTAATACGCCGACAAGACCGTGGCAAATGATCTCCATTGACTTTCTAGGGCCTTATCCGCAAAGTACAAACGGTAACAAGTTCGTCCTATTAGTGAGTGATTGTTTTAGCAAGTGGGTGGAGGCGCGTTGCGTGCCCAACTCGCAGGCGAAAACCGCTATAGAGTTCTTGTTGCAAGATGTATGTAGCAGATGGGGTTTTCCAGAAATTATCATATCAGATAGCGCGGGAATCTTCATGGGAAACGTATGGGAACGGTTTTGCATAGATCACCAAATTGAATGTCGATTAAGTCCGAGTTATCATCAACAGGCAAACCCGGTCGAACGCCGGGCTCAGGAAGTTAAGAAAATGCTCAGGGCCGCTCTAATAAATAAAGCAGAGAATTTATGGGAAACTTGTATCCCTGATATCCTATTCAATCTTAGAACGAGAGTAAATGCGTCGACGAATATGACCCCAAGTACGCTCCTCTTGGGTTACGATCTGCCTAGACCAGGGGAGTGGGCTATGCCCTCCCAACGTCGTCGTAGGGGGGCCACAAACGGAAATAGGGACCAAAGAATCGCCCAAGCACGGGAGACCGCAGAAAACTACCGGGACAAACACTTCCCAAACCGCGAAGTCGTTCAAACAGAATTCGAGCCGGGTCAGTGGGTCCTCTGTAGAAATTCCGATCAACTCAAGAAAAATTTCGGCCCGACTTGGTCAGAGCCGTCTAGAGTTGTTCGGAAACTCGGAGAGACCACTTACCTGGTGAATCGAGGCGGACAGGAAAGGGTTATTCATGTGGACCACTTGCGCGCCGCACCGCCACAGCGAGCTGGGCAGGATCATTTAGATCCCCGGCCTAGACCGCCACCTCAGCCGTAGCCTTCAGCGTTATTGTCGGCCCAGGTGTTGAGTCGTGGGCGTCGGTGGCGTCCTCAAAAGACGCTTTCCGTCGGAATAGGAATGGACACTTAAAGTGCACCGCGTGTAAATAAATGAATGTTAAACCGTAAAGACAGTAGAAACTGTGAAATTAGTTTTAAGGTAAAAATTGTACATAAAAGGCCCGAGCCTTTGGGAAAAAATTGTTAGTTCTTAAGCAAGTGTGTAAGAAGAAAAAAAAATAAAGGCACATAGTGCCAAACAAAACAGCCCTTTTCAGGGTATGCTAGCAATCACCTAACGTCTTACCACCTGTGGAAATTTTTGGTGTGGTGATTTTTATGTATAAAAATAATAAAAATAGAAATAGTTTCGTTAAGAAAACTTTCAAAGTAAAATTACTCCCGCCACCGTCAATGTGGCGCGAGCAAAGAGACCCAGTCGGAGCGGCCGACCAATGGGAGCGCGCGAGCTCTTGATTCGCCAAGGGGCGGAGCTAAACGAAACTCGCCGCGAGCATATTAATATAGGGAGATTTGGTGCATTCAGCAGCACTCTCGATTTTAGTTGAGCACTTGCGTTTCAGCTTCCATCCGAATAAAGATACGAAATAGGAAGAAGTAGTCTGTTGAGACAGTAAAAGTAATCCGAAATTCAATTGGTATTGGAAATTGAAGAATTGGAGTTTATTCAGCGGAATAAACAAAGCTACGAGCATATATAGATCTTGGCTGTTGAAGTAATAGCGGTATTTGGCGGAGAGAATTGTCCACTAGGGAAAGAGGTTGGTGATTGCTAGCGCAATCTCCTCCAATATGAATTCGTATTGTCTGCTGATGACCTGCATCTAGTTCTTTTCAGAACTGAAGAATTCGATTATTGTTCCAGGCAGTCTCGCACTGCACGATCCAGTAATTACTGTGCTCAGGAGAGCACAGCGACGACACTACCCCCGAGGCAGATTAATAAAGTGCTTTGCACCGCCTCTATAACCCCATTTTATTGTGAAACAATTGACGTCAAGAAGAAGCCTTCTTCCCACGGTACCCAGGAATATATTTGGACAACATCTTGCCTGAGTCCGGGCGGAGCCGTGGGAAGCCGACGGAAGCTCTTGGCTATCAACCCTGCTAAAACAAGGTTGGTTGCCCGGGGACGCCTACCAGCGATTCATACGGCTCACCTACGTGGGTGGGCCATAACACTTGAATGCTGCGGCTCTAAACGCACTTCTGACAGCGGAGCGTCAGACACGTGGTCGCGGGCTAGGTCGGGGAATTTTTACTCGAACCTTGTGTGTCTCGATAGCGTTAGGGAGCGTAGGGACCCTCCACTCCGTGCCTAGTGCCAACGTGGTGGGTGGAGGTTAACCGCGTCTAGAACAGACATTTCTTAGGGAACTTATTAAATTTCGGGAAAATTCATCATAGACATCGTGTCCAGGTCGCGTGCGCGAAACGCTGTGGTCTGCATACACAACCCTGTCTCATCCACCTTGACGTTAAGAATTCGGTTTGTCGGGGAAGAAAACACCTCTGCATACTGTTGCAGAGCTCTGTTTAGCTGGTCTAGGCAGTACAAGAACTCACGAGCCGGGCATAATATAAATTAGGCCTAGAGATGGAAAGTTCAACTACGAACAATCCGTTCTCCGGGTTTAATATTTCTAACGAGAGTACGTGCCTACGACAACATGGCTTGTCTTACTCGTGCTTCCAGGTCCCCGCGGGTTTTTGGGAAAGTTGCGTAGACAATATATTTTAAGTGACCCCAAATGAAAAAGTCTAACGAGGTTGAGTCGGGTGATCTAGCAGGCCACCTTATAGGACCATGAGTTCCAAATCTATCACGAAGGTACTCCGTCACTATCCTACTATTATGGGGAGGTGCTCCATCCTGCTGAAAAAGCACATTCATGTCCCTCTAGATCGAAAAACATACACTAAAAATATCAAGTATAGGGTATCATTGGATTCAGAAAATCGTGTAGATTCCAAAAATTTGATAATATACTATTCTATTCTATTTGAAAATTAACCGTTGTTAAGATTTCCGGAAAAACCGGAAGTTGAAAAATCTCAGATTACGCCAAAAAAAGTATTTTTGTGAGCATAATCAATATTAATAGTTCCGTAAAAATAGGTGAAAGAATGAAGAAAAAAGGGGGTGTACTATAAGTCTGTGTCACACGGTATTATGAAGAGGTTCGTTTGTTACTTTGTTTGTAGGGGGTAATTTTCTGAAATACTGAACCTATTAAAAAAATTCTTCCACCTACTGAAAGCTACACTATTCAGAAGCGATTGAAAAATTCTCTCATCAATGGGGTGAAAAACAGAGGCGGTACCAGAGTTTTTCAAAAATTTGGTATTTGCCGTCCAGCCGCGGAGATAAAGTGGTTCAGATTTTACTTCATCAACTGTAGATCCCAGATATTCCTTGTTCGCACAAGCTCTTGAATGGAGGGTTTCCTAGAAACCAGGAATATTCGTTGAATGACATTTGAAAGAAATTTTATTGAATTTTCGTATGGGACAACGTGATGCCTTGGTCCAATTTATTTCAAATTTAGCATAAACATTCTTCAAGAGGATTGATGGAAGATGTGTCTTGTATTTTATTGAAATGCATCGCCTAAGGGGCTTCAAAAAGGGTAGAAAGTTATTTTGGGGGTGAATCATCGCACAGCCTGAACCGCTGATAGTAGAGATCTGAAATATGGAGGGTGTGCTTTTGTATGACGTAGGCATCCGATAAGAAAGGATTTTTCAAAACCCTTGTTCTAAGAGGGTGAAAACGGTCTCGAAGTTTGTATGGGATAACGTGATGTATTGGTCCTATCTACTTCAAATTTTGCTGTGTGACAGTCTTCACTTTGTCAAGATGAGAGCTGGGGGTTAAGGAGCAAGTCACGAAGAAGTGGGAGAGTGGGAGTCGAAACGTCGACAGTGGAACGATTCCAGACGCGGTTCAACCGGAAGTTGTTCCAGTCACCATATATCTGTCGAGTGCGCCCAGAAGGCAGAGCCTTGGGTTTAACCTGATTATTTTTTCACTTGTCAAAATGACGTTTTTGGCATTTCAACCAATAGTAGCGGGTTATTCTATGGTTATTCTCCCAATCATTGGGTATTATACCGATAAAACTGCCTGGTCCTTTCGATTGTATCGATAAAACGTTGTTTACTTTGAACTGTCAAAACTATAAGGTTTACCGCGTCGATTCTATTGAACTGGCTCATATTTATATAAATTATCATGAATGAAGAGGTACCTTATTATTAATAGTCATTCACTTTTCACTTTTTCAGCATAATAATAACATAACACATTTCAATGAACACTCAAACACGTAAATAGCTCATAACCCCAACTTTATGACAGATGTAGCGAACGACCGATTCAAATATTCAAGGTTTCCTTAACTCAAATGAAGATGGCGTACAATTAGTTTTTATTGAAAACAATTCATTTTTTGTTGTATGAGAAGAAACCGTTATATGAACATTTTGATACAACGACATAACGAATGATTTTATGTTCCTTCTGGCGTGATTTTCATTTCATAGGAAATTTTCAATTATCAACCTTGTACAATGAGAGGTGTGACGCCATCTCTTGGTATCGTTGGCAAGCATTACATTATCATATTCGATGCGTAAGCATCATATTTCTTCTGGATCATAGAGGGCATACATCGTTGTTCGACATTTCAAATTTGTAAAATTTTCACCTATTTTCCGTTCCTTCTTATGTAAATGAAATACTGATCAATTGAATTGTTCTTCCTTCTATTTGTTCAAAGAATAATCTCTCCAAATACAACTCGTTCTTCAAATTTAATAAGATGAATTTTCATTTTCGAAACACTCAAACTTTTTTATTTTGAGGCAAAAGCATTCAAACAAACCGAATTAGATAAAATCACTCGTCCTACGGACTCGTGATTTTATCAATCGGTTTGTTTTCATACTTTTGCCAAATAAAAAAGTTTTTGTGGAAAATGAACATTTATCGTTTAAATTTGAAGGACTCGTGGTATTACCTTTGATAAAATTCATTACTAACAACTACACAATTTAATTGCAACACAAACATAATTCACGCCCAACGAAGTGGGCACGGGTCGGCTTGTATATAAATAGAAATATAACAGCTCAGGACGAAAGCGTACGCTTTCAGCGCGGTTGATGATTGTTTCGAACTACATAACTTTGTTTCCTTGGCTCAACTCGGGATATGTATTCTGAACTGTTGCATGTTGCAAAAAAAATCACAAAAATTGTTAACACAATTTGTTGGGGAATATCTACGTTATTTCTTTCAGAGAAAAATATTGCTCCCATTCACACTACATATAGAAAACACATTCTTAAAAAAGTATACAGTTCTGCTCGGGGAAATGGTAGATAATAATGATGATGATATTTTTTATACGTTGGAAAATATAATTTTTGTGAAATTTAACAATTGAACAAAGAATATACATTCGACTGAAAATTAAAACGAGCACACTCGTATAATTATAACAAACAACTCTAAATTCACATTACACTTCACTGATTGAAATATCGAAAATATCAAAACTCTTTTTAACCAGTGAACAGTTTTTCAATGTGCTGACTCCACGAAACTTGAAGAAGTGGCCTGCTGCTGTAAAGCTCTTTTCATCGTTTCATTTTGGTATTCTTCTTCAATTATTGCGATCATTTTTCGTCTACTCTCAGCTTGTAAAATAATTCTGTGGTACAGATCCTTGCGTTTGAGGAAACAATGTTCGAAATCTTTCTGATTCAGTTTGTAAATATGAGTAGTTTCGATGGCAACCACGGTTACTTGGGACGTATTTTTTTTCGTCAATAGACAAATCTCTCCAAAATACCCACCATCTTGAAGGTGACAGAACTAGAAATAATAAATAGCATGGAATTCGACAACGCTGTGAATTCAAGTTTTTTTTCAGAAAGAGGAAGATAAAAAATATATATGAGTGGTCTATAGTACATTTTCTATGATCGCCTCTCCTTCAGACACCTGATACCTGTATTATCCGCAATTTCCTCACCAATTTCGTGTACTGGTTTGAAGAAACATAATTCAAATGAGATTGATTCTGCCATATTACTCATACTTTTCAAAAACAAAAATTTTCTAGAGAAGACCCAATTTTTAAGAGGATCCTGATGCCTGAATTTCACCGGCGCAATATGCAAGTCATAATAAATCAATAAGATTTATAACAATTTTTTCTGAATGATGCATTTTTTTTTGCGACAAGTCGCTGGATAGAACCGCAAATATCAGCTTGTCAAAGAGTATATTGAAACAATAACAATGGTAATCATGATATTGAGGAGAATGAAATCATTCTGATTTTTATTCAAAGCCCGTCCATATTTTGTCTATATTCGCCAATATAATTACGAGTGTTTGTTTTAAGTAAGACCCGCTGCAATAACATTTCAATGTCATAATACTCGCTGAGAATTTACGATTATTATTATAATTTTTTTATAAAGGCCAAACTCCGCGTCGAACAGCAAAATGGTATTCACGTTTTCAGCGCAGTATTATATGAATTGTGTCTGTTTGCATTTATGACTATAAGACTAAACACCATGTATGAACGAGAACCAAAAACGATAGTTGAATACAAAAACCTAAAAATGTAATCGTCTACTGCATTTGGTTGAAAGTCATACATATACATATGGAACAAATACCGGTTGGTCTACTTAAGACTATTCAGTACTCAATAACTCCCAGTATTTGTGAAATGGTGGAAATCGACCATTAATTCCACTAATTCTACTTGTATCGTGTTGGTTTACATAAAAGATGGGAACGTTGACATGATTTCATTTTTGCTGCTAAAAAAGAATGTACATGAACCATAGTTCGTATCTCTAGTTGACCAATACTGCAACTAGGTAGCATAACAGGAATATCGAGAACTTCCATAATGAGGATACTACAATTGCACAAATTTCATACGTATAAGTAGCATCTTCATTCTGCACTGAATGAGGGTGACTACGACAGACTATCTCAATTTTGCAAAAATGTAACAAGAATGATACAGAGAAACCACGGATTCATTGAACATGTTTGTTTGAGTAGTGAGTGTTCATTTCTCTGAACGAGTAACTCCCGCTCTTGGAGTCACCATCTTCCCCATCATTGGCACAATATTTATCCAAGGTGATTGAAAGATGCAGTTTATATGAATATGCTGCAGAATCTGAAAGAACTACTTATTTTAGAAGCTGTTCACACGGACCTTGACGATGATGGTGATCCTAATCTATTGGCAGATTACATTTATTTTCAGCAAGATGATGCACCAACTCATTTCGTATCACAGGTGGGATCATTATCAATATTATTAGTTTCATCATACCAAGAAACATTTCATATTTGTAAATAGGGAATAACTATAGGTACAGAATAATGACTGAAAGTAAAGAGCGGTCAAAAATGACGTCGCTTTCAGCAAAGGTCAGATACGAGAGAAAATTAAATAAAGAAACGAGTGTGAATGACAGATTTGAAAAATACCTATTAGCCGAATGAAAACTCTTTCAGATTCTGTTCGAATTTCATTGTCTATCAATATTCTTTTATTTTATTTGGAATTGAATCATATATTATGACACCATTATGATGAATCGATTTTTTGCCACTATCTGATTAACACAATTTGTTCATTGCTTTGAAAATAAGATCAGATTTCAAGTATTATTTCTGTTAGAATGGATAATTTAGTTGATTTCGATTGTGGCATGTATGACTTTGATGTCGGTTCTGAATAAGATAATATGTAAATACCTTTGAATGTTCAATTTCAATAGGTTAATTTAAGGATTACTTGCTACCCAAAAAAATGAGATGTAATTGTGAATGAATGAGACTTACATTTCGATTAACATTTTTCAGAATTTGAAGAGAAAGGAAGTGTCTCATTTTGAAAAAAATCGATAAGAGGGGATGAGGAACAGAGAAGACCTATAGCGGGGCGATACAGCTGTCTGGCTCAATCTCTCACTGCGAATAACAAGAACCATTGGCCAGCTTCGAGTTCGTAGCATGTAGTCAATTTTTACAAAGGCGGTTGTTCTTATGTAATCAATTATACTATTTTACTATTTGTAATAATAATCAACTGAGAATACCCTGGTTGTTATAATCTTGCTGATACAAGTCACATATTTTTTGAAGTATGTTTCTTCAAACCTCAGACTGTAAAGTTTTCGTGCTGGCTAGGTACTTTCAATTGGAATATTCAAACAATCACTAAACTTCAGAGGAAAGTGATAGCCACAGGTCACAACTAACAGATGAAAGAACTACCGTCATCAGTGGCCAATGGAAGTTATACCAAGATGACGGATGATGTAGTGCAACAAATAAAAAATGTATTACAGAATACGTAATAAATCTACATATTCATTTAGAACTTTACAGCAACTTATGCAGGTATAATATCTCTATGTTGAACGAAATTGGTGAGAGATAAGATTGGGACAATGAGAAAATTCTGGGACTGTTTGCTAGGGTATCTTTTGTACAGTGAGGTAGGTCTGAATCTTCCATAGAGTACGTGTCAAAAGGAAGGTGTTTGGCTTATAGCCGATTTTTCAGCAATAACGGAACAGGGATATTTCTTGTGAAATGGTTCAACTTACTTCTTGTCCGGATTGCGTATACAGCGCCACTGTGCCAGTTGAGATGAAATATAGTGTATCCGATACCGCTCCGGAATGAATTATTGTGTCTTTGGGCAAAAAAATTTCGGACACTAGTTTTGTCACAAGATCACCGATCTCCTCCATTGATAAGTCTGACAATACCGATACATTTGCAATCAACGTTCTGCAGAGATGCACATTGATCTCTTTTTTCAGTTGATCTGAAACAAAATATAATTGCGTTCAATAGCAAAACCATAGACATTCAAACTGATGGACTGGCCGTAATGACAATTTTCCACATAACACGGAGCGGAACAGCTCGATTGATAATTTTATACCTAAATTACTCTATCCTTCACAAACGCTCTTTATCTGATACATTGAGTGGTATGCATTTAAACTATACCACAAGTATTCTATCTTGTTCGTTCCGAAGTCTTCTCTCTCTTAGGGCCAGTCCATTAGTTGTAATGTCTATGAGCAAGACGAACAATTGTATGACGACCAAGTCTGCAGATAACTTGTAATGAAATCAAAAAACATAGCTCATAGGCTGGTTCCATTATAATAAATTTATGGGTTATGTCACGAGTGCCCATCACAAGCCGGGATATCCAGCACTGAGCGATCATTTAGCTCCAGAGGGTATTACAAATGGAGAGAATAGAGCGCTCGGGGGTTCTATCCTTGAGATGAATCCTTAGTTGTGTTGTGTCCAACCCATCTAGTTTATATCACTTTCCGTCGTTCTATTTGATAGAAAATAATTCCGCATGACTCAAAAATTAGGCTTCTGAGCTGAATAAGCCTACCCAGCTACAGAAAACCTGTTGAGAAATGAGTAATGATGTTTATTCAGTTGAAGGAAATCTTGCAGTACTCTCAAAAAAAACTTCCGTGGATCAACGTATTTCGTAACAACAGTCGACTAATCAACTCATTGATGTGATTTGATGGGAAAGGAGTAGCAATGTTTATTTGAAGTATCGGATTTAGAAATGAAATAGATTTTCACATATTGGGGTTTACTAAACCATGGTTTATGTTTCGCTATACTATAGCTTCCTCACGCAGGAACATTCAACTAATTCTAACACTTCCCAAATTCATACAATAGATTATATCCGACGGTCACTAGAGTTATGGTCTGATCCCTCATCCTTATGAGCATAATATCATGAAAAAAACATTCCATAAAGGCGAATTATTCAAATCAATAATCATTCATTAGGTACTGTGAATGTTTATACTTATTGATTTCCAAACTCTCCAAAGAGATTGACTTTCAAACCCTCTTCCTGCAAATGAATGATTTCAAATTCGTGGTTGAACTCGTGCCTTTTTGTATTTATTGAATGCATACGTAGAATGAGTTTCACCATTTTGGTTACTATTTCTGTTTTGCACGGACGCTGGAAATCAATAAATACCCGAAAGGACTATTTTCTATATTTCTTCGTTCTTTTACGGGTATATCGAATGTTCCTTCCGTTTCATCGACGTAAAGCGGACATGAAGTGATTGAATGTCGTTATACATTCAAGACCGCTGGGATTCACACGTTATAAGGTGAGGCCTCGTTAATCCATTGCTCGCACAAGTTTCGACTATTGAGGGTTGACATCGTCAGCTGGTTAACGGAAAAAGCAACAAACCAAAAATGAATCATAAACAAATATTGATTATTGAAATATATCAAAACCTCCTCTATTATTCTTTCCCAAGCTTATTTTCACATCTAATAAAATTTGCAAAACACACAACACAACTGGGAGAAACCAATACTTAATTTCGTACAAAATCATGGTTGTAGAACATCTTGATTCCACTCACATCGATCATGCATTTCTTTCGATGAAGGCTCATAGCATATTCTCATTCTGTGCAAATGGGAATTATTGAGAATATGGATTCAAATAGGCGATGGATTGGACGTGGTTCATTCTAATATTTCAAATATTCAATATTGAAATGGATGTGGCACAACTTCAATGAAATGTTTATTTTCCTGATGCGCAGTATTAGTATTTCACTCAATGAAGGAGCGTGTTCAGTGTAGTGACAGTTCGGCGGAGAGTCACTGCTTCTAAACAGGATCAAACTCTTTTGAAATGTCATGTGCTACGGCCAAGGTTTCCCCATATTTCTTGATGGAGAGCTACCGAACATAAGCTAACAAGTCGAATATCAGCCAAGTAATTTACACACAAGAGAAACCATTATGTTAATTTGCTATGAAGAAGAGAAGCAACAAGAATAATTCTGTATTCACTGTAATAGCCAATCGGAGATTCTTCCTTTGAATTTTGCTGTAAACAAAAAATCCCTAGATAATCAAAAATAGTTCATTTCTCATTTCTGGAAATCAATTTTTGATTCAATTAGGAAAATAATGAATTATTGTAATTCACACTTACCAGATAACATTTTATAAATAATGGTGTCATTGAAGTATATGTTTTGATATTTGAATTGGTAAAATTGACTTATTCGTTTTCTCAAATCCATCGGAAGTTGTTTCTGTGTCATATATGCCTCCAACTGATTCGTAATTTCTGAATATTTGATTTGCATTGACCTTCCGGTCAGGAAAGTCATGGCCAATACAACTGGAAAAATCAAATTTCATGAATGAGTATCAAATAATTCATCACGGACAAAAAAGTGTTCGTTCCATATCAGTGAAACACTTTTTATTGAAATAATTGGTAATTAGAATCCCCAAACTTCACACAATTAAAAAGTTACTAATTTGTAGAATATCAAATGTTTGGGTGATAATGCCATTTAGTCAAAGCGAAGGAGCATTGAAAGAACGCGTTTACTATATCTCCATCTGGAAGGAGTTGTAAGAAAAGTTTTCACCAAAAAAATATAAAGTAACACTCTAGTTATAATAATTTCAAAAGATTTCTCTGGGAAAAGTTTTCAACAACCAAAAATTAGTAAAGTGCCACTTGACATCTCTCAAGTGCTCACTACAGAAAACAGAAATTGATTCATAAGTGTAATAGTCGACTTCCAACTCATTTGGAAGCTTGGTTATATACCATAGATATCACAACTAATGGACTGGCCTTTATAACAGTTTTCCGTATAACACGATGCGGAATACATCAGAGAGAGAAAGGATATGAACATTGAAGTGATATTGTGAAGGACAGAATGATAATTCTATACTTGAATTACTCTTTCCTTCTTAGGGCCAGTTGCACCGCTTCAACTCAGCAGAGAATCAACTAAGCTTGGCTCAATCGTCAAGGAACAAGGAAGCTGATTGGTAAGTCCATAGCAACAAAGCCTGGCTTAGATGAAGCACAACTTGAGAAAAGCGGTGCAACTGGCCCTTAATCTCTCTTTATCTGCTACATTGAGGAAGGAATTAGCTTAGAGGTTATACTTGGTGGTTTTTATCTTAAATGTTATTTAAAATTGCAATTATTTCAGACTCTTTGTCGACTACCGAAATTCAGAAGGAGTTGTAATGAAAGTCCAAAATCAGGAGAAGTGTTTTCCTTTAGAACCTCCACTTTCTTTGAAAAATACCCTGAGAGAAAAAAATGTATTTTACATTTGTGAAGGGTTTACAGCTTGTTTAGTAAACCGAAAAGCTTTTACCTGAGGATATGTAAAGACAAATTAGTTGTCGACGCAGAAAAGAGCTACGTGTGGTTGTAGAAAACATGGAGTATTTGTTATAGTTGCCGTGGTGAAACATGCACGAACGTTGAAAAAAAATTCGACATCACAGGTATTGATCAAGAATTTTCGGACGAGCATAAAATCTTTATAGATAAATCAAATGTTCCGGTACAAAGCTACAGTTTGATTGATTATGGCGAATGTGTGCTCGACAGTTAAAATGATGAGAATGAGAGCGATGCGAGCGAAATTGGATATACTATCGCAAATAGGCGACCAAAATTGTAATGAGAGTACACAAATGCTTTCAATGTATGTATAGTAAGGACATGTGAATATTTATGAATGTAAAATAATTTTTTTTAGAATCAATATACATTTATATTCATTCAATCTTTCTACGAAACAATCCTATTTCAAGTTAACATTCACTTCCTATGTCACGATTTCATTAACCATCCAAAAAATATGTTTATTCCCTAACAATAAATTTGCGCGTTAAAATTAAATTATTTGTGATTTGAGGAATTTCCGAAAACAATCCGGGCAAGCCACAGTGATATTCGATCATATCTCGATGCAGTAGTACTAATCAAAAAGAAACAAATTACATCCGTCCAGTTAATCCCGAGATTACAGAGCGCGATGTTATTTTGGGCTCTGATCAGTTTATTTCACGCGAACGGCACGTCGAACGGTCCCAGAAGAACCTCCACTGCTACCATCAATAAATATGATAAATAATTGTAGAAAATAAATTCTGCTGGTTTCTATGTATTATATGACTATTGCTCTGTGCAGTCGTCAAGGTCTCGTTGCAACCCCCAAATGCATTTCAACATTTTTTAATAGAATAATGGAAAAAACGTCTTTTTTGAATTCCGAGCGCAGTAGTTAAGCATTGAATTAGAATATTGACATCGGGCCAACACTAATAGATAGATTTTTCAATTATCTACAACTTTCAATCCAACTTTTATTCGATCCGACCAATAGTTTTCACAATATAAGCAAAAAAAATGATTTCCGGCATTCAACCGCTAATTGTTGCTGAACGCACGGACAGAATCTGGCGCAAACTTTAGGGGATAATAAGGACACCTGTGTCTGCCGGAATCCACAGCTACTTTTCGGGTAGGAGAAAATTTTTACGAAAAAAGTTTATTTGATTGGACTAATGTCGATGTATGGTTATGCGATTACCACGATTTTTATTGCTATCACTTACGATTTTTTATCAATTGTAGAAGGTATTGAGGGTCGGTTTTTCAATCAACTGTTAAGAAACTTAGCTGTCAGCTAAGCACTCAACAGCCACTCGAATGTCTTGGTCAGCCACTTTAGCCTTCAGCTAACGCTTAGCTGTTGATTGAAAAAACGGCCCTAAAGCATATGGCAGACAAAATATTCTCTGCAAAATAAAAAAGTCGTGAAAAGTTTTCATTTTGTGTAAAAATCATGATTTTTGATCAGTTATGTGTATGTCATTCTGACGTATCGAATGCTGTTAGTAACTGCATCTAGTTTTGAATGATTTTGGTTCGTGTGAACATTGATTAGTTCAAAATGGAATGTTTTTATGTAATTTATTTCATAATAATCCCGAATTCCGATCGAAAAAGGAGAACATCAGAAAGTTTTCTTCCGAAATCAGGTTATTGTGTGAAAATGGATTATCTTGGGTGTTGAATCCAACAGAATTTGCATACTTTCCATGTCAGATTCTTCTCCTTGAGCACCAGTTGGAATTTAAACCAAGCATTTGTTTTTGGTGAATTTGGGCCTCAGTATACGTTTTATTATTGAACTATAATGCTATATTACCATAGACAAAAACATGTAATTGGAATTGGCTATGTTGTCTTCATAAATATAGCCAACAATAAACTGAAATGTACACGAAAATATAGGGCCAATAAACGCAAAGGATTATAAGCATGGTTCAATACTCACGGATATATCTATAAGCCATATGATTATGAACCACGACAAAAATGGTTGGTTGAAGTAAATCTTGGACACTGGCACGATGCCTACTTTTCAATGAAGCATGTTTTACTTGGAGTCCAGGCTGGAACTCTTTGGAAAGCGAAGCGATTCGCGATAGAAAATAAGCAATACGCCCCCTATCGACTTTTGCGAGAACACTCAATGGTTAGATCTCCAAAATCGCCATACTCTAGTTTGCATGTGTTTTTATGAGACTGAGATGACTTTTCAGTCATTTTGGATTTTTATGATTTTTGTGTTTGAGCTTCATTAGCGATTCTGAAGATTTTCGAGGAGTTTGGAAATATTCCAGTGAAATAATTGGAAGGTTTGCTGCTTTTCATTGATTGTGAGCGTATATTTACTATTTGTTGTTTTCTAGATCTGGATATAAACGAGTTAATCTTTGATAACATCTCTACGCAGTGGCGGATCCAGGATCAGGTCAAGGGGGGGTCTATAACTCAAAATTCATATATATATATATATATATATATATATATATATATATATATATATAGAGAGAGAGAGAGAGAGAGAGAGAGAGACTGACTTATTTGGGTTGCAGTCTGGGGATGACAATTAGGCTGTTCTCTTTGTTTTTGTCGAGCTTTCGAAAATGTTTATTTTCTTTTTCAAGACGCTACAATATGTAAATGTATAATATGTATTACAATATATATATATATATATATGTGTTCGGATAGGATTCCGCGTTCAGTTGTGTGTTGTTGTTGAGTTCAGGTTGAACCGCGTCTGGAGTTTTGTTCTCGACGTTTCGGCTCCGATTTTGGAGCCATTTTCAAGAGGTGAATGTGACTTCACGCTGAGGTCTCAATCTGCCTACTCCTCAGGTGTTATCACAGGGGGCAAGGGTTTGTGACTTGACGCCGGGGCCTCAATCTGCCTACTCCTCAGGTCTCGTCACGAGTTCTTTCTAAGGTCTCAATCTGCCTATTCCTTAGATCGAACTGAGGTATCGAGGGATGTTGGGTAGGATTTATAGCAG
This sequence comes from Zygogramma bicolorata, assembly GCA_032362365.1. Lineage (NCBI taxonomy): Eukaryota > Metazoa > Arthropoda > Insecta > Coleoptera > Chrysomelidae > Zygogramma > Zygogramma bicolorata. Next base: position 1,063,065 of record JAVJAQ010005007.1, read on the forward strand.
CGGGTGCTACTAAAGGACCGTCGGATGTCTTGGTGGGGAATGGGCATCTGGAAATTAGGGGTTTCCATGCAGTTGGAAGTCTCTGGCCGTCGTCACGTTTATTTAAGCAGGAAGGTCGCTTCTCGATTTCGATGGCCTCGCGAATTATACGAGCTTGTAGTGTTTTTGCTGTGGCGATGGTCTTAGTGTTCGCAAAGTCTATATTGTGTCCTGTCTCTTGATGATGTTTGGACAGAGCTGAAGATGGGTCTGATTTTCGGACAGCAAGTTGTTCGTATACTCTACTTGTCACACGTCTGTTGGTCTGGCCTACATATGTTCTATGGCCATGTTCTGATTGCCAGAAAATTATGAGCTACCGTATAGCAACAACTAGTCAAGATCCAAAAAAAAAGGTGAAAGAGATTGACATGAGCAAAATTTGAAGGTGTAGCCAGAAGGTAAAGTAGGTTCGAAACTTTACTTTTTTTGAATCGAATCGAGTTGATTTAACCGAATCAACAGCATATTCTACTCATACATAGTATATTCAAATCGTTACCGGCATACACAATACTCATCACAAATGTAAAAAGTCTAATTTTTCGAATACTGCGCCAAAAAACCTCGAAAATTTACTAATGTTTAAATGTAGCCTGCTCTTTAGTTTTCAATGGAATGTAATAATAATTATTGAAGTTTTTCAATTTTAAAGCAAAAAAATTTATTCTATTTTATTTTTTTGTCTTGCTCATGTGACATTTTTTCGTTCCCTAACAAAATTTGGAAATTACGAGCCGATACAAATTGAAAAAAATTATCTCTTATTTTCCCAATGGGAGGGGTCCGGACCCGAAAACCCCCCCCGTGGATCCGCCCCTGTCTCTACGGCATGGGCGATAATGTCTAATTAAGTGTGTAATGCTCAATTCTGATAGGAGAGAATCACATCTACCAGCTGAAAACTGCCACTCCTGACACTTTATTATTGCTTGAATGAGTATATTAAATGAATTTTATATTCGAGTAGTAGAAGTGAATTTTTCTGAGAGACGTAATTTTCAATTGTTTCAGGTGTGCATCAATCATTAAATCGTGCAATGTTCGCTTTGTGAGCCCGACTTGATAGCAGAAACTCATAAATCCAAGTCTCATCTGGGAAAAACCCCGAATCTTTCTAATTTTACAATGTTTTTCCTGTGAAATTTTCGGAAGTCCGTAAAGGTGATGTGAGCAGAGAAGCTGAGAGAGGACGATACTTTGGAAAATAGAACAACACTACCAATAGTAGGCATCACGGAGTTGCTGGAATGCTGCGTTCAGAATTGCTACTTCCAGTTGAAGGATCGTTTCAGCCAAGATGAAGAACTACCAATGGGAACACCACCATCACCGGTTATAGCCAATATCTACATGGAGTGGTTCGAAGCATTCGCCATCGAACAGTCCAAGAATTAACCCAGCGTCTGGTTGAGATAATATGTCGACGACACGTTGACATGGACAATACCTGAATGAGCAATCCAATCACCATCAATCTACGAAGCGGGGAATCGTCAAGTCTCTGATTGATCAGGCAATCAATCTCTGCAACGCCAACGAAAGTATACACAAGAAGCTGAACAACATAAGGAAGGATCTTCAAAAGAATGGCTACTCGAATAAGCTGGTAGATCAAAAATTGGCCCGGACGAATCAAAGGAACACTAAGGAGATACTGGGACAAATTCTTACCATCCCCTACGTGAGAGGACTTTCAAATAGGATCAAGAGGATAGGAGGGAAATACAACGTCAGAGTCTGTTTACGATCAGGGAACACAATACGCAGCCAGCTCACAAAAATTCGACCACCGAATAAAAACAGCGACACCAACAACTGCGTTTACCGGATACCTTGCGAGTGCGGCCAATCCTACACCGGAGTAACCAATAGACCATTGGAAGTGAGAAAAGGCGGAGAAACAACGGAATCAGGAAAAGCGGAGCATGTTTGGACAAACCATCACAGCATTGAATGGTTTGAAGCCAAGGTCATACACAAGGGGGAGCACTGGTTGAAGAGAGAATTCAAGGAAGCCGCCTACATCCTCAACAACGAATCATTCAGTCACCCCAGCGTTGAGATATTGTCAATAATCAGCCAAAGATGATTTCGTATACCAGCAATCGAAACGTCGTGAGTACACTCAAGTTGAAACTTGGTTTCAACATTTTTTCATGATATTTCATTTATTTCTTTATATACATTTTTTGATTAGTATTTCACATTTGATACCTCAATTTTCTTCACAATCAGGATGCCTAAATATCCAGACATCATCATATTCAATGTGATCATATAATTTGAACAAAATATTTTGTTAGGTTATTTGGGCGGAGCATTTCCGTTTAATTACGCGTTGCGATGTCTTCTTGTTAAGGATTTCAAGGCAAAGTCCATGGTAGCCTAATCTCAATTCGAATTATTGATGTGGAAATATTGATTGAACACAAAAATGAAAATATTTCTACTCATTTTTCATTGCATATTTATTTTTGACCAGAGGTCCACTAATAGATATTCGGTGGATATTCAATAATTTTCCTATTTTAACCTTAACAGTAGCTAGAACGTTAGTATTTGTTTCTTCATTTGTGATAAATTTTTGTTCCGCCTCTCGAATTCCTTCTTGCCTGAAATGATTTTCAACATACAGAAAATACTGGTGGGTTCGATGTTGCCAATTGGGATATCTCTGAGATATAACTCAGCAGTATTCCTTGAATGTCTATGATATTCCCCAAATATTAATAACATAACCACATTTCACTTTGAATGTATATTGTAGAGAAACGAACCTTTTTAGTATTTTTGTTCAAAATATATTTGACAAACTTTGCTTTCAAAATATGAATTGTCAATCTCTATACATAAACATCAAAAAACATTTTTTGTTTTTCCAACAATTAAAACAATGAACATATATAAAACGTAAAAGTGAAAACACCAGTCAGTCCCACCGAACTATTGTTCAATCGTTTTATTTGTTCCAACATCCTCCCGAACCGGAGAAAGGTGGGTTACTAAAAAATGGATCTGTCAAAGGAACCCTAATCTATCCGGTAACTTCACTTTTCTTCCAGATCTGGTAAATTTTCTGATGGGTTCTCTTTTTTCGTCGACCTCGGTTTGATCTCGTTTCTCTTCATCCTCAACTACTCCCTCTCTAGTGGCATGCGTCCGTACTTCTTTGTCTTCATATTCTTCCTCTTCAACAGTACCTTCAATATTGGGAATATTGGGATTCAATAACAATTCCACATCTTCTTTTTTCGAAACTTCCAAAGGAAACAGTCGTTGAACTGGACGAATAAGTTCCCCGTTTTTTATTTTCACCCTCGCTACTCTTCCAACACCATCGCATCCTGGATATATCTCGATCACTCTTCCCAGCGGCCAAGTCACTCGCTTTTTATTTTCCGATTCAATCATGACAATATCACCAACTTTCAACACACCGTTTTGCTTTTGATCAGCCTGAGTCAGTTCCGCAAGGTATTCCTTCCGAAATCTATTTCTTAAGTTATCTCTTAGGGTTTGGAGATATCTATATCTTTTAATGAAATTATTTCTATCTATCTGATCTAAATCAGGAACGTCTTCTGAACTCAATGGTTTGATGAATTTTGATGGAGTAAGTGGTAAGAACTCTTCACCACTTGATATATATGTCAAAGGTCGTGCGTTTATGACTGCTTCACAGTCACATAAAACTGTGTAGAGTTCCTCATAGTAGAGCGATGCCTAGATTTCTTCGCAGAAGGTCTTTTATGATTCTCACAAGCCTCTCCCACCATCCACCCCACCACGGTGCAGAAGGGGGATTACACCTCAATTTTATTCGTCTAACTTGAGAAAATTGTTGAATTTCTTCACAATTGAGTTTAGCTAATTGATTATTAGTTCCAACGAAATTGAGACCATTATCAGAATACATGACTAATATTCTACCTCTTCTACTGATAAATCTCCTGAGTGCAAATATAAAAGCCGCTGTTGAAAGTGATTTGATTAGTTCTAAATGTATTGCTCTGTAAACAGCACATGTGAAAATCACAATCCACGCTTTTTCTCCTTCTTTTAAGTAGAGAGGTCCTGCCAAATCTACTCCTGATATTTCAAAAACTCCTGTACTCTGAAGCCTATCTTTAGGTAAAGGAGGACAGGGTGTCACAATAGGTTTGCTTGTATATCGTTTACAAATCACGCAATTTGATACAATTTCTTTGATAGTCCTCCGACCTTTCAAAATCCAAAATTTTTCGCGTAAAATGGACAAGAGTATTTGAACTCCAGCGTGACAATTCAAATCATGTTCTTCCAAAATTAATTTCCTTACAATTTCATTCTTATTTGGTAGAATTAATGGATACTTGAAAGATTTACTGAAATCCCCATAAACTAATTTATTTCTTATTCTTAATAATCCTTGTTCATCTTCATACACTAGTAAATTCTTTGGAAAAATTGAATTGTCTGGAAAACTTTCTTTTTGGACTAGTCTCAAAATGTAAAATTCTGCTTTTTCGAATTCCTCGTTACTCAATATTCCTCTATGTTTTTCTTTATTCCCAGTATTGAAATGAAATCTAATAATCCAACCAACTAATCGTATTATTTTAGAGAATTTGGAAAATCGATTGAAGTCGATCGAACTAGGCCTATCATTACTCACTACGTTTGTAGTAATCGAGATATTTTCTTTTTCAATTTCAACTTCCTTTTCAGAAAATAATATTTCGCTGAATGGCCAACTATCTGAATGCTGTTTCAGCCATTCTGGACCTTCCCACCATTTGTTTTCTTGCAATGCTTTGGCACTGCAGCCCCTAGAGGCAATGTCAGCTATATTCTGATGTCCTGGTACATGATACCATTCATCAATACACGTGGAAGCTCGTATTTCTTTAACACGGTTACCTACAAAGGTATTCCAAGTAGCCTTCGTCTTTATCCATGTTAAAACTACCATGGAATCGCTCCAAAAATATCTTTTGATATTTCTGAACTCTGATATAGTTCTCACCATTTGTGCTAATCGTACGACTACTACAGCGGCCATCAGCTCAAGTCTAGGTAAAGTAATGACTTTGATTGGAGTTATCCTAGCTTTTGCCTGTACAAGCTGAACCGATATTGCACCATGGTTTTGCACGCGAATAAATACACAGGCTGCGTACGCCGATTTGCTTGCATCCACAAAGATATGCAGGCTGAATGAATCTGGATCTCTTTCTATATTTATATTCAACGAGATGTATCTAGGAATTTTGCAAAAATTAATCAACTTCATTTGTTTCAGCCATGTTTCGAACTTATTGATAATCGGATCCGGTAACCTTTTATCCCAACCAATTTTCATTTTCCAAGATTCTTGTAGCAATAGTTTGGGGATCAAAGTTACTCTACTTGTGAAACCTACAGGGTCAAATACCTTTTGTGCCGCAGAGAGTAAACCCCTTTTTGTTCTTGGAATATTTTCGAATTCATTGATTTCAAAAAATAAAACATCTTCCTTGAAATTCCAATTTAGGCCTAATATTGATGTAGAAGTTTTGGAAATATTATCACCGTCTTGTATATATTTCCTACCATCCATCCCTTCTATGCTGTTATACATCCATCCCCTCAAATTGAATTCTGCAGAAGACATCAATTGACTCGATTCTTCAATGAAAATTTTCAATTCTTCAATACTCTCTACGCTAGTGACACAGTTATCAACATAGAATGATGAGTTCAACTTATTTGCTGTGTTTTTCAAATGAGCTGGAGCGTTATTCAAATGATGAGAAATAGTGTCAGCCAACAAAAATGGACTGGATTTGACTCCGAAAACGACTATACTATGTCTGTAAACTTTCATGATACCTTCATTGTAATTTTCCCACCACAAAAATCTTAAGAAATCCCTTTCCTTTTCTGTTATACTTATTTGTAGGAATCCTTTTTCTATATCCGCTGTAAGTCCAATTTTGCCTATTCTGAATTTAATTAGAAGAGGAGGGATCAATTCAATCAAATTCGGTCCTTTCTCTAAACGGTCATTCAAAGAAACACCATTGTTATTTTTGAATAAAGCATCGAAAACTGGCCTTATCCTAGATGTTGAGCTAGATTCTTTTATTACCGCATGATGTGACAGGTAATGAACTCCTTCCCTTTTTTCATAATCTAAAACCTCTTCGATTATTCCGTTTTTAGACCATCCTACAAAAATATTTTCATAATCCTGATAAAGTCCTAGCTTCAATAATCTTTTCGAATTGAAGAACAATCTTTTTTCTGCTATCTCGCGATTTGTTAATATTTGGGGACAACCTTCTACCCATGGTAGATGTATTTCATATCTATTTTCTGTAGTTTTTCTAATAGTTTCATTGAAATACTTGAGAACACCTACTTCCAAAACTTCTTTTGTTTTGGTTTCAACTGGATCTCTTATTCCTAAAGCTTCTAAACTCCAAAGATCAGCTATGGTACACTCAGAAATAAATGAAGAAATGTGTACATTACTTTTGAAATTTGCGTCGTGTTGGCCTATTAGAGTCCATCCAAAAAGTGTTTCTAGAGCATATAGTTGGTTATTTATATTGAAAGTATTTTCCGTAAGTATCTTACCAAATATATCGGCTCCAAATAACAACTTTACATCATAGCCATATTTTTCATTTTTCTCATCAGCATCGTTAATCAGTATATTTTTATTTTTCAGGTAATTGATGATGGTTGAATCTTGTAACCTTGGAATATAGTTACAAATTTTGGGTTGCTCTAACACAGAAAGATCACATTGAAATGTATTATTTAAATTTTGAATTTTGAGACTGAATACATTTTTTAGTGTTGGTGTTGATTGTTTTCCCCCAAAAACTCCCTGTATGATATTTTCTCCCCCAATTTTCTTCAAATGTAATTCTCTAGCACAGTCTGCAACTATGTAAGAACGTTGTGAAGCGGAATCTAATAGAACTCGTACAATTTTTGATTTATTGCCATTAATAATTTTTACGAAAATGAGTTGTAACATGGTTTCAGTAGTGTTCATAAGCATACTTTCAATCGATTTTTTGCTGTCTTTGGTCACACTTTTATTTGCTAAATCTGGGCACATTATTGTGAAATGCTTTTTAGAACATATCAAACACTTTACAACTGATCTACAAGTTCTTATTGTGTGATTCAATTTTAAACATGAAAAACAACCTTTCTTTTTCATGATTATGGATCTTTTCTGATCAAGAGAAAGTTTTTGCGCTTTTAAACAATACTGACTAGCGTGAGAACCGTTGTCGCAGAATAAACAACATGAAACTTTCTTACCGTCTCCTCTAGTGTTGGCTGAATGAAGTGTCGCAGCAGTGAATGGTTGTGTATCATCTTGTAGTTTATTTTTATTGAATACTCTATTCCTATTCTGCTGACCTGCTACATGATGCTCTGTATCTGCGAAACTAGCTTGGGCCAGAATCAAACGTTCCTCTGATTCCACTTCAACTCGAAGAAAATCTAGTAATGATTGTAGGGTATTAGTGGATTTATTGGTGCTACCATGTCTTTCCCATATCTTCAAAACTTCATTTGGTAGAGCTGATTCTACCAAGGGGAAAAGCATCGCCGCATATTTTTCACTTGTCACTCCGAGAGATTCTAATGCTCTTAATTGCGTTTCTAGTTCGTCGTAGAGACTTGACAAAGACATACCTGCTCCTTGTTTTAAACCACGATCGAGTACTAACCCTAGGAGTTCTCTTACATAGACCTCGATCAGGAATTCATCCCTTGCAAACCTGGCCTTCAACTGATCAATTGCTTTGGCGTAGTTGGTGCTGGAGGGTGGAAAACTTTCGACCAAAATTCTTGCAGGCGAATCTTTTGTAGTAGCTTGTAAAAGGTATTGAAATTTATCTTCACATGGTATTTCAGTGTCCTCATGAATCTTCTGGAACTGCCCCCAAAACCCTATCCAATTTTTGACGTTTCCGTCAAATTTCTTCAACTCCAGTTTTGGAAGGCAGAACTTTCTCACCATCTTGGATGAACTTCCTGTTGAATCTTTATCCTGATTTCTGGTTTTTCTCATGAAAATCTCATAGCTGGGTCGATTGTGAATAAGTTTTTCTCTTTACAGCTCTACCGAATTGAGTTCTTCTTCTAAGGCGGAATTTTCAAGTTCATCAGCAAACATAATCTCCTTGATCTTCTCATCTATATCAAATAAACGTATGGCTTTATCTTCTAGTTGCCTCATTTTTGCTAAGACTTCCTTTTCATCAGATTTTGGGGCACTGAAAGATGCCTCCAAGTCTTGGCATATCTTGTCGAAAACTTTCCGGATGAAGGCTCGTTCTTTACTCAAATTTTCCATATTGGGACTCACTGGGGTCCTGTCACGGTCGCCACAAATGTAGAGAAACGAACCTTTTTAGTATTTTTGTTCAAAATATATTTGACAAACTTTGCTTTCAAAATATGAATTGTCAATCTCTATACATAAACATCAAAAAACATTTTTTGTTTTTCCAACAATGAAAACAATGAACATATATTAAACGTAAAAGTGAAAACACCAGTCAGTCCCACCGAACTATTGTTCAATCGTTTTATTTGTTTCAACATATATAATTCTGAGAAAAATTAAATGTTGATCGAAAACTTCAACTGTTTGTTTGTAAAACTTATGTACTGTCATTACCCAAATGAGTGTCCCGTTTTCCAAAGGAGAGTTGATGAAAATGACTGCAAAATATTACACCCTGTTTCGACGATGCAATGTGTCGCTGCAATTCCTAGCGGTGACTTGTCGCTGCGAGAAATGTCATCTATCTGTCAGTTTGTATTGCCTTATTTTTTTCTTCAGTATCAATACTTCTAAGTTCAACATCATTTGTTTCCATATACGATATATTTATATTGGCACAACCTGTATTTGAGATTTAGCAATTGCGAAGCACTACATGGGTTTAGCAGTTAAGCAATATATATTCAACATGCATATTCTGTTCAAGATGATATACAGTGTTTGTCATCATATTTTCCTTGGGATATGTTTTGGTAGTTATAGGTAAATTTATTGATATTGGATCAGTTGTTTTTTGGAAAAGTTTGGTAATAAAAGATTTGTTCTTTGTGTTCGTTCCTTCGAAAAGTATATCTCCATTACAAAAGGTTATGGGCCCAGAAAGACACTGAGAAGAAGCGACCAAAATTACCATCAACAGTTATCGCCATATTTTCCATAAAAGTTGTCAAAGTCAAGTTGAATATGGATAAGTTTCCAGAACTCGAAAAGTTACATGGAAAATTTAACTTTCATTCCTGGAAGATGATGGTATTTGCTTATATGGATTTAACCAACTTATATAAGCTATAGTTACAGGAGAAGAAAAAGATCCAGCTTCAGATCCAGCACCAACAGAAGCATCAAAAGTACAGCAATACGTATCAAAATGCGAGGATTGGAGATATCGACATTCATTAGCACGAGCATTCATTCTCTTCAACGTGGATTAGGATATTGTGAATCAAATAACTTGTTACACACATGCAAGTCAAATGTGGAAAGCCATAAATGATATTCACGATATGAAATGTGAATATTCACTGCAACGCCCTCGTAAAATCTCTCGTTGGAATCAAGTGTAACACAAAATTCGACATACCTGACCACATATCGAAGTACAACGAGCTTTGGTCAAGACTTGTTGAAAGAACTGCGATCGAAAGTGATGAGGATACTCTAGAAGATGCACTACGTCCGTTAGCTAGTTCTACCAAAGCCAAAGGTACCCAGCAACAATATCTACATATACCAACACAAATTGAAAATTTGACACCGGCGCAACTTCACACATGACTGGTTATAAAAATATGTTCTCTAGTCTTCGTCCACATACTGGTTTCATTCGATTTGGAAATAATACAAAAATCAATGTTACGCACGTTGGCGAAGTACAGTTGAAGGCATTATTACCCTCAGGAGAAATGAAGAACATAACTCTTTATGGCGTGCTTTATTGCCTCGAGTTGAAATGCTCTCGCATGTCCTGGGAGAAAATCAGGGCTAGAGGAATAACAATGGAAGGATGTCAAAATGAAATCACCCTATGGAAAAATGGAAAAACTGATGGATGTATCATTTCTGACAGTAAAGAACATATCTTTCAAGAACTCAGTCCTGAATTCTGCAATATATCTACAGCGGTTTGGCACAGTCGTTTAGGACATACTCCTGTCAACTCTTTCAAAGATGTTGCAAGAGTTGTTGCTGATCCACATGTTTTACCAAAAGTTCACACATCGATAGAATGCGAGGCTTGTGAAAAGTCCAAATCAACTAGGAAAATTTCCAAAGAACCAGGTAATTGCTGCTCGAATATACTGGAAAAAGTACATTCTGACGTCGCAGGTCCTTTTTCTACGAGATCCATTGGAGGAAGTTATTACTACGTTACCTTAATCGATGAATTCTCTAGATACACCGAAGTGACATTTTTTTAACGAATAGAAATGAAGTGGAAACAGCTGTTAAGGACTACATAATCAGGATGGAACGTCAAACTGAGAGAAAAGTCAAGAGTTTCAAAAGTGATAACGGAGGTGAATACAAATCAAAGTCATTGCGTGATTTTCTTCGATCAAATGGTGTCAAAGTTGAGAATTCCATTCCCAGAGTTCACGAAACTAATGGATTGGCTGAGCGTTTGAACAGAACCCTAACTACAATGGCAAGAACCAGTTTAATTGATTCACAACTACCCCATTCTCTCTGGGCAGAGGCAGTTGCTCACGCAACTTATGTGAAAAATCGTCTACCTCATTCGTTCCATAAAAAAACCCTTACGAATTGTTTTTCGGTAAGAAACCGGAAATTTCCCATTTCAAATGTTTTGGTCAGAAGGCATTCATACATATCAATGAAGAAGAAAGACGTCCAGGAAGTAAAATTTTTCTCCAAGAGCTTCAGATGGTGCCATGGTATTACAAAATATTCAACATGTGGCAGATATAGGTTACTGATTGGATTTTACAAAATGTTGTATATTATATTCGTTAATATATTAATATATTAATATTAATATATGTATAACTCAATTAGAGAGTTACAGAAATCAAAAACCATTCTGGAATTCACTTGCGACTTTCAGATGATGTATCTAACGGAAGAGAAACATATTCGAATAAAAACTTTTTTGGTATTTCAGCTTGAGACTTGAGGAAAAATCATTAATTTCCTTTTACCTTCCTAGATGCACCACTGACTTCGAACCCATATTTAGTTGAAAGAAAATAAGACTTACTATAGATTGCAGCAAGAACTATTCTTCCCACAATATATGTGAAAATTGAAACCAAGTAATCTTCCCTCATTGAGATTTCATATACTCGTAACTGTAAACCTGAAAAAATACTCATTTGGTTAAGCCGTACCATACTCGGATTGAAATTTCATAAAATTTTATATGTTTTGAAACGCTAATTGCATGAACGCTGTGGTAGTGAAAATGAATATACGTCGAGATGAATCTGAAGTTTGATGTAAAACAACACTAACTTTTGGGGTATCATTTAATTTTTTTCATTTATTCATTCATCCCAAGAAACTATAACAGTTCATGACAGGGATATGTAGGCAGGCAATAATATATTAGTGAAATAATCATGAAACAGAAATTAACAAATTTACATAAATTACTAACAGTAGAATGATCTAAAACTGATTACGGCAAATAATACCAAGGAAGAATGAAGTCTCAGCAGTTAAAAAAAAATTCTTCGAATGTTCAAAAAATATTCCTTGAAATGTTTTGAATAAATGTTCGCGATGACCCGAGGAATTGAATTATAAATATTCACACCACCACGCAATATCAATTCCTGACCAAAGATTGTTTTCACATTCAAAGGTTACAAAGAACCACCTCCAAAATTTTCGATTTCGAGAATATAATTTGGTTTCTCAAGAAGTGAATGAATATTATTATTATTTTCATAAGATTTTTTTTTAACTCTTTCAAATATATCGTGTTCGAATTGTATTTTCTGCGTGAGCAAGTCGTACTGACAATTCCCGTAACGTGTTTGTTACACAACACCCTGGCCTTATGGATATATTCTATCTAGGTCGATACACCTACTAGACCCTACATTTTCGTAGGGGTTCCTTCTGCATTTTTCAATATTTCGTTAAAAAATACTAATGATTGTATCTCTATTGTGAACGCAGAAAGAACCCCGCAAGATATATAGGGGAAAATGGCTTTCGGCTGAATTGTTTGATTTTTGATATGTTGTAGAGTTCGATGTTTTGATGAGAATCCAGATAGACATCATAATCGTATGGGTGTTGAAATCACAAATTCCTAATCTGAAAACTGTTTCCACAAAAGTAATCATACCAAACTCGAGAGTTTTTGTCGATGAGTGATCATGATCAACTTATGATATACGAGATCAATACCACCCCACATTCTTTCAGACAGTGTTGGTCAGAAATTCAAAAATTTGGAGTTTATGATAATTCGGATCTCCTGTCCGTTGATCCACGCGGTGTTCTTCGAACATTACAGGAGCTCCCTTTCGTGTGAATCTGGGTGTATATATATATAAAAAAAATCAGATTTCTTCAATCAATTATATTTCAATATTTTACTTATTCCAACATACTGAAGGATATATACTTGAACTTCTCGTAATACCTTATATAGGGGGTTGATATCATGCTCATCATAATTGTACCACTACCAAAATCTCGAAGCTTTGATACTACTTCGATACTATACAACAGTATACACATGTAGACAACAAAACATATTTGATGATATATTTTTTCTAATTGTCAAGTTTCATTTCGATGAAATGTGTGATTCATCATCAGTGAAAATTCTTGAGTTGAAATGAGTTTCGATAAACTGATGACAAAAATTGATTCCAATACCCAATGAAGAAGTAAATAAATACTCTATACTTCAGCTAATTCAGACAATCACAATCAAACTTGATCTTTCTGAATTCAATCACGATGTTAGTTAAGAAGAACTTCAGAATATATTTAAAAGAATATTTCTGGCTCATCTATATCACTTCAGACTACGTTTCATCCGGGGTAAAGCATGTACACTCGAATGGATTTCATTTATTCGAACTTACAGTTCAAAACCGTCCGGCGAGACTCTTATTATATGGATAATGTGTCTTCTTTACAAGAAACAGTCACAAGAATAATTTCCGATTATATTCACAAATCAATGAACATTTAATGCAGCCACTGAAAATAAGATATGGATTATAATTATTTCTTTACTTCGTTGTTATTTCTTACAGTACTTCGGTGTGCATCGATTTTTATTTTGCCCCATTCAATCCTCAAATGTTCACAACACTCTGAAGATGGCTGAAATTTTCAATTGTTTTGTGAACTGACTCTATATACGATGATAATGAGTTATCGAAAAATATTTTCAACTTCAATAACTGAGTCAACAGGAAATTTGGCAAGAGGCATTGAGATAACAAAATGACAATATCACTTCTCTTAAAATTCTTCTGAGGATATTAGTGAATCCGTATTATTTGAAATGTTTCACGTGCGAAGTTTCTTTTGATGAAAGATAAATGTCTCGAATCGATGGTGAAGAAAACCACATGAAGCTATTGAAATACGTAGGCCTGGAGACTTTCCATATCTTGGGATGAATAATGATTGTAGAATTTGTGTAACATTCAATCAGTCAATCTTTCAAGGAATTCGACAACTTCAAGATAATCCAATACCAGATCCTGTTGACATCATCTGGATGACAGGTATTTCATACCTACTGCACTACAACAAAACCATAAATAAATCTTATTCATGGTAGTACATGGATGGAAACATCTTCACTGAGGATGAGTTCAGCAGCATTCTTCCTAAAACCAAAGAACAATTCAGGAATTTGTTCGAATTTGGTTTTCCCCTAGCACGGAAAGATAAAGGCAGTAGATATATTTCAAAAAGAGATTTTTGAGGATCCTATCAAAACTCCGTCAGGGGATTTCGGATGATTTTTCAAACACAATATTTCACCATTCGTCGTCAGGCAACAAGTTTGATAATTTCGACTCACAGTCTTCATGAGTTTTTTTCCCAATGAAACATAATATTTCCATATTCGACATACCTACATAAATGAAAAATTCAAACAGGAACATACAAACATGAAGTGTTTATTAATTCAGGTAACTCTTGTGTGATCAACCCAATTGGATAAAATACATGAACTTAAACTATTCAGACACATATTGTATGTTGAGATATATTGCATATTGAAATATAACTCATTGAATGTATTGAACATGAAAAATATCGATTTTTCAACAACTTGTACAAAAATATCCAGCTACTCAGCTACTACCAATAATGGACTGAGTAACTGACACACAATGATAGGGAATGATGCATTCATAGCCGCGCAGTTTTTCAGGTCAATTTATAAAATTTTCGAATTTCTGACCAAGCCTGCATAAAAAAAATGAAAAATGTGGAGTGGTACATTGATCACGTATAGCACAATTTGATTCTGATCAGTTAAAACTGTCGATTTTGGTTCAAATTTTCTGAAAAGTGTTCTTGTGAAAGATTAGGAATTTATCATTTCAACACCCTGTAGCATCCAAAGTTCTCGTCAGAACATAGAAGTCTACAACATATCAAAAAATCAAACAATTTAGCCGAAAGCTATTTTCCCATATAAATTATGTGTGGTCCTTCGTGTGTTAAGACTCTAAATAGAGATTTTCAGGAAGGAAATTCCAGAGAATCAGTTTCGATCTTTGATATTCTGGTGAGTTTCATGAATCATCCAAATACATACAATTAAACTAATATCATTTGTTTGACATATGCTAGAACTCTCATCCAAACTGAGTTCTCACAGTGTGAGAAAATAGGGTTCTTGACCGAAGTTTTATTTGAAAAAAATATTTTGAGAAGTGGGATTGTATTTTCCATAAGTTATTTTAACTGTTAACAAAAATATTGTGAGAATGTTAAAAAAATATTCATGAACTTTGAATCTTATTCCATTTTGGTGTGAAAAACATTTGGGCATAGCTAACATTTTTACATTTGCATTATTTTTTATATTTGAATAATAATAATCGGAATGAAACACAGGAAAAATAGTTGTATTTTGACTACAATCCAGTTTTTGCAGTTGCCAATAGCGGAGAAATTTTTTTCCAGTATAAAGACATCTTCAGTTGAAGATAAACTGGTTTTGAATCAAATTAATATTTTTTAATGAATTATTTCATTCTATGAAGTCTCAGCATGTATGGATCACAAAAAGGAACGTTTCTACCAAATTTTGCAAAAAGCAATAATTTCTGTTGAAAAATAAAAAAACGCTTTTTTCGATTTTCCCGGTAGATTTATGTGAAATTCAAGCAAGGTTTGCGGGTTTTTCATTACCTACAACTTCTACATTAAATTTTTTCAGATAGGATGTCTGTCACACCTGGAAACTTGAAACTGTTAGGGTTCTAGGGTTATGTAGAAATGTTGGGGGTGTCTCCGGGGATGATTTTGATATTTGGGAAGAAGTATTGCGGCATTGGGTGAGGGGGAAACAATGCTCGTCAAGTATGGCGTCTGCAAGAGCGTTACCTGATCCATGTGTGTAATTTTTTTTTTCTAGTTGTTTATTTAACGTCGGCCTATTTCCGCTACCAAGGCCAATCACCGACGCCGGTGAGTACACTTCCCCCAACCGGAAATTTTGCCGAACCCTCTGGTATTCCAACTAGAGGTAGGGATCTTTAACGAGCCCAACATCCATGGACTCGGGACCGACGGCTTTACGTCCCCTCCGAAGGACGGCATATCCTCATATATCTTGTGCTCATTGATATATTGTCTGCGAGCTATGATATGCTATTCCGCTGCAGCTGTACGGGCTTTCGACACGGTATTTCCCTGTATGGATGTGTGTAATTGGTCGTCCCAGCTAGAGTAAAAAACGTGACGTTTGCTGTACGGCTTCTGGTTTGTGGCCGTGTGAGGGTTAGGGGCAATGTGTTCGGGGGTACAGACCTGCGATTGGTCATCTCGACTGTGGGCAAAAACATGGCGTCAGAGCTTTTGGTTGCCGGCTGTGTGGAGGGGAGAGGTATCGGAAATGAGTTCATGGTATGGAGTCTGTGGTTGGTGAAAATAAATATTGCGGCGCGCGTATTACCTCCTGACACAGGAGGTAAAACATGAACGTAAAAAACATGACGTACGCTGCAGGGTATCTGGTTGGTGGTCGTCTGAAGGACGTAAGCTTTGCGTTTGGTTGGGTTGAGTAACGGTGATTGGTCTGAGGAAAAAAACTGGCGACGTCTGCAGAGCCTCCGCTTGGTGTGGGGTAAGGAGCGTGTATTTCGATCGAAGTACAGATATCGGCAATGTGTTCTGAACACAGATGTAGGGTATCAATGTCGGGTAGCGATTTCCTAACAAGGATATACCCAATGAGTTTTAGGATACATATAGCGTATATCAGTTTCACATGAAAGGTTCAGGTAATCAGCTAAAACAATTTTGATAGGGGTAATAGCTGAAGAGAAGGGTATCATAAATATTTATCATGGAGCAGAAGAAAATTGTATATTCTTGTTCCTCATGACGAGGTTGTTGTGGTTCTCGGTAGTGTAGAGGTTAGCACACTTCCTTCGAAGCGGAAGACCGGGGTTCGATTCCCCTCCAGGCCACCATGCTGGGCAATCGCACGTTAAAAGGTAAGGCCTCGTCGATCCATTGCTCGCACAAGTTTTGACTCCTAAGGGTTGGGGTTCGTCAGCTGGTTGACGCAAACGATCAATTTTTAGGAGAGGCCAAATCTACAACTTCAGGTTTCTAATTCCTGTTCTTCGATTTTGATGAAACTGGTATCAGGGAATCTGCTCCATTCACACAGATACTTAAATAAGCATTTTTATGCCTATGAGGCCTTACAGGTTATCTCCGTTTTAAGGTCTCACAGAATGGTGCGGGTACTCATCTCAAACAACTTCATCAAGGTTTCAAGAGTATCGTATTTTCAAATTGACAAAAAGGCATTAGATGCCAAAAATCTTGGTTTCAGCAAAAAATACTAGGAATTATTCATTTTCAAAACAATATTATTTTGAAAATCTCGAAAAAGAATATGTAAAATTATTCAAAAAAAAATTAAGGAATACGGTAGGTGGAGCATTAACGTCGAAGAAATCTTACCAAGTCCAATGAGAAAATATAAAACATAATTATTCAAAGTACGTATTCATACAGCTGTGATTATGATCCCTCCAAAAAAAAAACAGGATTAGCAGGCTTTCGAGACAAATGCCTGCGATCGAAGTAACACAATTTTCTGTGGAGAAAAAAAAATTGACACTGCTACCGCAATCAAGAAAGAGTTCAAATATTTTCACTCGAAAATTGTTTCCATTGATGTGGGTGCTGATTTGAAGACATGTTTTTTACATAATGTGATAGATGTAATTTTGAAAAACTCTCAGAATCCCAAATGAGAGATAGTGGTTGGACCTTACAGATGATTGTCAGTTCGACAGGGTGTGAGACATTTGCCCTCTTCTCCAACGGAACCATGCATCTTCTTTTGAGCATCATACCAACTATCTTCCTGGCATATCATCAGATATCACTCTTTTTGAGGTTCCACTTCACATGAAGCGAGACTACTGCGTTTTATTTCAGTAATTGGGGAAAGAGTCAATCTTGGTGCAATTGTTTTTCGTGATATTGAAATAATTTGCTCTATTTGCGAGATGAGTTTTTGTCGACTAGCTCCAGTTGTTTGACGTTTTGATTCGGCTGCTTCCCTTCCATTTCACTTCACATCAACCTATCTAGGTTTGCCTTTTGCGCTTCCACTCATAACATTTTCTTCAAATCATTGACGGTATTGAGGAGCTGAGAATTTTGAATAATCAAAAATTCAGCTCGATGCTCTTTCAAATATTTCTCATACTTACAATACCTTATAAGGGGGAATTTCATCGGGGAAAATAGTTCTCGCTTTCGACGATCGCATCTGCATGAGCTGTCCTTCGAGAACTATGGTATCCAAGATAACCTTTTCGTATTTGCATTTTTCTTCAATAATCGGGTCATATGTCAATTTTACTATCGATATGTTACAGAATCGCCTACAAATCTTCCGTTTCACATGTCTGTTCACATTGACATTCCAAAAGAAAGCATAACGTCGGTCATGTTCGTTGTCAATGTTGAAATTGCCAAAAACATCTTTCTACGCAACATTAAGACAACTCATTTTTCTTTTCCCCAGTCTAGGTGACAAATGGCGAGTATGTACCTCCAAACAAATTGCCGAAATACATACCCCCACACGGCCACCAACCAGCAGCCCTACAGCGGACGCCATGTTTTATCCTCCAGCTGGGACGACCAATCACAAAAGTGGGTCTGGTTACGCCCCTGCAGACGCAATTCTTGGGGAGCAGTGTTTCCCCACCCCTAATGTCGCCATAGTTTTTTCCAAACATCAAACTCAACCCAAGAGACAAAACTCCTACATACCCTCAGAAGCTCGCAATAGATATTTTACCCTTATGCCCAGGAAAGACGTTGAGGATTTCTTATTTATTGTTAACAATATTTATCCTTCTCAGAATTCTGAAGTTGGTAAAAAGGTCGTTATAAGCGGATTCAAATGAATTTGCAATAACGTTGAGCTGAATGTCTAGAGTCACGATTGGTGGATGAGGTTCGATGTCAAATTGTCCACCAATTAGAAAGCCACATTTTTTGGATTGATTATATAGATGGTAATTCCAATTAAGTTATTCGATGCGTATATTACACTGAAGCACAAATAAAAATTCACCTAATATTTCAGCGGATCCTTTGAAAAAAGAGTGGAAATATCTTGCTACCCATTCGTCTTCATTTATTCCACCTTTATATATCCAGCTCTCTCTGTTGAAATTCTCGATAGTGTTGAAATAATCTCCAGTTAGTCGTGGTATCAGGAATTGCATGCAAGACAGCCAATGAACCACAAGGAATGTCACCAAAGACGAAGTTATAATGAATATTATTCCTCTATTCTTGATTCCGTAATACTATAAAAAGGGTGTTGGGTTTTCATGAAAGACGTGCGTCTCCTCGCGTTCAATTAAATCATATGATTTTTTCATTTCGAATGTAACCCATACAGGATGTTTGGGGTTTCAATGTACTGATTTCACAGGCATGATATATAAAAGTCATGGGAAGTCAAAGCATGTACTTTCGTGTGGAAGTCGCTAAAAAGCTCGATAGCAATACTAATTGTCCAACACTGTACGTTGAGACTAGCTAAATCTGCTGAAAGTGACGAAGTTAGACGTTATTTTTTTATACCGCGGACGAATTTTCAATTGCACTGTTTACTTGTTTCGAATCGGGATATTGGATATTTCATTAGGGACAGAAGATACGAAATTATTCTATTCACTATTCTTGCCAAATGCCACGGATGTGTTCTGAGCTAAATCGAAACAGTTGTCTGCCATTGTATTTTTGAATGCAGTGATTGTCCAAATATGATTTCTACAGACATTACAGAGTCTTTTGCAAGTACAAAGAGGACTTGCGACTGGACGACCATGGGATGACTTTGGAACACGTTGTGTTCGTTTTTAGGTATCTTCATTGCCTGGTTTGATTGGAAATTGAGTGTCTTTGTCGGCCAAATGAAATGAAATTTTCCGCTCAGAAAAAGATTGTAAACACCCCATATTAGTGCATTCGAAATTAAAAATATCATTCATGTTTTGATTGAACAGGGGAGGAGCAGAAATTTGAAAATTAAATAACCTCCAAAGCAAACTTGTGCCAATCACTTATTTTAGAATGTACATACCTGCGCTGTATTGTTTAATAATTTGATAACACTGAATATTCTTGGGAATTTCAGAATACACAAGATATTTATTATTCCTAAAACGGTTCTATTCGGGTGAGCCGTAAAAAAGTAAGCTATATTTCTTGGTACGGAAGACAGAAGATCCATTATGAAGAGAGGACTCTTGATGTAATGCCTGAAATAATTCAATATGAGAATATAACGACGAACAGAAATTGATGAGCCTGGTCAATTTCCCAACAAAATACAAGAATAGATTCGAAATTGGTTCAAAGCAAAATGTGGCGGTTATAGTGCTACATATTTTGTACAAGTTCAAAGCTTTCAGCAGACACATTATAACGGTATTAGTTTTATTGTTTTTTTTTCTAGTTTTCGTACTCGCATGATACGTTCTATCGAATAATTTTCCACTCAATGCTATTTGTAGGATATTACTCTGTATGGAAAATATCGATTAATAAGTGTTAAGGTTTTCATGACTACGCATGTTGAAAATAGTGAAATGTATCTTTTCCTTGTAAGTTGTTGGAAGTAAAAGTTCAGATCTTTATAATTACCCCAGTCTATGACGGTGAAAAAAGTGTAAACTGTGTATTTATCCCATACAGCACCGATTCGTATGAAAATTTGGATATAGGTTCTACTTACCCTCTATTCCAAAATCTACCCCGTGCCGAGGGTTGCTTTCCCCCTGGGGGTGGATGCCACCCCTTCTTGGGGGGGGGGGGGAATTTTTTATTGGAAATAAGTGTGATTTTTGTTATTTATAAAAGTTTCTTTTATCAAAAATGACCGGGGTATGAAGGAAATAATGTTGAATCCTATTTTTTCGTTGAAAAAAAATTGTGAATAACTCATCCTCTCCTCTCCCCCCTTTGAAGAAAATCGTTGTTACTTCATAATTCACTTCATTCATGTTCTTATAATGAGTTATGAGTTTTTCATCAATTGAAAGTACGTAGTTTCGGAAAAAATTGAGATTGAAGAGAAAAAATCATATACGTGATTCAGCGAAAAATCACCATTTCTTCGAAATAATTCGAAAAGTATTGATCACATGCAAAATTTCCTAGAGTACAAAATTGAAGGCTATTCTTCTTTCAAAATTTCGGTGTTTCATTTTTTTCTGCAGGATGAAAATAGAGTAGGCCTTTTTTGAGCCCTTTCAGCATGAACCTTTTTCAAAAATATAACCTGAAACAAAAAATAATGTGAATGAGCTTATAGCTCTTTGAAAAAGCTACAGATTACTTTTTTGGTGGATTTGATTGCTTGAAGACTAAGCGAGTTATGGGAAAACCACAAAAACAATTTTTGTAGAAATCAGAGTATGTACATTAGTATATTGAAGAATACACATAGTAACTATATTTCAGGCGTAGTGGAACTATATGTATATTATATATGTATATATACAGATAGTTCCACTAGGCAACGATTTTTTCCAAAGGGGATGGAAGAGAGGATGAGTTATTCACTATTTTTTTTATGGAAAAAATAGGATTCAACATTCTTTCCTTCATACCTTGGTCAGTTTTGATGCTAGAAACTTTTATAATAAACAAAAATAAAGGATTTTTGAAGGACTTCAAAAAAGGTCCTATTTTTTCTTGAAAAATGCATTGGTTTTTGGTTATTGTACGTAGAAACTTTCCATTTTGGCATTTGAAAATATCAATCGACTTTCAACAAGCAATTATTCAGTTTGTAGTGGGTTTGCATACATCAAAAATTAACAATCGCCTTTGTTTTTTCAAAAGCTATAATTTTGCTCTCCATAGGTTTTTCGATTGGATGCATTATTTTCCAGTTATTCGCGAAAAAGGATCGGAAAACGTGTTTTTTTTGACTGAAAACCGACAATTCCACTCGTGAATAATTCGAAAAGTATTGCTTTTCAGAAAAAAATTCATTGAACAAAAAGTGCTTAGAATCAGTCAATCTATTGATTTCCGTACTTATTTCCAATGAAAATGTTTTCACCCCCAAGAAGGGTAGATTTTGAAAAAGAGTGTATGCAGATCCTGAATCCAAATTTTCATGCGAATCGGTGCTGTATGGGATAAATACACGGGAAAATGGTCATAGACTGGATTAAATTAGCAGTTTCAATCAGTAACCCTCTCACTCTTAAATTAGGGTTGAATATATCACAAATACCGATTTGAAATCTCCAAGTGCTAATAATTCAACGTAGTTCAATATTTTGATAATAAAAGACATTGACAGATCAGCGAAATTTTGCAATGACGGACAACAAATTGGTGGGTCAAATTCAGGAATTTGACTCTGATTCGTCAGTGTACAAGAAACGTCTTGATATAGGCTATTGATGATGTGGGTGAAAAAGCAACCCTTGGTTTTTTCAATATACCTCGTAAACAAAGCAAAATTTCAATATACCGTTCATGAAACTTTTTGTAGAGAATCAAATTTTCTATCGGAGTGTTATTTTCCAAATCTTAAAAATAAAAATGCCCAAACAGTCGAAACAAACAAAAAGCCAAAATTCCGATTTTTTAAGTTGTTTTGCTTTTTCGCCTGTATTTTTTTTGGGAAGCTGAGATAGGTATAGGCATTGCTGGAAATGAAGAAAAATTGATCAAATTTCCTTCGAAATGCTGGGCTGAAATATTTGTTTGATTGAAAATTGACCGAGTTATGGCCATTTGAACCTGACTTTTTTTTCGCATCTCATCCCTCTTTGAAGAATATTATTTTCTTTCGAATTTTATTGAGAAAAATAGTGTTTTATGTTCATTATATTAGAATACATCACATTTACAACGAATGTTTGCAACAATAAGATGGAAAGAGTATACCTACAGGAGTGACGAAGTGACCATGAGTCATCCCAAGCGCTATTTTATCAAAACCCGACAAATAATGAAGAGCTATAAATATTAAATTTATTTTTGTATTGAACCCAATAATAGTAATTAAACGTATTCCTTTGATAAATTCTACAAAATTGCAAATAATGGTTTTACGACGGTAAATACAAAAAGAAATGAAGAGAAGACAAGAAAAACTTAAGTAAATGCCTGAGACTGGTTTCGAACCTACTTCGAATACTACGAAAAAATTACTAGCTTAGCTCTCAGCATACTCCGCCACGAAACCTCACTAAGCTTCATAGAAATAGTTTCAATTATTCTCAATTACAAAAGTATCTAGGATTCATCAATTAGTGGTTGCGACACTTCGTCTATATTTTTCAAAGAAAAATTATGCGATTTATAACCAAAAATGGTATAACCAAAATGGTACCACTAACACGTGATTCCGTCAAACAGCATGGCTTGAGGACTTACTTTTGAATGCAGCAGTGTGAAGGAAAAGAAGCTGATATTGCAGAAGACGACATTATTGAAGTTATAGATGATGATATCGATATCCAGTTCAATAATATTATTGTTGAAATGTAGTAGCATCATTGTTCCAAACATTTGTTGTAAATGTCATCTATTTCTACATAATACACGCAAAGAAACCTTTTTAGTTGAGAAACACACTATTTTTTTCAATAAAATGCGAACGAAAACAATATTCGTAAAAGAGATAAAATGCGAAAAAAAGCCAGGTTCGGTCAATTTTCAACCAAAAAATATTTCAGCACGGTATTTTGAAGGAAATTTAATCTACTTTTTTCTATTTCCAGCAATGCCTATACCTATCTCAGCCCAAAAAAATATACACAACGAAAAGACAAAAAAAAACTCAAAAAATCGAAGTTTTGGTTTTTGATTTCAAGATTATTTCTACTGTTTTAGCACCTTTTTTTTTATATTTGGAAAATACTATTCCGATGAAAACTTCAATTCCCTACAAAAAGTTTCATATACCATATATTGAAATTTTGCTTTGATTACGAGATATATTGAAAAAACCAAAAGGGTTACCTTTCCATCCCTATCTTCAATTTCCACCCTCTAATTCAATAGCACTCCGCGGTTTTTTCTTTTTTATAACCCATCGAACGAATCCTGCATTAAAACCCGTGAACGTCGTAGTTCCTTTTTATATTTTTATTCTATTTCTATTTTATTTCTATATTTCTTTTTTATTTTTCATAAGAACATTACATTTTACCTTTTTCCAAGGAGATATATATATCAAAGCTACCTAGTAAATTAGGTATACCATATACAGGGCATCTGCCATTGTTGGCGTGAACGTACCCTCGGCCTTGGAAAAGTTTGCTGAACTAGTGCAAATATAAAAAAGCAGTGTAATGAATTGATGAATATACCGAGGAAGAAGAAATAAACAATCAATCCGAATAATGAAAGTGATAACTCAAAATTCATTATTGAATGTTGATTCAACGTACTCCCCGCGCGTTTTCTTCAGAAGAGATAGAATATGAACAAAAATAAAACTAGATTCAAACGTTTGTGCACATACAGAAGATATTGTTTGGAACTTGAATCAGGATATATGCGGCATAATTAAACGAAGGTCTCTGAAGCACACCCGTAGCCGTTTTCGATGTGGCAATTCTGAACACCCCATCTCCAGAATTGATTTCGATGATTCGTGCTGGGGGCCTTCATAGACCGAGCATCGTCTGATTTTATAACAACCAAACTACCTGGTTCTGTGACAGTTTCTGGATCGAGCTATTTGCTTCGTTGCTGTATAGGGTCACTGGATCTAGTAAGCTTCGCTTACTCGGGTACGGACAATGGGCGAGGCCCTGGCAAAAATTGTTGTAAATTGGCCAATCCCAGAAGATACCCAAAAATCGGCCAATCGCACTGTAGGATAATTTGTTTATACGAATTCGGAGAATATGAGAAGAAGAAGTGTTTGAGTTCAGGCGAGTTCTGAAATTCAACAGTAAATTCCATCAGTTCTGTCACTGATGCCCCTCTTCTCTGTTTGTGACGAACGACAAACAGAGAGAGAGAGAGGCATCGGTGATAGAACTGACGGAAGTTACTGTTGAATTTCAGAACTCGCCTTTCGTGTTCCTGTATGCTTGTTGAGCAAAAATAATTAACGTGGTTTGTGTTGCTCAGGTAGAGGCACAGGGTAGAGGCTATTTTTATTTCCCGACCTTTAACTCCATTATCCAACGATCCTTGTGATCTCATCCCATTTCCTTATCGGAGACGTACTCACTTCCATACCACAGTTGGATATTCAAGATGTAATTTCAAATCGACTATCTAACTTTCAACAAAAAATACAGCATTTTTGGAAGCGTTGGGGCAACGAATATTTGTCAACGCTACAGCAACGATCCAAGTGGAAAACCGATCGAAGTCTTGATCTGAAAGTTGGTGATATGGCCCTACTAAAAGGTGAAAATACTCCTCCAATGAATTGGCCTTTAGGACGGATTTTGAAACTTCTCGGCGCAGACCAGTTGGTACGTGTAGCATCTATCAAGACTCAAAGTGGTGAAGTGAAACGCGCGATAAATAAACTATGAAAGCTGCCTATCAATGTTAATGCATCATGAGCAATTTATTTATTTTCGTCTTGAAACGCTCAGCCTTTCAACGGGGGCGGCAATGTTGAACCCTTTTCGTTTCATACCCGTGTGATTGATCCGCCTCTATGGTGGGCGAAAACACGTTGTTACAGTCCATTTGTTGAATATATGTTTATGAAAAGTGAATTGAAGTTTAAATTTGAAAACAAGTAAGCCAAATAATCCATTACATTGTGAACTCCATCTCTACATTAAATTTCATTGCCAAATATTATTGTTTGACAAAGTAGGTACTTACTTCACTGCTTAAATTTTCAAATCAGGTTTATCATTTTCTTGAAAATTCCAGGAAAATCTTCAGAATTCACTCGAATTTAATGTCTACCTAAAATATGAACTGTACTAAAGAACTCGTGGTATTGTTTCAACATTCCTCTAGCCACGTTACAAATATTACTTGCAGTATTGTCAATATGGCGTGCACATGCAAAATTATTGGAATTCAACTCAAAAAATTAAAATGAAATTAAAATTAGTCAAATATCCATAGGAAACACCCAAAATTTTAGTCGAAAACCCTTGTGATTGTTTACATTTTGCATCGAGCATCAAAATGTCAATGTCACGTCAATTTGAAAAATGACAGTTAGTCTTCTTCTTTTCTAAATTGTTTAAACAAATCAAAGTCTAATGCCATTGGTCAATTTTTGGGTAATCGTTCCGATTAGCTCCACCCATTGTCCGTACCCGTGTAAGCGAAGCTTACTAGATCCAGTGACCCTATTGCTGTAATGTGTGGAGTACCACCAGCGTCAAAAATGGGCGTTCAATTCTTGTACCATTTGAAAGCGTCTCCAGAGATGTCTGTTTTCATCGACCAAAGGACACAATGGTTCTAGCGTCAAAGAATGAACAGGTGTTGAATCTGGGACATCGTTGGGGTCGGTACTCAATGGAGTGAGTGGGCGCCAATTGAGAATTGATTCTATTGGAAATAATGAGGTATAAGATTTTTCGAAACCCAATATTTGGTCACCAACTACCCTCTTTATATAGGTTTCGACTAATTCAATTCCAGCTTCCGATAGGCCGCCCATATGGGGAGAATTAGGTGATCAAAAATGATGCGTAATTGCTTCTGCAAGCATATTTCTTATGCATGGAGAAATTCTATAAGGAACTCTGTAAGCCTACATTTCTTAGGTCCTCCCACACGAAGAATACCTTTTGAATAAAAAAATGAGTTTTTTCAGTAAAAAAAAGACAATATTAGGGCCTCTAAACCAAAGATGATGATCTAGAATTTCAGAATGAAATAAGCCTCTGGCACAGTCGGCATGGTTGTTTCTTGAATTCATATGAAACCAGGTATCTGATGGTAATTCATCTTCAATGAGAAATACCCGATTAGCAAAAAAAATTGAACATCCATCGCGTGGCTTCTGCTCTTATCCATTCAAGCATAATTCAGGAATCGGTATTAAGTAAAAGAAAAAATGTAATTCTTCCCTCGCTATTCTTCATCACCCACACTATGGGTTTCGTCCTATAGTCCTAATCGAGTATAGTATCGCAGGTGCCACTTTTGGATTTTCACAAACAAAAAAAACACTGGTTTGTTTTGTGCTGAGTACGCGAAAATAAACCACCGTGGAATGTTCCTCCTCAGAAGCGTCCAAAAAACGGAAGGGGAACGATATATTTTCCGAATTTGTTGTACATAACTTCATCAGATTGTTTTATAGGTCTCTAAATCTCTACTATAAAAAGTTTTTATCGTTTCGTAGGAAGGTGTGATATCAATAGAGCTACAGAGGAAGGTCTTTACATCGGGATTCTGAGAATTTTTGATTTTACTCATTGAAACATAATCGAAAACTGTTTTGAGTGCGGCTGGTTCCTCAATAATACCAGAAACTCGACTGATCAATAAAATTTGTGAGAAAATATCTGCACCTGATAAAATGTCAATATCACCAGGGCAATTGAAATTTGGATCAGCTAATGCTGAATTAGAGAGCTGGCGAAATTTGTGTTGTGGGTTACAGTCAAAGAGACGGCTGTAGGTAAATTTTATGGAACGAATACATGAACCTGACTGTGTGGGTAAGTAGTGCTACCACAGATCTAAACGGAGCCACCCGCAGTTGAGGCTGGTTTTGCCAACATCATCGAAATTTTACTTCACTTCAGGTTACGGTTTCGAGTGTTTTCCTAAGTAATCGAATACATAGATCTACTTACTATACATGAAATTGTAGGTTTAACTGTTCCAGGCTGAATCAACCCGCAACCCTATGGCACCTTTGATCGAAGATGTTTTTGTTATCGAATACATGGATGACTTTATGCTAAAAGTGAAGCTGATACTTTATATTTCAAGAAAAAATTAGGCAGCCCTAATTTTTTTTTGCCCGCATATACCAGGCTACCTTCTCTAAAGTTATTATCATGGAATAAACACCCAAGTCAAAATATGGAGAAGGAAAAGGAATATTGTCAGGTATTCATATTTATTTCAACACATCAATGTATTTTGTCACAAATTAAATTACAACTAAAATATACTCATCATTATTTTTAATGTTTGTCAATACAATAATCTAATATCGAATCAATATCGATATCATCATTTATTATAATATCATCTTCATTATACTCATAACAATTTTTTTAGTATTCATTATCAGTGTCTTTAACTAAAAGATCATTCACTTGAGTCGGAGTTGGACTTCCATCGAACTAATTTGTTGTTATTGATACATTATCCTCATTATGAATCCAACCGCGTTCTTCGAGCTCAACCAATGCAATGCTCTCCTTTTGCATTTTGCCACAAGACACTGACATTGTTCTCAATATTTTTTGTTTCGATACCTGCCAGCAGGAAGGCATCTAGCCGGATCGTGTTGGCGAACGCTATTGTAAAATTTTTCGTTAATCGAAAATAAAGCAAAATAATCCTCAATCAAAAGTATTCTCGCTAAATTAACATCCACGCATTCTTGGATGCCATACATTTGACATGTTGAATGTTACTAATTTTTCTTCATTTTCGAGATCACCAGGGGTTTCGAGTGGAGCAAACATCACTTGATATTTTCCATCATATTTCAGAACTTCAAATGGTCTCTATTTTCCGTTTTATAAACACTTGTCGTGAAATCGCATCCTGTGTAAGCATGAATACCAGTTAAAGCTTTATACATATCTCCACCTGATATATTACCTAATTCACACAATTTTCGTCGACTTTTCGGTTTGTTGAAGACAATAATAAAATTTCAAATTGTCGTGATTCGACACTTGTCCCAATGAAATAACTAAAACGTCACTATCAGGCGATTTTACGAGGATTTTCGAGTTGTCAGGACATTTGCCAATATGAAATATCATTCTAGTATAAGTATTATTCAACTCAGATTGGTATAATTTCCTTTCTCTCTCTCTCTCTATTGAGATCATTATTTCAAAGTAGTATATAATCATTTGTTAGATTGAAAATTAAATCAAAGAATATTTACAAAATATTAGAAAATGAATTAAAGAGTGTATGACTTCATACAACTACAAATAACTTTAAATAATGGTTGCCTGGTCTATGCGGGCAAAAGATTCAACGAAGTCAATTTTGTTCTTGAAATATGAAGTATCAGCTTTACATTGAGCATAACGTCATCCATGTATTCGATAACATAGGATGACAAGAAAAAAATATTTCATCGAGGGTGCCATAGGGTTGCGGGTTGATTTACTCTAAGATGATCTTATTGTACACATCAAAACCTACAATTTCATGAATGGCAGATCTATGTATTCGATCACTCAGGAAAACACTTGAAACCATAACCAGAAGTGGCGTAAAATTTGTATGTTGTGGCAAAAACCAGCCCCAGCTAAGAGGTGGCTCCATTTAGGTCTATGGTAGTATTGCTTACACACATAAATTTGTTCATGTATTCGATCCATAGGTTTCACCTACACCTGTCTCTCAGACAACGGTTCACAAATTTTCGATAAAATGAGTGCATCAATGGGAACAACTGGATTCTCTGCACATAATGGTTTGAGAAATATGGTTACTTTCCTAAATTGATAAGATCATTAGCGTCGTCCGGACCCTGGACAGGCAGGCGAATTGGATTTTTTGATATTCAGTCGGTTGAAACATTTGTGTTAGATTAAACATGTTTGTGAGGCAAAATCGAGAAGCGTGTGAAATTTTTGATAAATAATTTGAGCATCTTGAATTGCAACCATTGCAGTTAACGAAAACACTTGGAAAGGCCTAGATGCGTAGCGGCGTCAGTGTTGACTTGAGAGAAATTCGATAGAGGAATACTCAATTGCGATTCTATTGTGAAGGTTTCGGAAGTTTCAGAAGTTCTACCAATAGAGTGAATTTCATGTCTATGCAATAATGTGTGATACGATCTCGATCCACAACTTCTGCGCAGTGACATTGATTGGCAGTTGCGCACTTACGAACACTACTGGGGCAATTCAAAGTTGTAGATTTTCACAAACAAGATTTTTTTCAGTATTACTAATTTTCTTCGGGTTTGAAGGCCGTCGTTCCTTGGAATTTCTTCCTGACGTTTCGCTAGCGCTAGTGACTAGCTTCTGCAGAGGATCACTCATCTTGAGATAACCACAAGGAGAAGAAACCAGCAAGGACTTTCCTCCTATGTCCCCTCTACGGTGAGCGCGGCGCCCACGGAGGGCGTTGCCCCTCGCCCGGCGGATTTAGACCGATGGGAATGGCGACCAAATGGACACCCCAATGAGGCCAGGATTAGTCCCGCCGAAAATCATCTGCTCCTAGGATATGTGGACGTAAATCCTGGCGGAGTTGAAGACATAGAAGATCAAAACTTCTCCAAAGCAATAGATTCGGTAATCGGCATCAAGATACTACTGGGCTGTAATGAAATATCAGCCTGGTGGATTACATTTCTTTCGCATACAGCCCTCATTTTTGCTTCGTGTGAATATTTCCTATGTATGTTATCTATTTCATTCGATTTTCATATGCTTGGTATACAAATTGAACAAGAAAAAGTGATTTCTTTGTAACCCAGCGCCCGTCATGACATATAGGCAAGGGGGTTAATGTTTTAGATGGACTCTCTCTTCCTTATTGTGGATGAATTAAACGTCTGAATGATATACACCTATCAACAGAAAATATTCTTGGAAGTTCTAATTTCTATTTTTGGATCCACAAAAATTCTCAAGTTCCTAATTGATACTACCTTGTAGTCCTGGAGATTACAGAACCCTCGCCGGGTTACGTAGGGTAGCTAGGATGAAGAAAAATTGAGAGGAGTACTCAGAGAAGTCTGAAGTCCTCAGAGACGAGAAAATATCTATAGATTGGATACTAGGTCAGTAGGCCGCATGATGAACAAAAAACCGTTGTCGTCATATCAGAGGCTCAACGAGAAATCAACTACAGATGAGCAATTCAATCCTAGGTGGTGTCACTCTTGCGAACTAGATGTTCTGAGGGTGGTGAAAGTCACAATCTCCAAGCTGGCAGGTTATCGCACCTCCTGCTGTTAGATATATCAAAGGCCTTCCACCGAGTGTGGCATGAAGGCCTTGTAGATATTCTCGGCTCCTTGCACTTCCAAATGAGTCTGATTCAATGGTTGAGCTCCTTCTTGAAGATAAGAACATTTCAAGAAACAGTGCTCTCACCCACGTTGTACAGCTTGTACACAGCGGACATCCTAAGAAGTGAACACTCGAAGGTCTCACTTTACGCTGACGATACGTCCCTGGTTTGGTCATCCAGCCATCCGGAGCTCGCGGTTCGTTATCTGCAACAATCAATCGAGGAAAATAAGCCTGGACTGAGAAGTCAGGATAAACCCCGCCATGATACAGTCAATTTTTCTAGTTTGGAAGGAAACACAGATAGGACGACTGAGTGTCTCTGCCAAGGAAACAGATGTAAATACCTGGCACCTAGGTCTTACTGTAGAGCGAAGCCCAACCTGAACTCCACACGTCGACAATATCATATTATGAGGTTGATCAGAGGGTTGCGCAGTGTAACTCCATGATCATTTGGAAGTCCAAACTGGAACTGAAGAACAAACTTCTTTTTTGGAAACGATACAAAACCGAAATCAGGGGAAAAACCAGCTGGGTGAAAGCTGAAAGCCACGAAAAACCTCTGGTACGGGTGGCTGTAGATTAATCTATAGACAACCCAAAAGGTGCCAAGGCGCTGAATCGAATGGCATCAGGCCCGCACGTGACCTCACAACTTCCCATGCCTCTAGCCATTGCAGCTAGATCCGCTCCTAATGTCTTGACGCCGCTTACCAATAGCGAGATCACGTTGATCTATTCGGCAGAGCCAATAATGAGGCAAAATATCAAGGTGGCCGTACCTCAATATTAAAAACAAGTAAATAAGATCAGTAGATATACTCGTGCAGGTATATTTTCCCTTTTTTCCACTAATTTGGGCATTCACTGCATTGCTATTACTGTCACAATTAAATTTTTCAATCCTGCGGATCGAACAATCATACTAATTTTTGTAATATTACATATTTCTATTTTATAGTTATACGAAAACTCTCTCCTATTGTTCATTACTGAAACTAGAGCTTATATTTCTTTGTCATGTTGATTTTTTATTTTCTTAATTCATTATATAACGTCGGCCTATTTCCGCTACCAAGGCCAATCACCGACGCCGGTGAGCACACTTGCCCCAACCGGAAATTTTGACGAACCCTCTGGTATTCCAACCAGAGGTAGGGATCTTTAACGAGCCCAACATCCATGGACTCGGGTTCGACGGCTTTACGTCCCCTCCGAAGGACGGCATATTCTCAATATATCTTGTGCTCATTGATATATTGTCTGCGAGCTATGATATGCTATTCCGCTGCAGCTGTACGGGCTTTCGACACGGTATTTCCCTGTATGGTCACCCATCCAAGTACTAACCGCGCTCGGCTTTGCTTAACTTCAGATATCGGATGACTGTCAGTCAACCTGAAGAGCTGGGCCATGCCCCCTCATGTTGATTTTGATCATCTCAAAATCAGTAGGAGTTTATCCCTGGAGGGAAGCAAATTTATTTTGTCAGGCAGTGTTATATATTTTTTTTCAGATATACCGTTACTCACTTTGCTATTTTGATAGGGTGCATTTCAATTTTTCGTGCTGTTCTAATGGTATATCCAGTCCAGAAGTGGCAAATTATATCTATCCAACATAAAATATCGAAAGTTACCGACAATATTCGGTAACTTGGAAACAGTGGTTTAGTTCTCTTTGCAAAGGCAGCATCTACAGGTTTGAACCACAAACTGCATGTAAAAAGCAAGATCAAATACACCTCATACCAAGCCCTAGAACAAAAAGTTCATGATGAATTACCTGCAAACGTGTAAAATAAAAAATATTATGAATTTAGTTTCGTCTTATTTTTGAGATAATTCTGTATATGCTAATCCTATTTTCTAAGAATGCTTTGCACATTTCTCTGATAAATTTCTGAAAGTTTACCGGAAAATCTGTTGCAAGCAGAAAGCACAATACCGATTGAAATATATTCTCTACATGTTGAGGAAAAAGTTAATGGCTACCATGAACTATAATTGTTGTATCCTTCGAATCCTCCGTCTTCAACTTTCCTGAATGGTGTTATTTGACGTGAGTGATAATCTAGCGGCAATAACCCAAAATGTAAGCAATTCTGATACCATGTCCTATTCCAGTAGAGTCCATCTTTCTCCCATAGATTTTACTTTTGCATTATGAATGGAATCGATGTTTTCCTAATAAAACGAATGAGCATTCCCTTTAGAATTGACTTTTTGTATTTCTCCTCATTGTTAACTACTTATTAGTGTACCCAGAAGGCATAGCCTTGTATGAGTGGGAGACGACTGATGTTTTTGAGTAATGGTGGTGGAGGGTAGTAACCCCAGTAACATATACTTATCAGTATCCAAGGACTACACACACTGAAACATCGATGAACTTGTAATATGACATATGGCAATATTTTGAATTTATTAAACCTCAAAGTTGAATCATCAGAATATTTTGTTGGGATCACCTACCCTTACAACAAACTAATATCAATGGCACTCAACATACTGTTACGTCCTAGCGCCGGCCCTGACCATATCGTAAACGCACGGCGAAAGATCGCGCCGTAGCGTCGTCATTTTCCAAGAACGGGGATCCGTCTGGAGAATTCGAGACGTGTCATCGGGGCTTCTCTCGACGATTCTCGATTGGCACGCAGATATATAAATACGGGACAGGCTTGGCCAAAGACAGAGAATTTGTATTCAGAGCTAAGTGACGAGATTTGTTGAGATCTAAGTGGAGCAGAGCTTTGTGCGAAAGTAGAATTGTTAGTTCAGAGAGTTTTAGTAGCGAGCGAGCATTGGAAAGTTATCAGAGCGATTTTAGTGATTGTGTTGTATCGTATTGTGATAGAGAGTTATAATAAAAGTAGTTTAGTGTTGTTTGGTGTTTTAATTGACGAACCCAAGGGAATATAGTAACAGTGGTGTCAGAGTTGAGATTTTTCAAAGGGAAAAATCGTAACAGTGGTGTCGGAAGTGGAATTTTTGCTGGTAAATAACAACATTTGATGGTGAATACGAGAAGTACATCTTACGATACGATGGAGGACATGTTGAAATTAATTCAAAACCAATTTGCGGATTATGAGAGACGACGAAGAAAAGAAAGAACGACAATTAGAACGAGAAAATGAAAAGAAAGAACGGGAAGAAACACTCCAGAAAATTCTCGAAAATGAAAAGAAAGAACGAGAGGAAACACTCCAGAAAATTCTCGAAGAACAGAGAAAAGAGCGAGAAGATGAAAAGAAAGAACGAGAAGACGGAATCCAGAAAATTCTCGAAGAACAGAGGAAAGAACGAGAACGTGAAAAAATAGAACGAGAAGAAGCAATCCAGAAAATTCTAGAAGAACAGAAGAAGGTGAGAGAAGAACAAAAGAATGAATTAGTTCTTATAGAAAAACAATGGAAAGCAGACTTCCAGAACGTTCGAGAACATCAAGACGAGTTATTCGAGCATGTTTTACATAAAACAAAAGTAGAAATGGAAGAACTGAAAGGAGAACTAAGAGTAGATCTGGAGGAACTAAAAGAAGAACTAAAGGGAGACGTCAAGAAAATCGACGATGACGTCAATAAGAAAGTGGATATAGTGCGAGAGGAGATGAGAGGTCTAGAAAAACAGATAGCCCTTCTCAAGAACCGAGATCGCCGAGACAGTGTTGCCACGTCAGGAATTTCCGTGAAACCACCGACTTTTGATGGTCAGTCTTCTTGGTCCATGTACCGTCGACAATTTGAGGCTGCGGCAGAAACTAATGGATGGGGCGACGAAGAAAAAGCTACGGCACTAATAGTAGCTTTGAGAGGGCCAGCTCTGGATATATTACAAACGATACCCATAGAACAGCAGAAGCAATATGACGACCTGATTTCTGCACTAGAGTTGAGGTATGGCGATCAACACCGAGAACAGCTGTACCGGGCCCAAATGAAGACTCGCACACAAAAATCAGGTGAGAGTCTGCAAGAATTTGAGGCAGATGTTCGACGCTTAATCCAGCTGGCGTACCCAGATGCACCCAGAGATTTCAAGGAGCAGTTGGCTGTGCAGATATTTATTGACGGACTTAGAGACCCAGAAATCCAAAGAACTCTGCGACTTACAAGTTTCAAAAGGAGTAGCGATGCCTTGGTGCGTTCGCTAGAAGTGGAGGCGGTCTTCAACACCTCGAGGCCGAAAGTGCGAGCGGTAACAATTGACGATCCCGAACAAAGATCTGGCGCTACGAGTGGTTCATTTGAGAAATTTCTGGAGGAGATCAAATCGTTGATAAGTGGAATGAGCACCCAGGAGAAGAGAACGTGCTACCGATGTGGAAAACTGGGACACCTTATCAAAGACTGTTGGGTGAAGATGCCGCAGAGGATTTGCTATAGATGTAGGAGGCCGGGACATTTCATAAAAGACTGTAGGGAGAGAATGCCACAGAGAAAATGTTACAGATGTGGAAGATCAGGGCATTTCATGAAAGATTGCAAGGTGAGAATGCCAATAAAATCCAACTCACCTGCCAGGACGCCGACAAGTTCGCAATCATCTGCGAGGTCAAGGTCACCGAGGGTCATTTGTGTTAACAGGCTAAAAAGAACATCTGAGAGCCTCACCATTCCAGGGAAATTGAATAAAATGGATGTAATATGCACCATAGACACCGGTGCTGCAGTTTCCTTGGTACGCAGCGACATTCTTCGGCCTGGAAGCGTGAAGCCAATTTCTTCCAACGTCGTGCTTCGGACAGTCACTGGTGAAAACGCACCTATTCGAGGAGAGGCTGAAATTACATTGGTTCTTGGGCGACTCACTATCACAGGTACAGTCTACGTCGCAGATATAGAAGATGAAGTCATACTCGGAATGGACTTGATCAGTGACCATGGAATTTCATTCGACAATGAGCAAAAGATCATAAGGTTCGGAGAAGAAGAATTTGTCCTTACAACTCCAACGGAAAGGACGAAACCTGCCAAACTGCGATTATTGAAAACTGCGAGAATCCGTGCACTGTCGAAGGAAGTAGCTCGTGTCGCAGAGAACAATGTCCCTGAATGCAGCGTCCAGCCATCGGATTCCGGACAAGTCCGGGTGAAGACAGAAAAAGCCATCGTTGTGAGAGCCGCCAGGTGTCGCGTTGGAGGTACAAGTGACATCTCCGAGAGAAAAACAACTGGAAGGGCTGACTTGGTCAAACAAGAAGTCAACAGTGACCAAGTGCACTTGATTCAACAACCATCAAGAAGAGTTCCATTCCCTAAGAAACAAGAGATGCTAGAGTGCATTGATAAGAGGAAGGCGCGGCACTATCGGAAGGCAAATACTGGCGGATTTCAAGAAGAAGATCGAGTGTGGCTGTATAACCCCCGTCGTAGGATGAAAGATGTGGTGTACAGTGTTCAACGCAAGCCTAGAACAAAAATGAAAGTCGTACACCTGGAGAGACTAAAATGTTAAAATGGGAATGGAGAGATGTTATTTGATCGGGACGATCAAAATTGAGAGGGGGATAATGTTACGTCCTAGCGCCGGCCCTGACCATATCGTAAACGCACGGCGAAAGATCGCGCCGTAGCGTCGTCATTTTCCAAGAACGGGGATCCGTCTGGAGAATTCGAGACGTGTCATCGGGGCTTCTCTCGACGATTCTCGATTGGCACGCAGATATATAAATACGGGACAGGCTTGGCCAAAGACAGAGAATTTGTATTCAGAGCTAAGTGACGAGATTTGTTGAGATCTAAGTGGAGCAGAGCTTTGTGCGAAAGTAGAATTGTTAGTTCAGAGAGTTTTAGTAGCGAGCGAGCATTGGAAAGTTATCAGAGCGATTTTAGTGATTGTGTTGTATCGTATTGTGATAGAGAGTTATAATAAAAGTAGTTTAGTGTTGTTTGGTGTTTTAATTGACGAACCCAAGGGAATATAGTAACAGTGGTGTCAGAGTTGAGATTTTTCAAAGGGAAAAATCGTAACAATACGTTTCACAGGGTTAGCATCTTCAGGGGGAGAAAATTTATACTACTACTGGTACCAATTTTATACTGAAGTTTCCAACCACAGAACTCAATATAATAACTAGAATGCGTTTCAAATATGGCGGATGGACAAATCATGCATACCCTGCAACACTGTAAATTTCCTCTTCACAGTAGCGGCGCAAAATATAACGTGCGTAACTTAGGGATGGGCAATGGGTTGGTTTTATAAAACTGGAAATTGCAGTTTCGAATGGAAAATCAGAACAGTAAAAATATCGTTTTATCCATAGACGTTTTATAATAAAAAAATCCTTGAATAGAAGATACGAAATGAGATCTTGATTCACACCAAAAAGTTATTCCTATATCCTACTACTGAAATGAAAATTACATTGGAAACATGTTTTTTTTAATGTTGAAGGACGCTAGACCGGGTCTAGACCACTTTCCCAAAATCTAATGGTATAAGCTTCAGTATGAATTGAATCGAATTGATAAATGAACATGTTCAGTGCGGATTTTGATTTCTTCTGATCCACTCGTCCTTTTACTTTTTCAAAATCTCTATTACATATCAATGATCTTGAGACAGGGTATTTGTTTTTTCTCTCTTGAGCATCCTTGCCATAATCTGTTTGGGAACTGTTTGTGATGAGTGATCTGATGCCATAGTTGATAGAATCTGTTTTTTTCTCAAGGTGTTTACAATGGAATATAATGACTGAACTTTTTGGTTCAATCGTTTTCTTTTTTTCTTCATATTATGATATTTGGTACGGAATTTTGTTGCTCTATTTTTCATCTGCAACGATTTGATCGAATTAGGTGGAGTTACGAATGAACAATTACCTCAAATCTAAGAATTGTTTTCTTATGTTCTTATGTATATCCAAAGTATCACTTTCTGATTCAGAAATATAATTTTCCTCAGGAGCCGATAAGGTAACTGTGGAATCACTTATTGTCTTTGACTGGTTTGGATTGAAGTTATCACCATCACAAACTGTTACCTCTGGTAATTTCAGTGTTGGAAGTGAATTGGGCTTCAGTCTAGTCTGGAATTCGGTCCGAACAAAACAATCATTCGTGAAATGATCCGAAGAAATTTCGTATTGCTGTGGTTGAGGCCATTCTAAGTGTAGATCACTTCCTAATCTACGAAACCTCCTCTGAAATTAGCTTTTGGAAATCTGAAAACGTTTTCTTTATTCTTTCAACAGGTTTTTCAAGTACTTACCTATGGAAAGTAACGTTTCCTTTTCTCTTTCCCTTTCTCCAGGAATTACCACAATCCTTAACAAAACACTTCATTGAATCGAACGGGTATTGTACACAATATTACCAATACACCTATAACTCTTGTCTGTGCACAATATAATCGATGAATATTAAATATCCAATATTTATATTTACTATCGTCACAGCGTCCAACATCCAAATTAGAAAGAGATAAAACTGACAACGCCGCTTTGTTTACAAACAAACTAGTAATCTTGACAGACCGACGTCCTATATTTCTTTCATTTCCTCTTGTAATTACAAGGAATGACGTATGTGTTTACTTGGTGCAAGTTGTCCCCTTTTCGAATGCCCATGATTTGTCAAGTTTACGTTAGTCGACGATGCATGAAACGCATTCTAGTTATTATTATGAGTTCTGTGTTGCCAACCTGCTTGTAAGCGGAACGCACATGGAGTTAAGCGATATCAGTATGGTGTAAGGATTAATCTCTATAAGAAGTTTCCACTTTTACACAGAAGGTTTCAATCTCATCAATCAATCATCACATTCAAAGTAAAACTCAATCCATGGCAGTGTCACAGTATTCAGGTATTTTCTTTTTTCTTACGCCTGATTTATACAGCAGTTTCATGTTATAAGCTCTAAGTAATAAGGGATGGAAATTATCCCATTTTCTCACGACAAGTTCATGAACGTTCCCATTGAAAAGTGAAAGTTGTACTTCCTAAAACTTGTAAACTTGAAATGGCTGCATAAATCCGTTGTAGAGTATCTAAACTATTATTCCACTCAGGGCCAGTTTTTCAATACAAGAATAATTCAGTTATCTGTCAGACAAATGGGAACAATGAGAAGGTTTAGTACCTATAAAAATGTCGTTCACCATCAATTGCACTATTATATCTGGTACGATGCCTTGGAAACCGATCCATTTCAGCCACCATATCATGAGAATGGAACTCGGACTATGATTATTCTGCACCACATTTAATCATAACTAACTGTGTCAGCAAAGGAAATATCAGGAAAATAGCAAAATTTCAGTAGATTTTCATTTGTGAATTACCAATTTTATTACCTTAATTTACTCAAAGGATGGATTACCCATGGAAATTTCGAATTCAGCTGCCTCTGTTTTTCTTCTCTCAATTCTCGTTCACTTCTACAATATCTCGATACTCTAGGATTTTCTGAAGACACCAATATGATCCGTCTCAACCATACCTTCATTCGGTGGAAGTTATTGCCGGCAAGATACAACTTTGAAATGTCATTTTTCTCGATTCTAACTCTACGTGTGTGTTGCATTCTGTTATGAATATTCTGTTGATCTTGACAAACACTTTGACAACACACTGATATTGCTAAGAGACCGATACAGTCACTTGTAAAATACAATATGAATAGAATTCGTTCAGTTGATCGAAACTAGCAATAACGAACAAGCTTGTACCTCCCTTTTTTTTCAATAATAATCGAAGCTCGTGTTTTACAGATAGAGAGGATGCTTCAATTGGAGTCTATATAACTCACAAATCACTTATAAAATGGTTTTTTTTTTCAATTTCAAATTGATACCTTCTCAATTAATTCAAGTGCAAAATGTGAGCTGGGACAAGGTGTTTCGAAAAACTCATATTAGAACAGGTAATAGGGAGCGAGCTACTCGTGTCCATAATGCATAATTAGGCAGCAGTTATTTCATTTCATAGATAGTTGCAGTCTGACGTACTCAACCTAAAAACACAAAATACTTACAAAAATGGCGAACGAAAGTGCCGCCATTTTGTAAAAAACCGTTTGGGCCTGTATCTCCGTAACTGTGCACTTTAGGCCCACAATTATATTATAATTGAATTTTCTATCTTTTTTATTCCATAATTTTTTTCGTAGCACTTACCGTTCACGACTTATATTATTATTACTTTTTGTTTATTCACGTTTTTACCGATATCTCTTTAAATAATCGTTTAAACAATAAATTGTTCATAATGAAACTTTTGAATCGATAAATTTTCTACAACTTTTTTCTCTAAAGTTAATATTTTCGAGGTTACAACGCGTTAATTTCAATCGTCTTGTATCTGGGAGATCAACGCCAGCTGAGCCTGAACACGTCATTCAACTATTTGGCCAGGTATATGCATAGACCCTTCTTAAGGAGGGGTTTTCAATAGATCTGAAGAGTTTGTAGCGGTTAGTTATTGTTATTTGTTATAGTTATTTGCTATGAGGCAAGATGAATCAGGAAACTGATAAATAGATTATCGACTTCTCTGGTCTATCACAATTTTCATTCAACGGCAAGCGATACATAAGTGGTTCCACTTAATTTCTTAATAACCTTGTACTCGGTAGTACAACATTGAACGCGTTGTAACTTCAAAAATGTCAACTTTAGAGGAAAAAGTTTTGAATAAAAGTTGTAGAAAATTTATCGATTTGAAAGTTTTATTATGAACAATTTATTGTTTGAACAATTATTTAAAGAGATATCGGTAAAAAAGTGAATAAACAAAAAGTAATAATAATATAAGTCGTGAACGGTAAGTGCTACGAAAAAAATTATCGAATAAAAAAGATAGGAAATTTAATTATCTATAAAAAAAGGTCCTTATAATTGTGGGCCTAAAGTGCACGGTTACGGAGATACAGGCCCAAACGGTTTTTCACAAAATGGCGGTATTTTGTGTTTTTAGGTTGAGTACATCAGACTCCAACTATCCATGCAATGAAATAACTCCTGCCTAATTTTGCAAAACAAAATCCTCTATTTCCTATATTATATGTTACAGTGAAGGTTTTAACGAATGGTTGAGTATTCGAAGTTGTTATTCTGGCAGTTTATCCGTTGGTTTGTCGGTATTGAATTTCGACGTTTCGCCAACACCTCAGTTGGCATTTTCAAGAATGTTCCTGCTCTTACTTGGTGCTAGCAACTGTTAACTGTTGTTCGAAAAACTTCAAACTTCTGCCAGTTTTTAAATAGTTTCTCGGTCGTAAATTGTAGCCGATATGATCCGAACCAACAGCCGTCAGGTCAATTACGGTTGTCGGACCCTCGGCTAATGACTTTTGAGGTAATAACGGTCGGTCTGTTTTGTGGCGACCTGCATCCATCAAAGGACCACTTTTCCATGAATTTGATATCGAACTATACGAATATACAAAGAAGATGAATTATTATGCTGAAGGAGGTAGGTATTTCTTTCTTGAAGATCAACAGTCACTGTGGTAAAAAGATTGATATTCATATCATAGCAAAAAATGTCTTGTCCTAAACTATATAACGTTCTAACGGAAAAACAAAAGAATAATTTGAAATATGTCTCTTCGTCTAACGATTTTTCAGATCAAGCTCAGAACATCCTACCTACAGACCTGTGGTATCCCAAGAAATGGATTCCAAGAGTTAACAATGTATTATTATGTATTGATGTATTAGCAATGACCTATAATCGTACCTCGCTACTCAGTGGAATGCAGAAACGGTGAGGTGCCAGCAAGGTCTCTAGACTTAAATGTAATGGATACATTCTTATGGGGTTCACTGAAAAATATGGTCAGAGGGAATATCAAAATATTGAGGACCTTCAACACAGCATTGTTAGAGAGTTCGGAAGATTAAGGAGGAGAGAAACTTGAACAAGGTCAGCATTATGAACATTTGCTGTGATTTACTTTTGTCTTTTCATTTTAGTTAATGAGTGTTATTTTTTCAAGGTTCTATTCTCATTGAAAAGGACACAATGACTAATTTACCTCATACGCACCTCATTTATCAAATTTTGATTGTTGATTCTGTCTCCGTATTTTTTCGTTGGCATTTGAAACAAACCAAACTCGGTAAGATTTTCATCCAATAACTTGAACATAGTTCGATGTGCTTGTCGTATTTCGGGATACAAGTTTAAATACATTTCCGATGTCCTAACACTGATTTTAATAAATTTTTTCGAAAAAGAATGATAACTCATGATACATCATTGAAAGAGTAAAATCTGGTACTGTTCAAAACAGAAAGAATCCAATGTAGCGTCCATAAGAAAAAATAAAGTTGATGATGGTGGCCGGCAGAAAAAAAGTCGGATAGCAAATCTGAAAAGACCGTTTTGTAGCAGGTAAAAAGTGGCAATGTGGAAGTGCAATTTATTTTCGAATCCTTCGAAAAATAAAGCCAGAAAAAAATAAAAACCATTTTCCGAAATTTATGTTTTTCCGGATATACTCGGAATTTTAGAACTTTCTCAACGACATATTGTTAGTCAAGTAACTTTGCCCCAATTTAACCATCTTCGTATCTCTCCCCGAGATACCAATGGTGAGGATCGAATTTGTAACACCCTGTAGAAAATGATATTATGTTTGCATTTGTACAGAGTTTCAGTAAACTATTCATTTTTTTGAAAGAAGGATATTTATTCGTCCTCAATTCGTCTGAACCTGCCAAAAGTAAAATATTGTTACGATATTTCCTTGGGTTCGTCGATTAAAACACCAAACAACACTAAACTACTTTTATTAAAACTCTCTATCACAATACAATACAACGCAATCACTCAAATCGCTCCGAAAACTTTCCAATGCTCGCTACTACAACTCTCTGTACTAAAAATTCTACTGTCAACGTGAACCGCTTCCCCTTATATACACGCGCTCATATA
Organism: Zygogramma bicolorata; assembly: GCA_032362365.1. Lineage (NCBI taxonomy): Eukaryota > Metazoa > Arthropoda > Insecta > Coleoptera > Chrysomelidae > Zygogramma > Zygogramma bicolorata. The sequence continues at coordinate 1,105,942 of JAVJAQ010005007.1, forward strand.
GTGAAGAATCATCCAGATAAATCCCGACAATCGAACACTCTAGATGAGCCGCGATCACGCGAGTATAGTCGTTCCTGGAAACGTCGAACCAATTCGCATCGAAAGGCGGCAGGGCCGGCGTCAGGACATTTCGTTACATTATCCCCCTCTCAAATTTGATCGTCCCGATCAAACAATACGTCATTATCGCCATTGTAACGTTTGAGTCTTTCTAGGTGAACGACCTTCATTTTTGCTCTGGGGCTACGTTGAATCCTGTACACCACGTCATTTATTCTCTTGACTATCGAATAGGGTCCTTCCCAGCATGGTGTTAGTTTGGGAGAAATTCCTTTTCTACGACGAGGGTTGTACAGCCACACTCGATCTCTTTCTTTGAATCCACCAGTATTTGCCTTGAGATCGTATCGAGCCTTCATCCTGTCACTAGTAATCTTCAATCTTCTTCTCGCGATTTCGTGAATCCTTATCAGACTGTCTCGCAGTTCATCTGCATAATCCTGTACCTCTTTTTCCTCAGAACTTGGGGATCCGAACACCAAGTCACAGGGCAAACGAAGATCTCTCCCGAAGATGATACTGGCTGGGGTGAGCTTTGTGGAATCGTGCACAGCTGCCCGATAGGCCATCAAGAATAGTTGAAGGTGTCGATCCCAGTCTTTTTGATGCTCTTCTACTACTTTGGAAAGATGTTCTTCCATAGTCCTGTTGAACCTCTCGACCATGCCATCAGACTGTGGATGGAGGGCAGTTGTTCTGGTCTTGCTAATTCCCATCAATTCGCAAACCTTCCTGAATAAATTCGATTCGAAATTTCTTCCTTGATCGGAATGTAGCTCCATTGACACTCCAAACCTTGTAAACATGTTGTCCACCAGGGCTCTTGCAACGGTGGATGCTTCTTGATTAGGCAAGGCGTAAGCTTCAACCCATTTACTGAAATAATCCATAGCAACGAGGATGTATTTGTTGCCATCATTCGTCATCGGGAACGGTCCAGCTACATCGATGGCGATTCGTTCGAAGTGAGCACCAACATTGTATTGTTTCATCTCGCCCCTTGATCTTGTACTAGGACCTTTGCTTGCTTCGCATTTTGGACATCTTCGGCACCATCTCTCGACATCTTCTCGACATTGGACCCAGTAGAACCTTTGCCTTATTTTATCCAAGGTCTTGTTAACTCCTAGATGTCCACCTGATTTACCACCATGAATCTCTAGCAAAACATCCTCTATTCTCGACATGGGCACAACCAGTTGGGAACTCACTTTCTTGCCATCGGCTGACTCCCAAGCCCTCTTTAGTAGGCCATTCTCCACAATCAAGGAATCCCATTGGGCCCACAATGCTTTGAAGGTTGGCGATCGATCCGAGATGTCCTTCCAGGTGGGTCTTTCCGCTCCATTTTCCTTCCATTTCAAAAATTCTGCAACGTTTGGATCATTCTCCTGGTCTTCTCGCATTTTTGCTGTCGTCCAATTGTCATCTACTATCAATCTCACTTGGTTGATTCCTTCGCGACGTTCAATTCGCTCACAGTGTTTACAAGTATCCTAACAAGGTCTTCTAGACAAGGCATCTGCGTTGTTATGCAATCGTCCTGGTCGATGTTTTATTCTGAAGTGATACTGGTTCAACTTCTCAATCCACCTTGCTACTTGTCCTTCAGGAGTCTTCATTTCGAGTAACCACTTCAGAGCTGCATGATCTGTTCTGATGAGGAACTCTCTTCCATACAGATATTTGTGGAAGTGGTCTACAGCCTTGATTATTGCCAGTAGCTCTTTTCTCGTTACGCAATAATTTCTTTCTGGCTTGGTGAGTAATTTGCTGTAGAACTCGATTACTTTTTCCTGACCATCTTGCTCTTGTGATAGTACGGCTCCAATACCATTATTACTGGCATCTGTGTCCAAAACAAACAGGCCTCGTTGACGTGGAAAACTTAAAATGGGGCTGGAACATAGAGCAACTTTCAGTTTCCCAAATGCGCGTTCACTTTCGTTGGACCAGACGAATTTGACTCGATCTTCTGTCAACTTATGTAGGGGTGCCGCAATATCAGCAAATCCTTCTACGAAACGACGGTAGTAGGTGCAGAGACCTAGGAAACTCCTCACTTCATGTTTGTCTCTTGGCCTCGGCCACTCTCTTATGGCTTGTATCTTCTTTTGGTCTGTTCGGATACCGTCTGATGAAACTGTGTGACCTAGAAAATCCACTTCTTTCTGGAACAATGAACATTTATGAAGATTCAGTTTGAGGTTGGCGTCCCTGAATCGTTGAAAGACTTCTCGCAGGTTGTGCAGATGTTCTTCGAATGTCTTTCCCATGACCAAAACGTCGTCGAGGTATACAAGACAAGTTTTCCAAGTGAGCCCCCGAAGGACCAGCTCCATTAGTCTCTCAAATGTTGCTGGAGCATTGCACAATCCAAACGGCATAACAGTGAACTGGTAAAGTCCACTCCCAGTCGAGAATGCAGTCTTCTCCTTATCGTCTTCATGTATGCCCACTTGCCAGTATCCGCTCTTCAGATCTAATGTTGAGAACCAACGGGAACCTGCCAAAGTTGTTAATGTGTCATCTATTCTTGGTAGAGGGTAGCTGTCCTTCTTGGTGACATCATTTAATTTCCTGTAATCGACACAGAATCTCGTATATCCATCCTTCTTGGAAACCAACACAACAGGTGCAGACCAAGGGCTCGATGACTCTTCAATCACACCGTCCTTCATCATCTTGTCGACAAGCTCTTTCACCTCCTGTTGCTTGGCGAATGGAATTCTTCTTGGTGGTTGCCGAATCGGATGAGCTTGACCAGTATCGATTCTGTGTTTGATCAAATTAGTTCTTCCTGTTGTTGTCGAATCAAAAATGTCACTTTCACTCCTGATGAACTTCTTGGCAGCTTTCAGTTCCTCTGTTGTTAAGTGTTGACATGATTTTTCAAGAGTTGATAAAACACTCTCAGAGTCTGCCCTTATTTCTTGATGTTCATTTGAATTACAGTTCGCTACCCAAGTAACAGGTTCACATGTTCCAATGACATCGCCTGCCTTAACAGTTATTTCTCCAGGAAACACGTTGGCAACCCTCACAGGAATAGTTTTGTTCGTTTTAACTAAGGCTCGTGCAAACACCAAATTGCTGGGGGATTCATCACATGGCTGGACTACTCCAACGCAGCACCCAGGGTCTTCATCTAATGTAGCGCAAATTACTTTTTCTGAAAATCCAGGAATTCTCGCAGTTTTCAATGATCGCAGTTTTGCAGGTATCGTCCTTTCCATTGGAGTTGTAAGGACAAATTCTTCTTCTCCGAACCTCATTATCTTCTCCTCATTGTCGAATGAAAATCCATAGTCACTGATCAAGTCCATTCCGAGTATGAATTCATCTTCTATATCTGCGACGTGAACTGTATCTGTGATGGTGAGTCGCCCAAGAACCAATGTAATTTCAGCCTCTCCTCGAATAGGTGCGTTTTCACCAGTGACTGTCCGAAGTACGACGTTGGAAGAAATAGGCTTCACGCTTCCAGGCCGAAGAATGTCGCTGCGTACCAAGGAAACTGCAGCACCGGTGTCTATGGTGCATATAACGTCGATTTTATTCAATTTTCCTGGAATGGTAAGGCTCTCAGATGTTCTTTTCAGCCTGTTAACACGGATGACCCTGGGGGCTCTGTTATTGCTAGCCAGCATGCGCCCCGATATGCTGGCTAATTCTCGTTTTCCTGCCGCCAATTTGAGGACTCGCTGGATGGCCTTGTCCTCACAGGTGATTGCGTACGAGATGGCACCCTTGCAGGTGAGCTAGATCTTGATGGCATTCTCACCCGACAGTCTTTGATAAGATGTCCAGGTTTCCCTCATCTATAGCATGTCTTCTTCTTCTGTGTGCTAATTCCACTTATCATCGATTTGATTTCTTCCAGAACCTTCTCGACTGAACTATTCGCTGTGCCAAATCGATGTTCGGGATCGTCAATTGTTACCGCTCGCACTTTCGGCCTTGAGGTGTTGAAGGCCGCCTCCACTTCTAGCGAACGTACCAAGGCATCGCTACTCCTTTTGAAACTCGTCAATCGTAAAGTTCTTTGTATTACTGGGTCTCTCAGTCCGTCTATAAATATCTGCACAGCCAACTGCTCCTTGAAATCTCCGGGTGCTTCTGGATATGCCAGCTGGATTAGGCGTCGAACATCTGCCTCAAACTCCTGCAGACTCTCACCTGATTTTTGTGTGCGAGTCTTCATCTGTGCCCGGTACAGCTGTTCTCGATGTTGATCGCCATACCTCAACTCTAATGCAGAAATCAGGTCCTCATATTTCTTTTGCTGTTCTATAGGTATCGTCTGCAATATACCCAAAGCTGGCCCTCTCAAAGCTACTATGAGTGCCGTAGCTTTTTCTTCTTCGCCCCATCCATTGGTTTCTGCCGCAACCTCAAATTGCCGACGATACATGGACCAAGAAGACTGTCCATCAAAAGTCGGCGGTTTCACGGAAATTCCTGACGTGGCAACACTGTCTCGGCGATCTCGGTTCTTGAGAAGAGCTATCTGTTTTTCTAAACCTCTCATTTCATTTCTCATCTCCTCTCGCACTACATCCACTTTCTTATTGACATCTTCCTTCAGTTCTACTTTTAGGTCTTCTTTCAGTTCTACCTTTAGGTTTTCTTTCAATTCTTCCATTTGAACTTTGGTTTCATGTGAAACATGCTCGAAGAACTTTTCCTGATTTTCTAGAACTTTCTGGAAGTCTTCTTTTTGTTGTTTTTCTATTTGCTCTAATTCATTCTTTTGTTGTTCTAGAATTTTCTGGAGGTCTTCTCGTTCTTTTCTCTGTTGTTCTAGAATTTTCTGGAGCCCTTCTTCTCGTTCTTTCTTTTCATTTTCTCGTTCTTTTTTTTTCAGCTTCTCGCTCTTTTCTCTGCTCTTCGAGAATTTTCTGGAGTCCTTCTTCTCGTTCTTTCTTTTCCTCCAGCCGTCGCTTTTCATCTTCCTGCCGTCGCTTTTCCGCCAATTCTTTTTCCTCCAGCCGTCGCTTTTCATCTTCCTGTCGTCGCTTTTCCTCTAATTCTTTCTCCTCCAGCCGACGCTTTTCATCTTCCTGTCGTCGTCTTTCCCAATCCGCAAATTGGTTTTGCATAAATTTCAACATATCCTCCATCGTATCGTAAGATGTACTTCTCGTATTAACCATAAATTGTTTTTATTTACCAGCAAAAATTCCACTTCCGACACCACTGTTACGATATTTCCTTGGGTTCGTCGATTAAAACACCAAACAACACTAAACTACTTTTATTAAAACTCTCTATCACAATACAATACAACGCAATCACTCAAATCGCTCCGAAAACTTTCCAATGCTCGCTACTACAACTCTCTGTACTAAAAATTCTACTGTCAACGTGAACCGCTTCCCCTTATATACACGCGCTCATATAGTGAAGAATCATCCAGATAAATCCCGACAATCGAACACTCTAGATGAGCCGCGATCACGCGAGTATAGTCGTTCCTGGAAACGTCGAACCAATTCGCATCGAAAGGCGGCAGGGCCGGCGTCAGCACATTTCGTTACAATATAATCATTGCGGTCTAGACCTGATGATTCAGGTAATTTTTTCAATGCTTCATATGGCGTTGAATATACTTCCTTTTTCCCTCTATTTTTCTGTTGAGGTTGTGCAGTAATTTGTTCTCGGTTTTTGACGAGCTAGATCTGGGTCTGAGTTGAGTGTAACATTCAGATATTTGATTAATTTCTGATTTCAATGTCGAATTTCCATGTCTCGTACACTCTATTCCTTTCAAATTAACTATATTTTGCATTCAAAGAGGTTCTATCGATGTTGGCATTATTTTGTTGATTTTGTTGAATTCACTCAGTTCTCCCTTCGATTTAGATGCCCGTTTGAATATTTCTTCTTTGGAGGATGCGCACATCGTTTTGAAGTTCATGAATTCTCTTTGCATCGATTGTTTGTAGAGAAATTGGTTTGAGCTCCAATTCTTCCAGGTTGGTTGTATCCATTTTCTATTTCGGAAATGGTCAGTGGATGTCCTCTCATGATTTCTTTTGTGTTCCACAGCTTGAAGTTTCCAATAGTGACACCACAGTTGAAAGTTACTTCTATTATAGGTATGCTTCATTGTTATCACAAGATTTGTGTACTTTCAACTGTTTCTCGGCTGGAATTGTTATGATGTGCTGGCTGGAAATGGCTGCTATTATTGGGTTTGCTGCGTAGAACCCGGCGGTGTGGCAGTTCTGGTATTCGGCTCTTTTGATGAGGGCTGCTATACAGTCATTGGTTTGTGGCTCCAGATGATTATGGCAGATGTACATGTCTTCGATCGCAGGGCACATCTCGTCCTCGTATTTTTGTTGATTCGGCTCAAGTGATATATAGGGATGGTTAGGGTCGATTGTGGAATTATTAATAGGAATAGGAAATGGACGAAAAACTTCGTGAATTTCTTCTGAAGACATCGGAAAATGAATGGCAGTTATAAATTTATTTTCTGAAATGATTACTTGTGTGCCTACTGTTTGATAGTAAACTAGTGAATCGCGGGATTTTATCTTCGTGATGTTAGGCGTTTTATGACGTTTTCCAATTCTTCCTGTGAAATCACAGTGCTGTAGAGAGTATTCAACTTTGCAGAGTCGAAGTATCTTCCAAATTTTCTAGAAATTCTATCAAATTTTGACAATTCAGATTTATTTGGTCCAATACATTTTGTGCTTTCAAGTATTCGACTATATTTTGGCTCATGTTGAATGATAGTTGAGCAGATTTTTTATTATTTTTCGCTTGATATTCCAAAGAGTTGCGGTGGCGTTATAATTATTATCAATCAATTTTTTAGGAAGAGACACCTGCCTTGTACGAAAGCGCTGAACGGACATTCAGGAAAAAATATTATAATTAAACAGATTAAACCGACAATTAACATAATTAAGTCAGTTCAAACTGGCCAGTTTGAACTGACAATTAAGTATAATTGCCAGATTGAACAGCCAGTTCGAACTGGCAATTACAGCTATAATTGCCAGTTTAAACTGGCAATTATGTATACTTGTTATGTAAACTGGCAATTATAATATTTTTCCTGCATGTCCGTTCAGCGCTTTCGTAGGGAACTGTTAAGGTAGCTGATATTTTGTTATAGAAATATCGCATATTTTCCAACTGGGTGGAAATTGGAGTTATTTCGACGAAGTGAATGAATATGCATGTTTGGTTTTGATAATTCGGGATGTTCTAAGATGGAATGGGGGTAAGGGAGTTACTATTTTGGTTGTCAGTACGAGTATGACTGTATGAAACATCATCTTCCTTATCCTGGGGAAGAGAAGAAAAATCTTTTTTTCCAAATTTGTGGATCAATACATCTTTTGTTGTTTTTATTTCCGTCCCTAGGTCTTCAATAAATTTTTTCCTTCTTAAAGCGTTTTTTTTCAATAACTTGAGGCTGTTTTGTCTTTTACGAATACTGTTGAACCTGATTGAAATTTCGGCTGAATTATTTTGTGACTCTATGAACTGAAGAATTGTAGCCGACAATTGCGTATTGCATCAACTGTTTTGTACTTGCTTTTTGGTCTTTCATTTTGGGAACACGGAATAATTCAATTAAGGTCTAGTGTAGTCTCTCAACCGGGCTGCTTCTATTCGATTTTCCAGGAGTTGCAAAATAAAGTTCATTATGAAGAGTGGAGAATTCTTCAAGCAAGATCTTAAATTCACTGTGGCACATTATAAATTTCGGTATTTCATGGTGTGAAACAAAGGTAATTAGATTGCGAAAACTACAATTGCTGTGCAAATTGGCTCGAGTGGGTATGCTTGTGCATATCTCGAGGAAACGTCAATGTTGGTCAGAAATTTTGAACCTTCTTCTTGGAATGTGTCCATGTGGATGGCCTCTAATGGTTGTGTGGGTGTTGGGGTGGGGGAAAATTTAATTATTCGGGGATTTCTATCGTATTGTGACTCTTGACATACGTCACAATTGTTCATATATCGAGTTATATGATTTTTCATTTCGGGCCAAAAATATACCTTTTTCAGAGCCATAAAGATTTCGTTATTTCGTTAATTCCCCGATGGCAGGTCTTTCCATGGTGGTATCTTATGAGTTCTTCTTGACTGTTCTCCTCCGTTATGTATCTGACGAATTGATTTGAAATAGTTAGTTTATACGAGTGGTTTTTGGAAAAATGTCGGAATATTGTGCTGAATTGGCGAATAAGATCAATTTCTGATTTATGAACGAAAATGCAGTGTAATTTTTTCGGTTCTACGTGATCTTTGGACAAATATATAATGTGGCGTTCTTAGATAGAAATATGGGTTGTCTGTGTCCTGTACCGAAGGGTTTGCTTCAAACAATGTAAAATGGTCCGGATTCTTTTTGGTTGGATATTATTTGTCTGGAGTATTTGTTAACACAATGCTCGCTGAATGGTATTTCCAAAATAGGGTTTTCTACAGCAGAGTGAATAGTTTGATCATCATCGTCAGGTGGTTATGGATTGAGGGTGGGTGGTACTATCTGAAGGTCTGGAAAAACATTGATTTTTTTTGGCTTCAATTCGTTGGGATTGTATACTTGTTCAAGATCATCCAAATTCTCTGTGTTAACGTTCAGTCATTGATCATAGTTCAGATATTGTTGTAAACTTCCCTACTAGTGATGATAGATGGCGATATCAGCAATGATGACGCCACAAGGCCATTGTGACCAATAATTTTGAATGGAATCCCCAATAATACCAATTTTATTTTTTTATGTCAGTTTCGGCAACTGGCTTTCAAAAAAAGCAGAACTGTGATGAATCAAAACAGTTAATACAAAGATTCAAAATTCAAGCTCCGCCTCTAGATAGTTGTCGAATAAGCTGGCGCTCGAGCTGACGTTTTTGTACTTGTCCAAGGTTTTGATAAAAGGGGTGGAGGAGGCTTTTGAGACGCATTGTATACATATAAATTATGTCATATGTGACAGTCCTGCATTCTCATCAAGAAATAAATTTGTTCAGCGAGTACATACTTGAGTTAGTTGATACCATAGATATTATAACTAATGGATTGCACTTATTGACAAATTTCCATATAACACGATGCGGAATACATTAGAGAGAGAAAGGATATGCACATTGAAGTGATATTGTGAAGGACAGAATGACAATTCTATAATGAACATCAATATGAAACTCGAAATAAAACTGTATTTACATCAAAAAAGAAGATTAAAAAATAAATTGCACAAAGAAACTACAAGTTTATGATACCATATCTTTATGACAAAATACCACATGAAATCAAAAAAAATTAAATCATTATCATCATTTAAACAAAAAAGGAAAATATGGATTATCAAGACCTCTCGAATTCATTTTGACACATTTTTGAATAGTTTATGAAATTGGTTTCTTTAAATTGCTGATTATCAGCAACTTCAAATCCATCAGTATTGATGTCTATGGTTGATACCCATTCCAGATATTGTCAACTTTCTCAAACTGGCAGGGCTGATGAATCTAGGGTGCGGTAACTCAGCTTTTCAGAGTAAAAAGCACAATGGACCTAATGAGGCCCAGAAGTGAAGTGAGCTGGGCTCACGACCCAACATTCTCCAGATCCAGATCGAAATATGTTTTCAATTATAAAGTAGTTTTGATATTTCAGAGTAATCGCTAATATTATTTCAAACTGACTACATAGTTGACCAAGATTTAGCCATGCCCCAATGATGTGTACATTTTCACTTTGTACGGGCTATGCTTACAATGGCCGGACGAGAGCATCGATTTCCATGAAGTCACACCCAAAGTACACTCTGACTTTCTGAGGGATATGGAGTGTGGTGTATTTCGTCACAATACATCATGATTTATTTCGATAATTATTTTGATAATAATTTCCATTTCATGTTTAGTAATAGTAGTTATATAACATATTGCAGTAGGATGTCGTTCACATAGAATATTAATATTAGTATGATCAGTGAATATGGTGTATATATTGAGAATAATAGAGGAGAATAGCTGATGACTCTGAATTCACTCTATTAAAGTAACAATCCAATGGTTTCTCGGTCTTTCTCTTCCAACGTTATCGCCATCATATCATTTTGAAAAATATCTTTGCGACTCATGTTGGAATCAAATATCAAGACAAGCTTAGTGCGCATGACATGCCCAAACGCCCCGCCTTTAGAAAGGAAAAAAATTTGTCGTCGGGACGATATTTCTGAACGGCTACAACCAATTTTCCAGTCTATACATCGCGTAAGACACGATATCGACTTGATTCTGCAATTTTTTCTAAACTACACTCATAAGTATTGTTCGGAAGGATTTTCATTTCAATTGAATTGTTTCGTTACGGCTCATCATCGCCTTTTGTTGTATATATATTTATTGTTAATATTATCTCTTTCTCACTTTTTATTTTAATTACATTGTATGAGTTTTCGCGCTTTGCTGTGATTTCGTTATTCTCCCCAATTGGCCTCAAGAATGGAAATCACAGTCAGCAGTCAGTAGCTCATGAATTGTCAATCCGTTCACGGTTCGCTCCGATCGAGTTCTCGTTTTGTTTCGCTCTCTCTCTCTCTTACGCACTGTGTCAAGCAAGAAAAAAAGGATTCAGTTTTTCTCGTACCGGCCGGTTACCCAAGATTGGATAATCACCCGTCCTACCACAAGCATCGCAGCTCAACCAACACCGATTTGGATTTGGTAAGCGAAATCACAGCTCGATTATATAAATTGCATAGTTTTTGAATCAAACGCAAAAATTATCAACGAATTATACAGTCCACTCTCTGTCGCTATTGAACATTATGGCCCTTCTCAGCCGCATTCTTCCAATGCATTAACATTATTCGTTGATAATTTGTTGAAAATTGAGAAAGAGATATTCGCATTTCAATTGTTTCAATTTTCCTTATCTCTGCCACAAACCCGGTCGTTTTTTTGTCGAATTTTTTGCTCACTCGAGTTTGTTTCGATTTATTGTGCACCTCATTCTTTTATTCCGATAAAATAAATGTTCTGTGAAATAAAATTAATTTATTGGAAGTAAGAAAACCGAATCACCGATTTGTTCGTTTCCTTCAATATAAAGCGAGTACCATTTGAGTATATTTCTCTTTCAAGACTGGGGAATTGTTTTATTTTCGTTCACTCATTTTAAGTAAGGGAACTTCTCTAATCCAGTTACCGTTACCAATTAATCATGAGTGTCACTAGTAAAATCAAACAGATGAAAGCTCTGCGTGAAATCCCAATTGAACGTATACAAGATTTGAGAATCATTGCTGAAAGTGCTAGAAATGACAAAAAATTTGTTGCTCAATTGAAAGCTCGTTACTCTCAAATAGATACTATTCAGCGTGATTTCGAAAAAAATCATAACTCTTTGTTATCACTCGCAGCCACTGTCGAAGATTACGATCTAGTTGCTGAAAATGCAATCAGAAAGCAATTCGATGAAAATTATTACGTGGCAAAAGAGATTTATTCCGAATTATTTGATTCAGAAGATGCCAATAGTTCTCAAGGAAGCTCTAAATCTTCAAATGTTAAATTACCTAAAATCGAATTGGTTAAGTTCGATGGTAATTCAAAAAATTGGAGAACATTCGTGGATACTTTTGAATCTTTAGTTCATGAGAACGATAATCTATCGAATATCGAGAAATTTAATTATTTAATAACGTCTCTCACTGGTCCTCCTTTAACGGTGGTTAAGTGCAATCGCTTGACTGATGCAAATTATATCATAGCATACAACGCTCTCAAATTGAGGTACGAAAATAAACGTGATTTAGCTACCGCTCATTATTTAGAGTTGGAAAGGGCTCCGAAAATTCTTGAAAACAACGAGCGCACTCATAGTTTACGCAATCTTCTCGATATATACGAAGAAAATTTATCTGCACTAGCTCATATGGGATTCCCTACACAGGAATGGGATTTCCTAGTTTTCAATATGCTCTTGAACCGACTTGACTCTGAAACTGTCGAGAAGTTTGAAACCGAATATAATTCGGATGAGATTCCAAAATATGAGGAGCTGACAAAGTTCCTTCGAAAACAATGCAATGCATTAGACCGAACCCTTGAAGTGTGTCCTTCGAAACGTATTCAAAGGACTGATAACTCAAGAGGCAAGGAAAAATCGCATTTTGCGACACAGCGACGGTCAAGTTCGACGTTTTTCGCTCGTACCAAGGATTCTCAGAATTGTGCATTGTGTAAAAAAGATCACATGATTTACAAATGTCCAGATTTTTTGTCGTTTTCTCCACAAGAGCGTTATAATTCTGTCAAATTGAATAAGTGGTGCATAAACTGTTTAGGTTTCAAACATTTATTGAAAGATTGTACCTCAAAATCCTCTTGCTCGTTGTGTAGACAGAAACATCATACCCTTCTTCATTTTGAAAATGTTGCTAAGAGTAATAACCCAGAGATCACTCCAACTCAACCTCAATCGAGTGCTCTCTCTCTCACAAACTTGGTTCCTATGAAAACATCAGTACTTCTGTCTACAGCTCTGATTGAAGTTCTCGATTCTCGCCACAACTTTCAAGTCGTTCGTGTCCTTTTAGACTCTGGTAGTCAAGCAAACTTCATATCCGAGAAATGTTGCAATAGATTAGGAATTTCTCGTTCCAATATAACATTATCCATTCAGGGACTTGGGCACATGCATTCCAATGCTTCCAAATGTACCTCTCTCACTATTCGATCGCGTCAAGCGAATAAATCTACTTTCCAAATTGATGCCATTGTTCTTCCTAAAATTTGTGAAAACATGCCCCAATCTCTCGTTAATCGAAATTCTTGGTCACATATTTCTAATTCAACATTGGCAGACCCTAATTTCGATGTCCCAACTTCGGTGGACATTCTGTTGGGAGCTGATATTTTCCCTCTAATTCTCGAATCAGGTCGTTTAACGGGAAATTCCGATGAACCCGTTGCCATAAACACTGTTTTTGGATGGATCCTTATGGGAACCGTCACATGTCACTTGGCATCCCTCCCGCTAAATTCTTTTTTTTGTTCTTGTGACACGTCTCTTGAACAGACCTTGAAGCGCTTTTGGGAGCTGGAAAACATACCTCAAAAACCTACTACTAATCCTGATGATGATTTATGTGAAACAATTTATCGAAAAACAGTTTCTCGTTCAAGTTCCGGTCGATTTATTGTTGCTCTCCCTTTTAAACTCGAAAATCCCCTTTTTCCGGAATCAAAAATGATAGCTCATAGGCGATTCATATCTTTAGAACGCAGACTGACCAAGGATCCAACTCTTCGAAAAGCCTATTGTGATTTTTTACGAAATTTTCTAGAAAACGGTCATATGTCTCTTTTATCTCCCCAAGAATCTCCTTGTGATCAATCTTTTTATATTCCCCATCACAGTGTCATCAATGTCAATAGTACAACTACTAAGCTCAGAGTAGTATTCGATGCTTCATGCAAAGCCGCAAATGGTCTTTCTTTAAACGATACCCTTTTCACTGGACCCAAACTCCAGAACGACTTGTTTGATATTCTTCTGAGTTTCAGGAACAATCCAGTCGCTTTAACCTCTGATATCCACCAAATGTATAATCAAATCCATATCAGAGAGTCCGATAGAAGGTATCAGAAAATTCTTTGGAGATTTTCTCCCGACGAGCCCATACAGGAATACGTTCTCAATTCAGTGGTGTTCGGAATTTGCTCTTCTCCCTATTTGGCAATTAAGACTTTGAATAGATTGGCAGACGAAGATGGTTCCTCATTTCCTCTCGCAGCTGAAGCAATTCGTTCTTCCACTTATGTTGACGATTTTGTCATCAGTGTCGAATCTTTAGAAAAGGCTCACAACTTGAAATCTCAGCTAATTGATCTCCTTCACAAAGGAGGTTTCAAGCTCCATAAGTGGGCTAGTAATGAATTTTCATTAATGGAAAATTGTATCGATTCTTCTTCCCTTTCGTTAGATTTAGAGAACAACATTAAAAAGGTTTTGGGTTTGATATGGAACCCTCGCTTTGACATATTTTCTTTCGATGTCAGTCCCATTGAATCTCCTTGCACGAAGCGTTCAATTCTTTCGGAATTAGCAAGAATCTATGACCCTCTTGGCTTCCTTTCTCCGCTTACTTTATTAGCAAAAAAAATAATTCAACACCTATGGACTCTGTCCCTTGAATGGGATACAATTGCGCCAATGGAAATTGGCTCCAAGTGGGTTCAGTATAAAACTGAGCTACCTTTGCTCAATCAGATTTCTATTCCTAGACATATATTCACTTCCAATTCCTGTTCCTTTGAATTACATGGGTTTGCTGATGCCTCAGAAAAGGGATATGCGTGTGTCATTTACATGAGAACAGAAACCCAAATCAAAGTCGATGTGACCCTCGTCTGTGCCAAATCGAAAGTCTCTCCTCTCAAAAGAATTTCCATCCCTCGGCTGGAGTTATGTGCCGCCCTTCTTTTGTCAGAGTTGCTACAAGTCGTTCTTCCTCTCTATCAAAACCGTGCTCAGTTCAGACGAGTTGTAGCGTGGTCTGACTCGACAACCACCTTAACTTGGATTAAGTCTCCCCCCCATAAATATAAGGTTTTCGTTAGTAATCGTACCAGTCGGATTCAAGAGATCCTTCCCATATCCGTTTGGAATTATGTTCCATCCGCCGAAAATCCGGCTGATTGCGCATCGAGAGGTCTTATGCCATCGGAGCTTCTTGACCATTCTCTATGGTGGGCGGGGCCTCCGTGGCTTAAAGATACCTCTTCTTCTTGGCCAACCCTTCCTAGTATTATAAGGAGTCATGAAGAGGTGGAAGAAGGAAAACGTCTAGTTTTCACCACAACCATTTCTCCAATAATTTTTGATCACCTCCTCGAAAACATATCTACTCTCACAAAAATACAACGAATCATAGCTTTTGTTCGCCGATTTATATTCAATTGTTCACATCCTTCTCAGAAAAACCGTGATTATCTCACTTCGACGGATTTAGATAACGCATTACTCTCTCTTGTTAGGCATGTCCAACAACAAACATTTTCTGAAGATATTTCTCGAATAACAAAAAATAAGGTACTTCCCAAATCTCTGAGAAAACTCAATCCATTTATTGATACTCAAGGAATCTTAAGGGTAGGCGGAAGACTCTCCAATTCAAATTTCTCTTACGATAAAAAATTCCCTATTCTACTCCCAAGTAAACATAGATTTACCACTCTCCTTATCGAGACTACCCATCAAAAATATTTGCATCCTGGCATTCAGTCCCTTCACTTTTTACTTTCGCAAAAATATTGGATTTTATCTGCGAAAAAGATAATTCGAAATGTCCTATCCAAATGCTTTAACTGTTGGAAACTTAAACCAACTCCGTTTCAACCCCCCATGGGAAATCTACCTACACTGCGTATTTCCTCAATTAAACCTTTCTCTTGTGTAGGCGTAGATTTTGCTGGACCCTATTCCATAATACTTGGCAAAATCAGAGGTGCAAAAACCCTCAAAGCTTATATATGTGTTTTTGTGTGTTTTACCACTAAGGCACTACACTTGGAACTGGTATCAGATTTATCCTCTGATGCTTTCTTAGCCGCTTTGAAACGTTTCATAGCTAGAAGAGGTCGATGCACCTACATTTTTAGCGACTGTGGGACAAATTTTGTCGGAGCATCTAAACAGCTCGTTCAGTTGATGAAAACTGCCGCTCACTCCGAAACTCTTCATTGGCATTTCAATCCCCCTTCCGCACCTCATTTCGGAGGCTTATGGGAGGCAGGGGTGAAATCTGTGAAAACTCACCTCGTTCGAGTTATAGGAGATCAACTCCTCACTTACGAAGAGTTCAACACCATTCTAATTCAAATAGAGGCAGTGCTCAACTCACGCCCACTTTGTCCTCTTAGCTCAGACCCGAACGACCTTTCAGTTCTTACGCCTGGCCACTTCCTGACATTAGAACCCTTAAACTCGCTCCCCGAAAACGATTTGCAAGGTTTGAAGTTGAATCGGTTGAATCGGTGGCAGTTACTCCAGCGTCTCCATCAGGATTTTTGGACTCGATGGTCAAAAGAATATTTACATACTCTCCAACAGCGCAGTAAGTGGTTGACTTCTCCCGTCACCGTGACTCCTGGAACAGTAGTTCTCATAAAATCGGATAATTTACCTCCCTTGCGCTGGGAGATTGGGCGCATTGTAGAAACTCACCCAGGTGCTGATGGTGTCGCTCGAGTAGCATCAGTTCGAACATCTCACGGAACATTTAAACGTCCATTGGTAAAGCTATGTCCTCTACCCATGGATAGTCAAATTATGTAAAATATTTTATATTTTAGGTGAGCGGTATGTTTCGTTACGGCTCATCATCGCCTTTTGTTGTATATATATTTATTGTTAATATTATCTCTTTCTCACTTTTTATTTTAATTACATTGTATGAGTTTTCGCGCTTTGCTGTGATTTCGTTATTCTCCCCAATTGGCCTCAAGAATGGAAATCACAGTCAGCAGTCAGTAGCTCATGAATTGTCAATCCGTTCACGGTTCGCTCTGATCGAGTTCTCGTTTTGTTTCGCTCTCTCTCTCTCTTACGCACTGTGTCAAGCAAGAAAAAAAGGATTCAGTTTTTCTCGTACCGGCCGGTTACCCAAGATTGGATAATCACCCGTCCTACCACAAGCATCGCAGCTCAACCAACACCGATTTGGATTTGGTAAGCGAAATCACAGCTCGATTATATAAATTGCATAGTTTTTGAATCAAACGCAAAAATTATCAACGAATTATACAGTCCACTCTCTGTCGCTATTGAACATGAATGCAATACTTTGATTCGAAAAAATGTGCCCCTCACTATCATTTTTTGTAATGTGCCCCCCCCCTAACATTTTTTGTAACGGTGCCCATGGCTACAATCAAAATTCTAGGGTGTGACGTCATGTTTCGCCCAGAGTTTTCAAACGATTTTCAAGCCCATACACTCCGTGTGTAGCTTCCAAACCCTTCCCAGGATATAAGCAAAACGAGGTTGGCTGTGATGATGAGGTCAAGCAAAATCATCAATTTTTATGCATTTTTATTCAATCGATAATAAATAGTATCCTTAAGATTTGTCGAAAACATATTGGTGTTCTCTTCTGAATTTTTCATTGATCGCCGATAATTTACCACACAAATAACTATTACGCTAGTGCCAAATGAACGAATTAATAGTGACTTCTATTATACATAAAAAAATCAACAACGACTAGAATAATATAGGTGCATATAAACAACAACGAAAATCAATAAAATCGAATCACAACAGCAAAACATTTCAGTACGAATAATACATTATACCTACCTCACTGATAATAGCAAGATTGAAACTGACTATTCTCAAATTAATCTATAGTTACTCAGTCTGGTAATATAATTTGTGACAATGAGTCAAGAACACTTTTAGAACTGGCTTGCTGCAGAGCTCTTTTCATCATCTCATGTTTATACTCTTCTTCCATATTCGCAATCATTTTACGTCTATTTTCAGCCTTCTTTATTATTTTGAGGTAAAGATCCTTGCGTTTATGGAAACAGTGCTCGAAATCAATTTTCTTCAGTTTATAAATATGAGTTGTTTCGATGGCAACCACGGTTATTTGGGAAGAATAGTTTTTCATCAACAGGCAAATCTCTCCAAAATACCCACCATCTTGTAGATGACAGATCTGGAAAAAAATTCAAGACAATGGAATTGAAAATGCAATTACGGAATAGAGAGACGTAGACCCTGTCGAAGTTCCTTGTTCGAAAGGAAAAATCAATAAAATTCAGTAAAAATTTCATTTTTCAGGAGTGTTTGCACTTTATAGTTCGTTTACCAGTCTTTCATGACCAATCGCTTTTCAAAAGAGATTGGTAGAAAACGATGTCATATACCCAGGAAGGCTCTAACGCTGGATATGAGTAAGGTTATGATACTCGTCATTTGTCAATTTTTTATTGACTGATAGGAAGGGGATACCAATTATTGATTCATTAATGCTTCGACGGTCCAGCCACCAACTTTTTCCATCAGTCCTCTTCCAGAATCAAGAAAATGCAGATTAACCAGATTAACCATGCACACTTTGTTTTGGTTTGCTAGGTTGATTTGCCCCCAGAACTGATAGAACTCACAGAGTCCTGCGGTTTGACCCGCAATTTCACTAGCAGTTCAGTTGATAGGTGTTTTCAGATAGAAAAAGGTCAAAAGTTGGTGAAACTTCAAAATGTTGTTCAGAGATGATTAATTGAAATTTGGATCTAATTTTTCCTCAATAACTTTTTTGCCTTACGTTTTACGGCAAACACGTTGATTTTTTTTGTAGATCATTGAATTTTCACAATTTGTTTTCTCGAACATATTTGAATATCAATTCGTTACGGAGATATGGCGCTTCGAAGAATAGGCCATTTTTCAAATTAAAAAATGCCACAAAATGCAGAAGTCCACTATTACTATTTCTTCTGTTAAACCAGAATTATGATAAAAGGTACTTGTTATTATGATTTCTACTTGAAATCACCAACTAAAAAATAACCCCCACTCCTGCTTGCCCACCAGGTGTCAGATCGTTCCTCCCGAGAACAAGAGAGTGTCGGTCCGAGGGGAGAGTATGATCAGCTGCAGCAGATAAGAGCTGGAAAGCAATCGAAATTGGAACACTGCTCCTGTGGGACTGTGGAATGACGCTGTCGATCTATTTGGCCTTGGATATGGCGATGTTGACTATCATCATGTCGGCGTCTTCATATGCCTGCTTCACTTCGATGACAGCACCCGCCAATCGTGTCATCAACATCGAAATGAATGCGCTCTCATTATGATCGTTTGTCAAGAACTTTTGCTGTGCTATGGTCACC
Source organism: Zygogramma bicolorata (assembly GCA_032362365.1). Taxonomy (NCBI): domain Eukaryota; kingdom Metazoa; phylum Arthropoda; class Insecta; order Coleoptera; family Chrysomelidae; genus Zygogramma; species Zygogramma bicolorata. The sequence continues at coordinate 1,124,898 of JAVJAQ010005007.1, forward strand.
ATGGTAGACATGGAAAACACGATTTTGGTTGCTGATTGTAATGTAGAACGGCGATCTCGATCTGCGGCTTTGGTATGCCGGTGTTAGTGGGGTATCAATCAAATACAATAATCACATTGCTGATGTAATGTGACCTCAATAATCGAAAACAAAAAGGTTTAGGTTGCACAGGTAGAATATATAAATTTCAGCTTTCTATGTTGAATATTGGCTCATCGTTTGCTTTCCACAGTCCCAAAGAAGCAGTGTTCCGTTTTCTATCGTTTTCAAACTCTTAACTGCTGCAGCTGATCACACTCTCCCCTGGGCACTACTCTCTCTTATCCTTGGGAGGATTGACCTGACACCTGGAAGGCAAGCAGGGGTGGGGGTTATCTGAAGTTGGTGATTCCAACTAGAAATCATGATAGCAACAGCATTTCATCATAACTCTGGTATAACAGAAGAAATAGAGTAGACTTCTGCGTTTTGTGGTATTTTCCAGCGAAATTTGAAAAATGACCTATTCTTCGAAGCGCCATGTTTCGAGGACAAACTTCAAAGAGTACTCTTTCAATTGCTGCAATACCCATAATATACGACTCTACGGGTACTCAACTATTTTTTTCGGTACTCTACGGAATAGATAGCCTGAGAAACTCTCCGTTTTCCCCCTCCAGGCGAGTACAGGGCAATCAACCTGTTATAGTTCTCTTCGACTACCCAACTGTGAAAAGATTCGTTATATCGTCCTGAATGGAGAGGAATATGATAATTGGATAAGAATTCGTACGAAAATTTGGTCGTAAGATTTCGTTCGTGATTTCTATACGTCTGGTGGGATCAAAAAAGCAAACAGTATCACAAAGGAGAGTTGAACAAAAAATTATGGAAAGAAGTAGCGACTGAAACGAAACTATGTATTTGGATAAAGAATAGTTGTCATTTTCCTCTGTTTTGTTTCAGTGAAAAAAAATATTACTAATGATGGTGATTTAAAATAATAAAACTTTGTTACAGAATCCATAATCACTATTGTTTTCGTATGAACTGAATTCCTCCAATGTAACCACACACGCCTATTGGAATTCGTAATAATTGATTCGTACGAATTCTTGCGAACAAATTTTCGTACGAATTCGCATCCAATGTAACCGTAGTTTCACTCGACGTGCGTTTCGCTGGAAAGATTACAATTCAAGGTAATAAGAAATACTTTCTGCATTCTTTTCACCCGATGAACTTTTGTTTTGTCTCTCAATTATTCCAACTCATTTCTCAATATAAGACTGGGTAGCGGTCTGTTTGGTAGAGGCCGGTATTCATATTATTACTACATTTTGCTATTTCCAGACTTTCGAATGCTAATGATTTCAGGACAACCTACAAATGTTAAACTAAAATCAGCTTACTTCTTGTCCGGATTGTGTGTATAGCGCCACAGTGCCAGTTGAGATAAAATACAATGCATCCGATGTCGTTCCGGAATAAATGACTGTATCCTTGGGCAAGAATATTTCAGAAATCAGTTTCGTCACCAATTCTCCGATCTCCTCCATCGATAAATCTGACAAAACAGATACACTTGCTATCAAAGATCTGCAGAGATGTATGTTGATCTCTTTTTTCAGTTGACCTAGAACGAAACATAATTACTTTAAATCTACACTGAATCCATATAACGAATAATGATTCGGCAAAAAAATTTCAGTAGGTGAGTGGATTATTCGAAGTTTTCAATTTCATCTGTATCCTCAACTTGACTTCTTCATTTAATAGCAAGTTATGTCATATTTGAAAGGCATAAAATATATAATGATTGTCTTATAAGGAGAAAAAAATCTTATTTATTTATATTTTCTCCAACGAGTACGCTCAGAAGAAAGAGCCTTGTGCGGGCAGGAGTTGGCTCATTTTCTTCGTTGCCGAAGCGCTCTGAGACGTCTTACTGATTTTCACAGTAGCGCTTTTACTATATCCACTGTGCTACAAGATCGGTTGGTGTACTCGATCGAAATATCCCACCTAACAGGAATGGTTTGCAGACAGCTCAAAATTTCCCCTCCTACCAAACCAACCAGAAAAATTCTGCCCTGACCGCAGCAATGAGAGCCACATTGAATATATGGAAAATTTTCGCTCTACCCTTTCAACTATACTATTAGGCCAGTATAACGAGCTCAATATAAACAACATTTTTTTAGTCGAAGGCAGTAAAATTGGTCTCTCAACCGAATCGTCCATGAACCGAATACAGAAAAAATATTCAGTTTTTTCAGTTTTGTATTGAATGGAACCTCATCCTCGGTCAGCTTGAAAAAAAACACTTGTAACATCGAAATTTTCAATCATTTAGCTACCTATGATCAAGAAATTCGAAGTTATAAAATATGTTGATATACTCACCAGATAACATATTATAAATAATGGCATCGTTGAAATATCTTTTTTGATATTTGAATTGGTAGAATCGACTTATTCGTTGTCTTAAATCCATCGGAAGTTGTTTCTGTGCCATATATTCCTCCACTTGATTCATAATTTCTAAATATTTGATTTGCATGAACCTCCCAGTCAAAAAAGTCATAGCTAATACGACTGAAAACAGAGTAATGTAATGAGGGATTTAACAAATAGAATTACTTATACAATGCTGTGGAAACATTATTCTAAAGCAAGTTTTGACTTTTTTTTCTTCAAATCGATTCAGAAGAATGAACTTCTTGAGACGAAATACCACGAATGATAATACAATTGCCAGGAATGAGAGTTAAATCTGTTGATTCACACAAAAGACCAGAAGCGTGCATCCGAAGACCACCCAATTGAGTAGTTCCTAGTGGGGTAGATCAGAATCCAGTGCACAAAAGGTTCATAAAAATCGTGAATAGCGTGGTAGCCAATTTTGAGCTAGACATAGATCCATCTCTTAGAACTGTCAAACTTATTGCGAAGACGCGCATCAGTGCAAGTAGTTTTAGTTTCGTGTTTGGGTAGCATATCGCTGTTCAATGATGTGCGCATGTGCCACTATATTTTCTCCTATAAAAAGTAAAGTTTCTGTGACATCAGCATTTTTTACATCTGTATTCTATTAACGTTACGCCTCAGACCTAACTCCATGTCATCATGAATTCCATTCACAGTATTGAATTACCACAATTGCCCAGTGGAAGTGTAGACACAAATAATATTGAGTGTGGAAACATTTCAGTGCCATTGTTACATTTATCATTTCAATGTTGAGAATCCTAACGTGTTACCACCACCACATTTTAAGTGCTCTTCGATGGACTCTCCTCTTAGCGTGAATAAAAAATCACAACCATCAAAGAGAAAGATTGCTGATGCTCCCCGATACACTGTCACTGAGAAAAAAACCCAAAACTATTCTGCGGAAGAAAACCTCGGAGAATTGTGGTAGATCGAAGAGGAAGGTAGCTAGTGAATCAGCATTAACAAAGAGTGACTCGAATGTTGAATCTCGTGATAGTTTCACTCCAATAGAACGATTTGGGAAAATGAAAAAAGAATCGAAATGTCGACTAATGAAGGCGAAAGCAACCATTATGGAATATGAAACCAATGATCGAAATATCAACATGAACAAGGTAGCTCTTCAAGAACTCGAAGAATAGGTTGCACGAACGAAAGCTGAGATGGTTAAAATGTGTGAAGATGTGGACGAACTTCGTTCAAAAGTTGCGAAAGATGACCAACTCAACCAATATTTGAGCATGCAAGCGCAAGCAAAGCTGAAAGAGTCGACTCAACTTCATGAGACCGCATTATCAATGAGAGATATCTGGCGAAAAAAAATTAGAGAGTGTATTACAAAGCGACAGTGATTAGCTTTGGAGCCACTAATATGCTTCCAATTTTATGAATTGAAATGAAAATAGCGTGTACGGAATATACACTTAATTTGGTTTCGTACACACAGAACGTTGCGATTGGTTGGGGCAACGTTCACCGCTACAAACTCTGATTAGAAAGTCACAAGCCACGCTCACAGTGGTGGGGGTAGACCCCAAATCGGCTGTAAACTATACTACTCATTCCTTCACGTACGTCCACCGACCAAGGGAGCCAGTTCGAAAGTAAACTATATATATATATATATATATATATATATATATATATATATATATATATATATATATATATATATATATATATACATATATATATATGTCTCAGCTACTGAGGATCAAGTGAATCCGGTAATCACACTATCACTCACAAGCCTATAGATTAATAAAGTGATTCCTTCGATCTTTGAAAGTAGCCTCAAATGTATATACGTTCTTCTGGGACTACGTACAGTGCATAAGGAAAATATCGCATCCATAGTATCTGTCCTAGTAAACGGAACTAGTCTCCGTCTGCTTGCCGAATTGTTCGACCCAACACCCACAGACGAATAACCCAAGCAAGTAGTAAAAGATTTGAGGCATCATTTTTCGCTTATTCGACCAACATGTGCCCAAGGCGAGGCATATCAGAAACGTTCCGATGACCGCCCCAAAAAAACGAATTCAAATCGACCCGTTCAGAAAGAATAGTATGAAAAAACGGGCATTAATCAAGCAATCGATTTTTTTACTCCCAGCATATCGTTCAAAAAAATAAAACTTACTGTAAATGGCAGCAAGAACTATTCTTCCTACAATGAATGTGAACATTGAAACTAAATGATCTTCCCCTATTGTCATTTCGTACATCTCCAGCTGTAGACCTGAAAACATAGCACATATAATGATGTCCTGGTCCCACCAGAATTAAAGAGAATAAAGAGAATATATGTATATAAGTCTTCCGATTTGTTCGACGTTTCGACTTCCATTTCGAAGTCAGTTTCAGAAACTGTCAGACGAATATCTGTCCATAACATCCTGACCAATTACTCCCTTTATGAAATAACTAAGTTTTCTGAATATATATATATATATATATATATATTATGATATATATATATATATATATATATATATATATATATATATATATATATATATATATATATATATTATGAGGGGCGTTTTTCCAGCCCAATCCCACCATTGCTTTCTCGTATAAACAGTAAGACCTACAAGGTCGGTCGAATTGGACGAAAAGGAATATGCGCCTCTAATTTTTTCATCAATTACAGTGGCCATTATGGCAACAAATTCAGCTATTTATTACAATACATGTATTTCTCGACTTTTCTCGGTCAGAGCTACCTCAAAGAAGTCAGTACCAATATTTTTTTTGGTAGGGTATGGGGCTAAAGAAGTTAGAAACTAAAGTCTGAGAACTCGAGGATATATAAGCCCACGTATGTTTTCTCCGTAGAATAAATTATCGATCCACCACAAAACTCCACGCATCCTTCGGAAATTTTCAAGGAGACGTGAACGCATTCCAGGATGTTTGTTCGAATATGGAAGAAATGTTCAAAAGCCAATTTTCAACATAAATGTTTCTTTCTGAAGTTTACTGGCAAATAGAAATCTCGGAGAAAAAATCTGAGAGTACTGAAATACATACATTTATATTTATATATATATATATATATATATATATATATATATATATATATATATAATATGAGCCAATAATTAAGAATAACAGATAGTCAAATTCATTGTGAAGTACATAAGTAATCATTTGAATCATGTTAATTCTTCTAAGGACGTAAAAGTTTATATGATTTCCATATATGCACAAACATATTTCCATATATTTGAGGAATGCTACTAGATCTCTAGCTATGAATGGGAAATTGTACCCTGAGAGGGATCAGCTATCAGTTTACGGAATCGTGGTTCACTTGAAAGCCCCTCGAGTAAGAGTTGTACAGTAACTAAAACAGTTGGCCATACTGAAAGTGGCGTTTTGGGTGAGTTTAGGGGACAATCTCGATAGTAAAAAGTTATATTTTTTCGATACACGGAATGTTCGTAGTGAAAAATCTTTACTTTTGGAAGAATCGTAACCATTTGAACTATTTGCAATTATATGCAATACGTATATAATGATTTTCCAACGTCTAACCTGGATTTCAAGGTGAGATTCTTCAGTCGTTGCCAATACTTTCTGCTTTTTCTTGATGTGCTTTTGGTATAAATTAATTGTTTGTTTTTTAGTTTATTTCTAATTTTGCTGGTAAATCTTTCTTTCTGGAACCTTCTTGGCTTCACCTATCTCCGTGGCATCAAATCAACTTCTCACTAGATGTTTCACTCTTTCCACAAATTGTTCAATGCATTTTTAAATTTCGCACTGTGGTTTCAATCATACTTATTTGCTTCTTAAAAATAACTGTACAACTCAAAATTACCTCACTTTCCTAGTATATACAACTTTTATCACAATCTTTATGATTTTTCTAAGTTTTTGTTATTGAATTCTAAAATGATGTCACATTGTTTTTCTCTTTCTGATATTTTCTGTCAACTCTTGGCTTGTCATTTCGAATTTAACTTTTCACACTGGATGATTGATATTCAGTGAATTTCGTGAAGTTTTCATTTCTTTTAGTTTTTCAACTTTTCCAAAAATTCCAATTATGTTTGTTTTATTATTCTGAAGATAGTTTGTTGAATTTTGCACTTTATTCCAGCAAGAGATGGTTGGTAGCTGATGGTTTGTTGTGAAACGTAGAATGAAATCGCACAACTGTGAACTTCTTCGGAAACTGCTGTTTCGAACTAGTCGAGTTAATTTTTGGGTACTTTTTGGCTACAATAATGAAGGTAGCTACAGTAGCCTTTTTCACGCATAATAATAGTCAAATAAATCAACATCATTTCATAACGATATATATTCGAAAAATTGCGAGATTCAAGAGGAACGTCTGATAACCGAAGTTTTCTGCTATTCTTCTCGTCTGTTGTTAGTTGTTACTTTTGTGGACAAACCCAGCGAATAACCTCAGAATTCTCATCATCATCATCATTACCGTGCTGGTTAACAGAACGAACAATTTTAGAATAACAATTTTTATTGATGTGCCAACTCGGAATAAACGCAACTCGAGCTGACTCGAGTTTAAATTTAAGCAACTCGGGTTAGCTGTATGAAATATTGAAAGAAAACATAATGTTCTAAAAACGAAAAATAATTTCTTGTTAGGTAAAGAAGTACATGAATACTCACTACTCCTCAGTCGTATTCATAACTGAAAAGAAAATCTTATACAAAAAACATAAATGAACTTCTTTTAAGTTTACGTCCAAGCAAGTACATAGTACTTTCAACAAAAATAAGAATTCTTTTCTTCTCATTCAAGTATTTCTTCTTAACATAAAAATAAATAATATCGACAATTACAGTTTTTTGATTGGAGTAAAAAAAATATTCCATGCTATTGAAAAATAAGATTTAGTCCACTTCGCGTCATGTCGGTGTCATACGACTGATGCGCTATAGGACGGGAGTATTCGAATTCGAGTTGAAGATCAGTCAACTCGAGTTAGTAAATCGAGACTGTCTGTATTTTTTATCGTACCACTACTGGCATCTCGAAAACGATATCACTAACCGTTTTCTAAATATACGAGGAAACCGAAATGGCTCATTTTCTTGTCTTTGCGCTGGCACCTCTATTTTTAGGAATATGGAAATGTGTTCAAGAAACTTTCTTTTCTGTATTAAATTTGTTTCGATGTGCTTCGATTTTCGATATGACGTTTCGTTCCTCGGGGGCCACCCTCGAATCTATTTTTTCAAATACGGGCCTGTACTTTTTACTTGAATTCAGGTAGTTCTTACCCCACCGAGTTCATTTATGTATTAACCTGGTATTCATTTCTACATTTCTGCCCATAAATTCCATCATCCTCTCGGAAAATGTTTTACAAATTCGTGTAAAATAAAATAATATTCTACTACAAATTTCATCATCTTGCCTAAAATGTCCCAGTATCCATGTGCAAAATACTGCTCTTTTATTGTAGTCTGTTGAACGCAAATGATGTACTTTTCTTACTCGGTATGGCTTGAATTTGTTTCTCCAAAATTTTTCTTGTTGATGAATGCGATATCCTACTATTCATTGCTATATCTCTGAGAGATACTTCTTCATTCTGATTCTTATTGTATTCCACGAATCCTGATTTGAATTATTATTTTACTGTGTAACATGATACTTTTGAAAAACTAACTTAAAACGTCGATTTCATTATCACCATTTTCAGTAATAGAGCAACTTTCATTTATTGGTTTCACAAGTGAACCATGGTCTTGTAAACTTTTTTCAACACTTTGAAAACTTCTGGCATTGGTCTGGTACTATCTGGTACTATCTCTCAAACACCCCGAATACACGAACAACATATCCACTTTTTCATCATTAGAAAATTCCATAACGTGTACCTAAATAACTCACCCTTCAGATTTGAATCAACTAATTCGTAATTTGACATCCACTTTTTTTTATTGCATGACTCACTACATACTCCATGAAGATTGAAATTTTTCGTTATCATTTGAAATAGGTTAACTGGGGAATATGTATAGGACTCAAAGACAGACAAAATAATTGCCTAAGAATTGACACATAAGAAAAATGATTCTCGAGTATTTGATATGAAAAATGTATAAAATGAATGTATCAATCGTTCCTTGTTATTCCTCAGCTTCTTTTCGTCACATTGGATTTGATCTCGATTTGATGTGAAGTTTTGGAGAGTATTCATTCAAAGTAGATTTATTTTAAAGTTCATTCTCGCAACTTAAGTCAAATATCCTTTCAAATCAGAACAAAAATAAAATCAGGACCGTATTACGGAGGAAAGATTTTCATTGTTCGGACCGAGGTTCGGCCCTTGATGATAAAATTTTAAGGAAAGAACTGTAGAAACAACTACCAGGTAAAACACATATTTGAAAACGGTGAGATGAGAACTACCTGAATTCAAGAAAAAAAAAGTAAAGGTCCGTATTTGAGAAAAAAAAGAGTGGTGGGTGGCCCCCGAAGAATGAAACGTCGTATCGAAAATCAAAGCACATCGAAACAAATTTAAAACAAAGAAGAAAGTTTTCTGAACACATTTCCATATTCCTAAGAATGAAGGTGCCAGCACAAAGGTAAGAAAATGAGCCATTTCGGTTTTCTCGTATATTTTGAAAACGGTTCTTGATATTCCTGATTCGAAAACATCGTTTCATTGTCACTGAAATAGGCAAAAAATATTCAATGAACAAAAAGTTGCATCGGAAAGTATTTAATATAAGATTTAAACACATATGAAACAGTATTGAAATTCCCTCTGATTTCATTTACTACAATGACAGGAGTTGTACTACCAAATAAACAATAAACGTAGGGAAACACATGATTTGTAATGCATAGCTGAATTTGTAATGAAAGTGGCTACAAAAATCTATGAAATAAACAACAGGTACGCATTATATGAAAAAAGTTTATTTTATGGCAAATATATAAAAAAAAAACCGTTGAAATCGACGATCTGAAGAGAGATTATTATTGCTTTCCAAAATAGGCAACTTTAGTCCAATTCAATCGACCTTCCAGGTCTCTCCTTTTTCGAAATAGCAAAGGTGGCATTAGCTAAAAAACGGCCCGTATTATATGAGTGGTAATCGTGGCTGACTAGTTGAGAAATTAGGTATGGCAGCATGCAGAAAGTACACTTTTATGACACGTATTCCAATAATTCGAACTTTTATTGTCATCATTGGATGCGGGGAAGTTGTCAAACTATGTGACTGGTAGATATGTGGCACGATAATCTTTTATAACAGTAAAATACATTGAGAACGGTCAGAGGCACTATTACAATCAACATTTCATTCGTTGAAAATTATGAATATAATTTCTTTATTGATTCGACGCCATATTCCGTGTCGAATCGACGGCATGGAATGATAGATACTTCTATGCCAATTCCATCTCCTCATCGGGATGAAATCCAATCTTCAAATGTTAAATGGGATCAATGGCCAAACCACAGTCTTCGATATAGTCTCCAAAGCCATGCACAGAGAATTGGCAACGTTTCATTCCAAGCGGCTGGGAGTCCTATGTCGCTGCTAATTATTCATTTTCTTCGATAAATAATTGTTTGCAACAGGGAGTGACATTGAAAATTCTTGTAAAAAAAAATAATCATAAGAAACCCTGGAATAAACACGGGAAATGTATCTATTTCCAGATATGTGCCGATATAATCATTCAGATGGTCAAAAAAATTATTGCTTTTTCGGAGGATTTCACATACATGCATTCATCAGAAAACAGATAGGAGCTAACAGAAAACTTCGACTTAATACTGAATTTACGTTCTGTTTTTATTTATAAAAACGGTAGTGTTCGCAACGCCCAGGAGATACTGATACTACCATGCAGAGTTACTTTCCAACTAGCAATTTGCAATTTGTATCACATTAAAACTGAAACTGAAGGGCAAATTTTGATAGAACTGCTTCATTGGTTAATTTTGGAAAGGAGGGTATGCTCTAGATAGGAAAATTTGGGCCTTTTCTGAAAAAAATTTCAAACGCTTTGGAATGCTTAGGAATAAGTCATGTAGTAGTACTTTTTTTCTTCATCTACAATAATTCATCTTAAGTATAGAAAAAATAATAACTTGTTATCAATCATTTTCACAAAATACGAAGTGGCAATACTGCTTTTCGATGATTATTTGAATGATTAATTGTCAGAACTGACATTTTCTTATTGGTGTTGTTGATAACAAATAAATGCATCGTTTTCTTTTCGAACAATCTGTACTTAATTTTTTATTGATATATTGCCATATTTTATTAATTATTTATCCATTAAATTAACTGGTAAAATATATAAGTAAATAATAAATACAGTTAAAGAATGTAGCATTTGATGGTTGCATTTAGGGTTTTGAACCATACAGAACTTTTTAAAGAATACATTTTTTTCGTAAAAATAAGTATGTCGACAACTTGAATAGACATACAGCGTAATTCTTATAATTGATTTTGTGAGAAAAGTGCTCATAGATTTTACATTCAATATATACTATTGAAGCATTACATATATAATCTACATCTACTAGCTATTCAATAAATGGACGTGAGAATTTCTGTTCAAATTAATATATCAATGCTACTTTTGTTGTTTTTCATCACTATGCTTTAAAAAATACCGGATTTTTCAAAAATATTTGTGCTTTTTCTTGCTGCCCTCTTATTGAACACCCACACCATTATCGATATCAAAAAGTTAAAAAGCAAAAAGAGTGGAGTTACAAGTGACAGTGAAAAATCGCAAGAGTAATCATTTCTGTTAGCTGATTATACTAACACCTTCAATTATACCTATACAAATATCGTTTGATTGCGCCCGCTATATATCAGTGCTATCGACACCAGAAGAACATTTGATATGTTCAAAACCTAGCCACAGATTAATTAATCTGTGCTGATAATGATTTCCAATGATGGTCACGGAAATCCATTTGCAAGTATGCTTCACCAGAAGCGTATGCTGATATTCCTTCTATGAAAAACCCTTCACTAGCAGCGGTTAGATATAATTCAACGCCCATCCTAATAGGTAATTGTTTTCTGACAGGTGTCAGTTTATGGAGCTATTGTGTAGGAGTGTAGGTATCTGAACGAATTGTTCAATTTGTGATAAACACCGTGTTAGCAACACGATGCGCAATTAGTTTTGAAAGTGGAAAATATAAGTAACCTTCGTTTTTGAAATATTTTTCTTATGATGGTTTTTGCCAGTATGTACTATATCAAATTCAAAAATGTACAAATAAAGCAAAAAAGAGATTGATTTTATTTCAAACGACGTGTCGCGTGACCGTAACCCCATTCATTATTTGAGGGTTGGACCTCCCTCTATCGAGAGGGTGGAAGTGACAAGGTTGAAAATATGCTCGGAAGATTTTCCCTTCGAAATAAAAATCGACAGATTAGTTTTTTTTTCATCCAAATTTATCAGTAATCGGCCAGGTTTCGTTTTCGAATTTACTCCTATGAATTTTGTTTTTTGTATAAATGGCTAAAACCTGGATTGGATTCATGAGTAGAATCAAATTTCAGCGATATGATTTGTCAAAAATGTAGTACGTTTGAATAAGATTGGTTTACCTAATATTTCGGCGGATCCTTTGAAAAAACAGTGAGCATATCTCACCGACCATGTGTCATCTGAAATTCCATTTTTGTATATCCAACTTTGTTTTTGTACTTCTGTAGGATGGTAAAAGTATAATCCTGTGAGTCGTGGTATAATGAATTGTATGCAAGACAGCCAATGAACGACGAGAAATGTTACTAGAGTCGAAGTTATAATGAATATCACCCCTCTACTTCTTATTTCGAAATACTGGAAAATTGTAAAAGTTCAATCTTGTAGAAAAATATAAAGAAAGAACAAATGTACCGAAATTTTCGGTACCACCTGGAATATAGTCTAAGAGCCAGTGGACGAATACCTGTATGTATTTGACCAGACCTGGGTTTTTGTACATTGAGGCCCCTATACCTACCGTACATGAGATGGGGACTCACTAAACCCAAAGTGGTGGACGCGGCTAGTGCGCAGGTAACACAGGTATCGATTTTTGGCTATTTATAAATGCATTTGATCACGTCTGCCATTTTGATATTTGATAATATATTATTATTATTGATAGAAAATAACAATGGCAGACCATTATCACGCTTTCAACATTGTGGCAGACAATTTTGAAAATGTCAAAAAAAATTTTTTTTGAAATTAATTGACCAGATCTGCCATCAATATATTTTATTTATCATAGTCTTAAAAACTTATATTGATAACGGCAGACGTATTCATTGCGTATAAACATCAGCAGATAAAAAAATTTGAGATACTACCCGGTCAGATGTCTATATATAACCATAGCAGTTTTACATTAATATAACTTATTTAATCACTGTATTTAATGAAATTAATATTTTACATTTATTTATTGAATACAAAATTTAAAATTAGATAAATAAAAACTAACAAAACAAAAAAAAACAATCATGCATGCATTTCTAAATCATTATATATATATATATATATATATATATATATATATATATATATATATATATATATATATATATATATATATATATATATATATTTAATGATTTTGATCTTCATTCATCATCATTATCATCCGAGCCATGGTTATTATCGTTGAATTCGTCTTCATCATCCATTGAATCGGGTTCTGCAAAATTAAAAGTAAATTTTAAAATATTAAAATATAAATAATTTGTAAATTGATTTGAACATATTAGATAAAGAATTGATTTTTATCAACTTACCAGGAATATCGGTGATTAAGTCACTCACAAAAGATGGAAGTTGATCTCCTTCGAACCATTTGAAGACTAATTTTTTTTCCCGCTCAGTCCAACCATAATCCAATGGGTTTAAAGCAGTAGGTTGCTTTTTGTAAGCATTCTTTCAAATGATAGAAATATAATGAGCTCTCAGAAATTGTTGGTAAAGTTCACTCTTACACGGTGGAATTGAGGTTGCGTCAAAATTTTGCACTTTTTTGCTGAAAGTTTCATTTATGTCTGAAGCTTTGTAATTGCGGACAAATAGTTGGAATCTTCCATCATCGACGTTCTGAGATTTTTTGGCATTGTAGTTGATCCTTTGTTAAATTTTCTTCACCAAGAGCAGCAAATGCTTCTTGGAATTGTGTATTTTTTTTTAGCAATGTAAAAGGTTTTTTCTTTCCTTTATTAAAAAAAGCGGGATTAAAATCACATCCGGTGAACGCATGGAAGCCGATTAAAATTTTAGCTAACAATTCACCAAGCTCTGTATACATTTTTGTGATGTTAATATATCTTTCATTATTTCCTATTCCATTGAGCATCCAAATATTAGATTTAGAATTCTTCGAGTGTGCCATATTACCAATCATTAAGATTAAAATATCGGTATCAGAGACTCTGATAACAATATTCGACTACTCAGCGATATTGCAAGCATGATAGATTATTTTTGTATCTGCTTCTTCCTGTAAAGTACAACATAGATCTTCAACAATATTTGACTGTATCTTCTCATCAACAACTTGATATGATTGACAATTTCGGAAATTTAAATGAATCTTTCGATTGCCTAAAAATGATTTCATTTCCTCACTACACCAATTTTTTCCAAAAAAGTCTACAAGAGCTTCCTTAAATTTTGTGTTTTTTAATTCTTTTGCAAAATCCGAAGGTCGCACTTGGTCAGGCCCAGAAATAGTGTAATCAATCAACGATGATTCATGTCGTAGACATCTTTCACTATCTTTTATTGACGGACAAAAATACTGGTCAAAGATTATATCAATTCTTCGGGAGGAATATTTCGATACCATATGCAAGAATTTCTTCGAAATACTTCCGAACGTTTTGGGAACCTCTTTCATTGAATGGAGGATGAAAAATCCATCAATTAAGAGTACATCTGTACTATGTAGCGGATCTTGATCTAAATTTGGTTCAAGGCATTTTACAAGTACAGACTTGTCAGTTTTACAGAAACCACCATCTAGATGACATAAAGCAAGAGGTACTGGAGTTATTGGAAACGATATAAAATTTTTAAAACATCAATATGGTGGTCCATTGAAATTCCCAATGAACGTCCGAATAAATCTCGCTGCAACTTAATCTCTTGATGCTTACCTCCAATTTTTACAGACTTCTTTTTCACAAGTAAACTTGAAAAGTTATGTATAGGTGTCTTTTTAATAGCTTTCTCAAATCTTTATATTTATATCTTTATATTTATATCTATTATTGTCGTAATTTTGGGCAAATAAAATTTATTCAAAAAGGTATTAGAAGTGCTGGCGGCGTACTAGCGTACTAGAGTTCTTGAAATAGTACTAGATCTGATACGAACGTATTAGCACTGGCAACACTGACTAAGAACATCTGACAAAAACCGTTAGGGTAGGGGTTATAACAGAGCCCTCTCATGTATAAAACCTACATTTTTTGAATGGCAGTAGCTATGAGAAAAAATACTATAGGCTAGAATGAGTACAATAGTGATACATTGAAGAAAGAAAAAAGATAGCTATATGCATACATCTGACCGGATAGTATCTCAGATTTTTTTATCTGCTGATGTTTATACGCAATGAATACGTCTGCCGTTATCAATATAAGTTTTTAAGACTATAATAAATAAAATATATTGATGGCAGATCTGGTCAATCAATTTCAAAAAAAATTTTTTTTTGACATTTTCAAAATTGTCTGCCACAATGTTAAACGCGTGATAATGGTCTGCCATTGTTATTTTCTATTGATAATGATTATATATTATCAAATATCAAAACGGCAGACGTGGTCAAATGCATTTATAAATAGCCAAAAATCGATACCTGTGTTACCTGCGCACTAGCCGCGTCCACCACTTTGGGCTTAGTGAGTCCCCATCTCATGTACGGTAGGTATAGGGGCCTCAATGTACAAAAACCCAGGTCTGGTCAAATACATACAGGTATTCGTTCACTGGCTCTTAGACTAATATTATGCATCTTTCTTTAAGACAAAGTAAGCTTTTTACATACCTGAGCTGTATTGTTGATTAATTTGATAACGCTGAATATTTTTGGAAATTTCAAAAAACACAGCAGATTTATTGTTCCCAAGAGAAGTCTGTTCGGATGGTCCATAAAAAGGTAGGGAAGATTCCTTGGTATTGAAGAGAGAACATCCAATATGAAGAAGGGGCTTCCTATATAATGTCTGGAAGAATTCAATATGAGAATGTTATTATTTTTTCAAAGTGATACTTTGTGGTGGATAAATCTTTTCTTTGTAGTTTTCCTATATATACATATATATTTATATATATATATATATATATATATATATATATATATATATATTTATTTCAAATTGTGACTGTATGCGTTATGTAGAGAGACTTATTTGGGTTGCAGTCTGGGGATGACAATTAGGCTGTTCTCTTTGTTTTTGTCGAGCTTTCGAAAATGTTTATTTTCTTTTTCAAGACGAAAACGTGAAAATCAATTAAAATTAGTAAAAATGAATGACATATCTTACGAAGATTGAGAAGTCCTAATCTTCGTAAGATATGTCATTCAACTGCAACCCAAATAAGTCTATCTCTCTCTCTCTCTCTCTCTCTATATATATATATATATATGTATATATATATATATATATAAAATACGATTAGGGAGTACATGTAGGATCTTTTATATATATATATATATATATTTATATATATATATATGTGTGTGTGTGTTCGGATAGGTCTCCGCGGTCAGTTGTATGTTGTTGTTGAGTTCGGGTTGACCCGCGTCTGGAGTTTTGTTCTCGACGTTTCGGCTCCGATTTTGGAGCCATTCTCAAGAGTAAATGTGACTTCACGCTAAGGTCTCAATCTGCCTAGGTATCGAGGGATGTTGGGTGGCAATCAGAACATGGTATATGGCCATAGAACATATTGTAGGCCAGACCAACAGACGTGTGACAAGTAGAGTATACGAACATCAACTTGCTGTCCGAAAATCAGACCCATCTTAGCTCTGTCTGAACATCATCAAGAGACAGGACATAACATAGACTTTGGGAACACAAAGACCATCGCCACAGCAAAAACACTACAAGCTCGTATAATTCGCGAGGCCATCGAAATCGAGAAGCGACCTTCCTGCTTAAATAAACGTGACGACGGTCAGAGACTTCCAACTGCATGGAAACCCCTAATTTCCAGATGTCCAGTCCCCACCAAGACATTCGACGGTGCTTTAGCAGCACCCGCTGCTATAAATACCACCCAACATCCCTCGATACCTCAGTTCGATCTAGAGTAGACAGATTGAGACCTTAGAAAGAACTCGTGACCAGACCTGGGAAGTAGGCAGATTGAGGCCCCGGCGTCAAGTCACAAACCCTTGCCCCCTGTGACAACACCTGAGGAGTAGGCAGATTGAGACCTCAGCGTCAAGTCACATTGACTCTTGAAAATGGCTCCAAAATCGGAGCCGAAACGTCGAGAACAAAACGTCAGACGCGGTTCAGCCCGAACTCAACGACATTATATATATATATATATATATATATATATATATATATATATATATATATATATATATGTAGAAATTGATGTTTTCACGGATCTTCGATATACAAGATGAATTTTTCTGGGTTTTTATCCGTTAGGTATTTTCTGATTTGTTCGACGTTTCGAATTCCATTTTGAATTCATTTTCAAGAACTGTGAGACGAATATCTGTCCATACCGTCCTGGTCAATCACTCCCCTTACGAAGCAACCAAGCAAGAGCTAGCAAAGACTTCAATTGTCTGTTCTCCACGGAAACTGGTATTTATAATGACTCTCCTCAGTCATTATCCGACTGCGTCCGATATTAAGGCTGCATCCTGCCCATCCAGGTATTATGTAGAAATTGATGTTTTCACGGATCTTCGATATACAAGATGAATTTTTCTGGGTTTTTATCCGTTAGGTATTTTCTGATTTGTTCGACGTTTCGAATTCCATTTTGAATTCATTTTCAAGAACTGTGAGACGAATATCTGTCCATACCGTCCTGGTCAATCACTCCCCTTACGAAGCAACCAAGCAAGAGCTAGCAAAGACTTCAATTGTCTGTTCTCCACGGAAACTGGTATTTATAATGACTCTCCTCAGTCATTATCCGACTGCGTCCGATATTAAGGCTGCATCCTGCCCATCCAGGTATTATGTAGAAATTGATGTTTTCACGGATCTTCGATATACAAGATGAATTTTTCTGGGTTTTTATCCGTTAGGTATTTTCTGATTTGTTCGACGTTTCGAATTCCATTTTGAATTCATTTTCAAGAACTGTGAGACGAATATCTGTCCATACCGTCCTGGTCAATCACTCCCCTTACGAAGCAACCAAGCAAGAGCTAGCAAAGACTTCAATTGTCTGTTCTCCACGGAAACTGGTATTTATAATGACTCTCCTCAGTCATTATCCGACTGCGTCCGATATTAAGGCTGCATCCTGCCCATCCAGGTATTATGTAGAAATTGATGTTTTCACGGATCTTCGATATACAAGATGAATTTTTCTGGGTTTTTTATCCGTTAGGTATTTTCTGATTTGTTTGACGTTTCGAATTCCATTTTGAATTCATTTTCAAGAACTGTGAGACGAATATCTGTCCATACCGTCCTGGTCAATCACTCCCCTTACGAAGCAACCAAGCAAGAGCTAGCAAAGACTTCAATTGTCTGTTCTCCACGGAAACTGGTATTTATAATGACTCTCCTCAGTCATTATCCGACTGCGTCCGATATTAAGGCTGCATCCTGCCCATCCAGGTATTATGTAGAAATTGATGTTTTCACGGATCTTCGATATACAAGATGAATTTTTCTGGGTTTTTATCCGTTAGGTATTTTCTGATTTGTTCGACGTTTCGAATTCCATTTTGAATTCATTTTCAAGAACTGTGAGACGAATATCTGTCCATACCGTCCTGGTCAATCACTCCCCTTACGAAGCAACCAAGCAAGAGCTAGCAAAGACTTCAATTGTCTGTTCTCCACGGAAACTGGTATTTATAATGACTCTCCTCAGTCATTATCCGACTGCGTCCGATATTAAGGCTGCATCCTGCCCATCCAGGTATTATGTAGAAATTGATGTTTTCACGGATCTTCGATATACATAATACCTGGATGGGCAGGATGCAGCCTTAATATCGGACGCAGTCGGATAATGACTGAGGAGAGTCATTATAAATACCAGTTTCCGTGGAGAACAGACAATTGAAGTCTTTGCTAGCTCTTGCTTGGTTGCTTCGTAAGGGGAGTGATTGACCAGGACGGTATGGACAGATATTCGTCTCACAGTTCTTGAAAATGAATTCAAAATGGAATTCGAAACGTCGAACAAATCAGAAAATACCTAACGGATAAAAACCCAGAAAAATTCATCTTGTATATCGAAGATCCGTGAAAACATCAATTTCTACATAATACCTGGATGGGCAGGATGCAGCCTTAATATCGGACGCAGTCGGATAATGACTGAGGAGAGTCATTATAAATACCAGTTTCCGTGGAGAACAGACAATTGAAGTCTTTGCTAGCTCTTGCTTGGTTGCTTCGTAAGGGGAGTGATTGACCAGGACGGTATGGACAGATATTCGTCTCACAGTTCTTGAAAATGAATTCAAAATGGAATTCGAAACGTCGAACAAATCAGAAAATACCTAACGGATAAAAACCCAGAAAAATTCATCTTGTATATATATATATATATATATATATATATATATATTAGTCTCGTCCTCCTATCCTTGTAACATCATCATACAAAAGTTTTACCTACATTGTGACATCCTCCAACGCTGTGACATCCAATTTCGGATGTCACAACGTTTTCTTTATTTTTCGGCCAACTGGGAGATGAAGAGTGCAGGGGGTACCTATTTTGAAAGGATGCCATAAAGTATGGAATCTATATAAGAAAAAATTCATATACATCCTCGGATATACTATTTTTATATACACCGATGACGTGTATACACGTGGATTAAGAAACCCTGTGACATCCTGCAAGTATACATTGTTATCAGTCCATGATGAGTTGTGACATCCAACATTTGGCAACGCCACAAAAATATTTTAAGGGATGTTATACTTTTAGAATATGTTATCGGGATTTTCCTTCATGGTCAGTGCATTATGTGACTTCCAGAAAGAAAGACATACTGTCGTGAGAAATTGGAGTATTGGGGAGAGTTAAGGAAAATATACTATTACCATTTTTTGAGATGTAACAATTGTCTCCAGTTGTCTTGGGAATATTAACAGGAAAAAAAGATGATGAATCTTCGACCCACTCATATTTGTTTTATCATCAACTATTATTTCATATTATCAACTCTGTTGAAACCTGTTCCTGAAAACGGAAGGAATTGAAATATAAAATCAAATAAGGTGATCAAATCCAAACAAAAAGGTCGACATGAATTTTTTGGTTGAAAATGGAATTGAAGGTTTGATTGGTCAAAGAAAGTAATGTGTGACAAAAAACTGAGATATCGATTATGAAATATTAGTCAGAAAATTGTATGTAAAAGGAATAAATGAAATACTATAGTGACAAGTAAAGTGAGATATCGAATATGTGATATTAGGCAAAAAATGTCAATGAAGAAATAAATGAAATAGTATGAACAGATGTTGAAACCAAGGTTCGGGTTGAGTATACCCACGATGTTTTGTCGTTTCGTCTACTGGCGATACCTTTTTTTTTTATTTCGTTTTTAGTAACACGTTTCAATAGAGTTACTAATATGGACAATGGAAGTTCGAACCATTACCCTAGAGCAAAGGATGTTGTCAACCACATTGAAGCAACTCAGTTTATCTTTTTGTTATTTAGTTCCATTCGTGTATTAGTTCGTTTGTTTAGGTCAGATGTACCAATTTGATTTTGACAAAATTTCATTCACAATTTATGAATTCGATATAGCGATTCCAATATGGCGGATGAGTTTATTATGATCTGGTTCAATTCAAAACTGGTTTGTGGGGGTTTTCGGGGTCTGAGTTTATGTTTCTTTTTCATTCATGAATTGAAGGTGGAGGACGAGTTTCATGATTATGGACTGATATAATTAGGAATTGGTGTGTGGTGTTTTTAGGGTCTGAGAGTATGATCTTCATGTCAAATTTTCTGAATACTTCAGTAAGATCGGAGATTATGCAAGTTTTCACAAGATTCATAAAATAAAGATATCAGTTTCAATATGATGGAGAAGGTTTGCGATTATAGTCAGATTCTTTTCAAATTTGGTATGCGAGGATTCGGGATGAAAAATTACCTCGAAATGAAAGCTCCACAAGAGTGTTTTGGTACGATTTCATTCGAAAATCTGGTGATTTAAGGGGTTGGCAATAATGAATTTACTCTAAGATTTTAATTTTCAATCATCACGACATTCATTAACGCCCGTAGACAAACATTGATAGATATTACGCTGGCGACAGCCAAAATATCAAATAAAATTCAAGACTGGCAAGTGTCTGATCATATTTCTATGTCAGACCATCGCTGGTTGACCTATACGGTAAACCAGGATCTCAGGACCACTGTAAAATCTCGCGATCTGAAGAGGACGGATGTAGGTAGCTCTATACAATCGACTCTTAAAAGGAGCTCTGCGGGACACGGAGGCACTGACTCCTGGCAAGAATTGGAAAGGTACACGGTATATATCCAAATCAAAATAGACATTGCCTATAAGGAATCCTGTTCGATGAGGATGGTACAGACAGAAAGCACAACCAATAAATGGTGGTGTCTTGAACTGGAACACCTCAGAAAGATAGCGAGAGAAAAGTCTGCAGACAAAAGCAAAGAGAAGCCTGGAGAGTCTATTATGAAGCAATCGAAGATTTCCCGCAAGTTTCAAGGCTACAGAAGGCACTCTCAAACGACCATCATAAGAGTATCGGCATCCCAACGAGGGAAAATGGCGACAAAGCCGCCAACCTCCAAGAGAGCGCCGATATTCTTATGGAAACTCACTACCCAAGTTCTGTCTTCCCTGGAGCGACAGTACCAATAACACCCTCACAATACGATTGGCAATTTGATAGTACAATAATAATTGATGAGGACAAGATAAGGTGGGACATATCGGGCTTTTTCCCCTTCGAAGCTCCAGTACCTGACGGTATAAGACCAGCCCTACTGCAATGAGGATTGGATATTCTTATGCCGCACCTGGTTGGAATATTCAGAGCCTCATTAGCTCTGAGGTATGTTCCCAGTAAGTGAAGTGGATTAGGATGGATTACACTTTACCAAAAGCATTCTGACCAATTAGTCTCACATCGTTCTTCTTGAAAACGATGGAGAGGCTGTGCGAGCGGTATATAAGAGATGAAGTTCACAATCCACTTCATCCGCGAATCAGCATGCATATACTCCGGAAAAGTCCACTGATTCGGTCCTTCACCAAGTAGTTGGCAGAATCGAGAGATCATTGGATAATAAAGAATCCACCCTGGGTATATCAATAGATATCGAAGGAGCGTTCGATAAAACGACCTTTCCAACAATCACCCAGCAACTTAACTCCAGGAACATACCCCTGGTGGTAGAAGAATGGATACTGAAGATGCTCTCCAGTAGAGCAATAAGTATAAATGTAGAAGACATTACTGTGAGGGGACTGGTCATGAGAAGATGTCCGCAGGGAGGGGTCTTATCACCCCTTCTTTGGAACATAGTCCTGGATACCCTGATTAGTCACCTCAACAGTAATGGTTCCTACACAATTGCATATGAAGATGACATAGTTATCTTGCAGACCGGCAAATTCGTGATAGAGAGTAGGATGGTCTCAAATCAACAGAAACATGGTGTAAAGAACACTCGCTGTCGATCAATCCCAAAAAGACGGAGATGGTCCTTTTCACTAGGTAAAAAAGAAGAGCAAAACGAGCATATGTGGCCTCTGAGCAGTATCGGACGACCGTGGGACGCCCCGTGTAGTCACCTGGATCTACACTGCAATAATAAGACCTATGCTAACGTAGGGAGCCATTGCATGGGGATCAAAAACTCTACAAGCAACGGCCATCCAAATATTATATCAAATACAGCGAATGGCTTGTCTAAACATCACAGGAGCTATGAGAACGACACCAACCGCGGCAATGGAATAAGGTACTGGTCTGATACCTCTGGACCTGCACGTCAAGGAGCTAATGGCCATGCTACGATTGCGCACGGCTAGTGTGAACCCCGAGGTAGGAATGGGTCAACTGTGGCTGGGCCTGTGGAGAGAGGCGCTCACTGCGGTACCTCTGCTACAGGCAGCCAGTTACGCAATTGAACCCAGGTTTGTGTTTAATAAAACCTACAAAATACAAATAAAACAGAACATTGAGGCAGATGCTGCAAATGCAATACGCATATACACAGACGGCTCAAAAACAAGGAAGGATCAGGATGTTGAGTTTACTCCAGATCACTTAGCCTAAGGATTGAGTGGGGAATGGGTAAAAATACCAGCGTGGTTCAAACAGAACTGGCTGGTATCTCAATCGCCACAAAAGAGCTAATCAGAAAAGGAATTTCTGGCAAAAACATAATAATCTGCACTGATAGTAGCCAAGCCCTACTAACCTTGAATAGACAACGTATTATCTCAGGGTTAGTTAGTACTAGAGTGCCACCAAGATTCAGCTAACGCCTCGGTAGATAACGATATCGTATCGCATTGCTGACTCTTTGGCCAGGATGGCGGCTGGACTAAAAATTTTGGGACCAGGTGACACCCATGGCTTGACGACTTCGACAATTGCCGAAGTAGCCAAACGTTACACCCATAGTCAATCCCTTAAGAGATGATGAATATTTGGCGATGACCAGGAAGAACCTACGTTGAACAGTGGGATTTCTGACTGGACACTGTCAACGAAGGAAACACCTCCATATTATGGGGCTAGTGGACACACCTCTATGCAGAATATGTGAACAGGAAGATGAAGCTATCAGGCATGTCTTATGTGAATGGCTGGAGCTATCGTCGATAAGAGAGTGTGTGTTCGGTGAGTCTCGGCCTACACCTGCCGATATTAAGGATATGTCCCATGGTGACCTTTCCTCCTTCCTGGATAAGGCAGCATGGACAATGTCCTAGGAGGGTGACTCCTTGAAAGATTGTACAATGGGTCATATTGTGGCCTAAGTGCTGTGGGTCTACACTCATTCCTCCCTACTCTACAGATACAGAGAGATAATTTTCAGTCCAAATTCATTCAAACGTGTTCGCGAATAAATCGTGGGCTCAAATCAAAATGTTTATTGTGAATAAATATAATAAACAATAATATGTTTCATTGATGTTTTTTTTTCTAACTTCACAAATCTTGCAAATGATTGTTGACCACTAGCTCACACCTCAGAAAAATAGCTTATAATGAAGATGCTCCATCATAAATGTATACACTGAAGGCATGCTTACTAAATGAACAAGATGAATGATAAATAAAACACCTTCACAAGGACGAACTTTTTTACAAATGCGCTTGGAAGTGTAGGATTATTAATTTCGATGTGTGATGTAGGTTAGGATCTCTCTGAGTAACAGATTCGAAAAATCTTGACGCTATTGTATTCGACTTGGTACTTCGATTGGCAACCGCTGTTAGTAATAGAATAACCTTGGTTATACATATAATAACATTATTTTTATCTATTTATTGCAATTGAATGACAGCAGAATTTTCAAAACGTTTTTCGATGAGTTTTCATTTCTAATAAACACAGGATCATAACCAATAACCAAAACGAACAAGTTGCTTTGCAAACGTGTACCACTCATATGAATTGTATTGTAATTTGAAATATTATTCACCTACCACCACTTGACCCATCATTCATCCACTCATGATATATATATATATATATATATATATATATATATATATATATATATATATATATATATATATATATATATATATATTGTACTGGTAGTGGGTGAAAATGGTGCATAAGACTATTCTTACTTCGTCTCCTTATTTCACTAGTTACAAGCGTCCCAGACAGTTTCGTTGGGAAAATGTCTTCCGCTATAAATATTATTTCCTCGAAATATGATTTTTGATCCTCTAGTTGGATATTCAACTTGATTCGTGGCAACACTGTTAGGATGTCACAATGTCCTAGGATATTTTGAGGATGTTTCGACGTAGACTGTCTGTGGATGTATATTAGATATATACTGGATGTCACGAGTAGATCATCTCTGTCGCACCCCTCTTTCCCCTCGGATGTCATAACGTAGATATTTTTACCGGATGTCACAATCTACGGTAGACAAGTATATATATATATATATATATATATATATATATATATATATATATATATATATATATATATATATATATATATATATATATATATATGTTTGCATGAAGATTCTCACGGACGAAGTATGATGCGTTGTTTTTTCGGGTTTCATTCCGTGTTCTGTGGTTTTGATCCTCTGAAGGATAATTCTCACAACGTTTCGGCAAAGTCTCATTTGCCATCTTCTAGGTGATGTCTTAAGTTTCGATCTCCGAACTCGAGATCGAACTCAAGACATCACCTAGAAGATGGCAAATGAGACTTTGCCGAAACGTTGTGAGAATTATCCTTCAGAGGATCAAAACCACAGAACACGGAATGAAACCCGAAAAAACAACACATCATATATATATATATATATATAGGGTGGAGGCACCGGTAGTTGACCAGCACCCCGTAATTGACCAATTTTTTATTCATGCACAGAAATAAGAAAACTATAGCGTTCTGATGGTTGCCATTTGTATCAATAATTCAATTTGTCCTTTTTCTCGTAGATGTCACTACTGAACGTAATTCGCTTATTTGATAAGTAGGCCACTGTCGTGTTATACATGTTTCCTCTTTGCCCTATAGTGAACACGTGATGTGACAATAAGCACGGTGAGTAGACCACTTTAACCAATCTTGAAACATCCGTCCACATTGAACGTTTTATTGGGATCATATTTGATGTACTGGTTGCCAGATGGATTGAGTTGAACATTCTTTCTATATTTACTGTTGAAATGAGTATTTTTTCTATTCAAATTAATGTGGTTAATCACTGGTATGGAATATTTGGTAAAGTGCCCGTAATTGATTACTTTGGTCAACTACTGGCGTTTCAAAGAAATCAAAGTTTTCACATCTCTTTCTGTTTCATAGCTTCAGGTATGAGTTGAAGATGAGTTTTCATTCGAATGAAAAAAATATTTCTAAGCGGATCCAGTAGTTGACCGCAATAAAGAAGTGGTCAACTACTGGTTTTTAGCTTTGGTCAATAACTGGAATTTCATTTATTTTGGAACATTGGTTGGGCAACACCACTGTATTTTCTGGAATGAAATGACTGAACCTAAGATGAGATTTTTCAAATATACAGAAGCACAATTACAACAGGCTCTGACCGACATAACCAATAATGTATGCAAAATTCGGCAAGCAGAAAGGTGTATGTTGCCTTTCTTGATCATATTTTCTGGCCAGAGGAGTTACCTAAAAAAAAAGAATCCACGAGAAAAGAAATACTGCCTTATGCAACAACTTCATCGGAGAGAAAGAAAAGTCCAAAATGGAAAAAGAAAGACAAAAACAAGATAGGGCTCTTTTAAGACAGAAGAAACAAGAGGAGAAATTGAAGAAACCCGAGAAGGGGGATCATCTCAAGAAAAAGGAAATAAAGAAAATAAAAGTCAATAAAGCAATACTTAGATAGCTCGAAAAGTGAATATGAGGAATGGCCGGAGAGTGGATCAAGTCCGGATGATATCACAGAACATTCCAGCAGTGACAGTGACGATGAACCACTAGCCTCCATAGTGAAGATATTGCGGAAGGCGACTTTTATCTGGTTGCCTTTCCAGGAAAGAAAACGTACCATAACTATGTTAGCTCTGTTCTAAATATTTATGATACAGGTGAGGTTGAAGTACATGCTTTCACACCAATAAAAGAAAGCAAAATTATTTTCAAAATCATTGAAAACGATATAAGTGTTGTGAATGCCGAGTATCTCGTGAAGAGACTATAATACCCAAGTGTTGTAACAACCGGAAATCGAATCAAATATGAATTCTCATTTGAACATCTTTGAAATTTTGTATTCAAAATTTTATTTGAGTGTTTGTTCAAACCAAAATGTATTTTTCTTCATGAAAATCATTCAATAATTCAATATGAAATCGTGTTTCATTTCATTTCATCAAGTGGTCAACCACTGGGTCTGATCGCGGTCAAATACTGGTTCTAGCTGGTCAATTACTGGTGATTTATGACTTTTGATATCTTCTATTTTTTTTGTACCAAAATATCACGTTCTTCTGAATGAAGTATATCATATTAAGAAGCCTAAAACTTGATCCTTCTTGTATGTATTTTTGATTTTTATGAAAAGTTGACGGTTTGATAACTATAACCTATTTTATGAGAGAAAGCTCTTAACCGGTCAATTACTGGTGCACTCACCCTATATATATATATATATATATATATATATATATATATAATCGATCCTGATACTCGATCCCCAGTGATGATAGCCAGCTAGTAAGAAAACTCAGACCTAGACGCAAGGTCACTAAGTCTTGAAAATGGCTCCGAAATGGGAGCCGAAACGTAGACAAGTAAATCATTCCAGACGCGGAAGTTCCAGCCAGCATATATATATATATATATATATATATATATATATATATATATATATATATATATATATATATATATTATATATATATATTATATAGATTAGATTATAATTATTATAATTATTTTCATGGCAAACAACATTTGCTGGATGATATGCCTTTATTCCCCTCTCCACGTTTCTATTTCCCTCACTTTTTCTCTATCTATTGCTCTCTCACTTCGTCCCCACTCCGGTTTCTGTTGCCATGACAGTTGATCACACAGACTCGTTGGTGGCATGATATTGATCACAACGAATATTCAACGTTTTAAAATTTTAAAAATTTGATTGCTTATAATTACTCTCTTATAAATACGAGTATTCTACTAAAAAAGCATACACTTTTTTTATTCGCATGCTTTCTCCTCCATCATGGAAACAATTAGATTAACATGCGTACATTTTGAACAATATATTGGACATAGGTGATGTCAATATTTGACGCGCTCGAGTATGTCCATGCAACAGTTTTTTTTTACATTTTTGAAAGTCTATAGCCGCTCCCCCCACCGATGAAAAGGTATACATTATGTAAAAAAAAAATTCTTTTTATCATCTGAGCTTCGCAACCCAGTAGGTCTCTATGACTCTCGAGTAAATCCCGATTTACATCCATTTGTAAGAACAAATTGCATTTTGCGATAACCACTGCATTATAAAAAGTCGAGTTGTAAATTAAGTCTCCGCCACTGTTACTGCTTAGCCAACAGAAGTGCATCTCGAAGTATACGATTCGCACTGATGTGATGGCCCCATGTTCCGGCAATGTTATTATGCACTTTGCATTTCCTAGTAGGTATTTGTTTTGTGTCATTTTCTTACACATTTCATATGCGGTGGTGTATTTCGATGTAGTTTTCCGGAATGTGGGCTTACTCGAAAATAATTCTCCTATCAATTAGTTTTGAACAAACTTGTTGAAAACGAAAAAATGACGAAAACTTTCCTTGATAGAGAATAATATTTCGAATCGATTGGTGCATGTTTCATCAAAATCGGACCAGGGATGATCTCGAAATTTGCAAAAGCGTTTTGCCGGAACAAACCGAATTAACGAATGTAAGCACTCACGTCGCGTCGCGTCGGGCGAGGACGGATGGAAAATTCGGTTACAGGATCGGCAGATATTCGGTTCCAATTTAGGTGTAGCTTACTCAAGTGAAGAAAAATGAGCAATGGAAAACAAGACCTGAGAGCTTTGCTACTCTGAAAAAGATGAGCGAAGGAGAGCAAAGTTGGTGATAATTAGAATCATATATATTTCTTGTACTATCTGATAACTTTTGTGAGGACTTAATTGCAGGCATCTCGTTTACTTACATCGCTATTTTGCAAGGGTGAAGTTCAATTTTGCGTGCCATTTTGGTGAGATAACCAGTCCAAAAGTGACAAAATATATCTATCCAGCAGAGTGCGTCGAAAATCAGCGATAATTCTAGATAACCGGGAAACAATATATCATCTGCTCTTGCAAACGCAGCATCTACCGCTTTGAACCACAAACTGTTGACGAAGAGTAGGATCAGGTACATCTCATACCAAGCCCTGAAATAAAATTGAAAATCACTCTCAACCAACTCGAAAATGGTGTAGAAATTTCCTTCAATTACTGAAATCACCGTGAAATGGTTTCTTTCAGAAAATAAAATGTAGCGGAAACACTGCTTTTTCTATTTGTTACGGTGGTGAAAAATCATCTCTAATCTCGCTTCACAGTTTTGTAATCCTACTTCTCAAATTTATGATTCCATTGTCATAAAACTATTAGGTCGAAGTTTACGTCTTCAACTGTTAGTCTCCATAAATGAGGTTTCTTGGAGATGAATAATGTTCATAGAATGAGAAATAGATTGTGAATTGGAAAACTCATCACTTCTAATAGGAGCAGGGTAACTTTCACAGAAGGCACATCGCAAAACTATATTGAGAATTTATGAGGTTTCTTGGAGACGACTAATATTCACAGATCGAACAATAGGCTGTGAATTCGAAATTTCATTTCTTGAATCTAGCTAAGGTCACTTTACTCAATTTTGATCATTCTAGAAATGTTTCCATGTATGAGGTTATTCATGGGCACCCATTCATGTTGTGCAGTCAATAGCACAGGTACACGACCCTCATATACCGCAAATCATTGTTAACTTACAAACAGTTCAGCCCACTACACATATTTGGCACCGTGTCTTAGGCAGCACTTTAGCAGTTTACAAATATAGCTACAAAAAAATATATTTCAATATTGAATAGAAAATGCAGTCTCTAATAACATTTTCCGGAACAAGGAAAAGTTAGTTAAACATAAAAAATAGTTAAAAGGCATTCGGTTTGTTCATTTATTTCACACAAAAAACTTCAGCATCCTGCTTGAGGTATAGCGAAACACTTGTCGCGGTTTTGTAAACCCATTGTTTGTGAGAATCGTGCTGAACACTATAGTATTTGATTCCGTTTTCGGACAGATATGATGACTTCAACACATCTACACAATATAGAGAGAGTGCAGATTACAGACAATGAAGTAAACATAGCACGAACACAAGCAATACCACCGGATGTTTAATGGACATTCATTTCAGGTTCATTATAAATCCAAACGTCCATGGATTCGAAATGAATATCCATTGGATGTACGCTTTTGAACGTCAACTTGAATATCCAAAAATGTTCATTCGATGGACGTCCAGAGGTGGACATTGTTAGGAAATGTAAAACTGTACATCCATTGGACGTACACTTTCGGACGTGAACTTGAATATTCAAAAATGTTTATGCAATGGACGTCCAGAGATGGACATTGTTTGGAAATGTGAAACTGCACATCCTTTGGACGTCCACTTTCGGACACTAACTTGAATATCCAAAAATATTTTTCCAATAAAGTCCAGAGGTGAACATTGTTTGGAAATGTGAAACTGTACATCCATTGGACGTACACGTATGGATTTCGATTTGGATATCCAGAAATGTACATTTATTGGACGTCTAGATGTGGACGTTATTTGGGAATTTGCAACTGTTATAAGAATTCCACACAATTATTTCTGATTTTTCACAAAAACAGTAATAATTTAATTGATTATGTAAAATTTACATATCTTCGGTTTTGAGAGAAAATTACTAATTGATTCTGAATATGAATCGAATATATTAAAATTACGCGCCAATCGTTTCGCGTTTCGTCCTAAATTGAGAACAGTAGGTAGTGGGTAGTGTATTGTATCTGTATTGGACGCAGTGGAGGGTGGGAGCTTTCATTTTGTACGATTGTTGAGTTTTGTGTATTCCGATCTGTATCATAAAGCAGAAATAAGCTATATTGAAGGTGAGTGACTATTTTCAGTGAAAGTGAGGTTATACCATACTTTTAGTGTACATCTTAAAAAATATGAATCATTCGTCCGATCAACCTAGAAATACGAACTTTCATATTTCAAAAGGGTCCGAGTTGCAATAAATAAGGAAAATCAGTGGTGGAACAGTTCCAGTATTCACAACTGCACTGATTCTTTGCAGTCACCAAAGTATGACAGTCCTTCAACCAGTTCAGCTTTATATTCTGATCACGGTAGAATTAGTTCTAACCCTAACACAAATGCGACTGTTATACTACTGATGAATAATTTCATTCAAAAAAATGATACACCTACGTTACGTTATCCCCACATTTCGTAACACCCACACTCTCCGAACATACACGAATGATGCCTGTTGCAAAATTCACCGAATATTTATTTAAGAAGTTAGAACTGCAGCTGTAGAAGAAGCCGTACTTAATTCAATTGAAGAATTCCCAGAAACTAGTACCAGGAAAATAGCTCGTGTCCTACATGTAAGCCATTCCGTTGTTTTTAGAATTTTAAAAGAACAAATGTTGTATCCCTATCATCTTCAACGGGTGCAGGCGTTAATGATTCGAGATTTTTTACCCCGTGTGATTTTTTGTCAGTGGCTTATTAATATGATTGGCCAAGCACCACAGTTCTTAGGTAATATTTTATTTACTGACGAGGCGAATTTCTCAAGAGAATGTATTAGAAATTTTCACAACAATCACCTTTGGGCTGACGAAAATCCTCATGGCTTTTTTGAAGGAAATCATCAGTATAATTTTTCATTAAACGTGTGGCTCGGAATTATTGATAATCATTTAATTGGTCCCCATTTTCTTCGGCTACGATTAAATGGTGAAGCATATTGTCATCTCCTTGAAGAATTACCTGTTCTTCTTGAAGAGGTTCCCATTCAAATTAGGCAACATTCATGGTTTATGCACGATGGTGCACCAGCTCATTTTAGTATACGTGCAAGAACTCACCTGGATGAGGTGTATGCCAATCAATGGATAGGTCGAGGAGGACCTGTGAACTGGCCAGCCCGCTCCCCTGACCTTAATCCTTTGGATTTTTGCATATGGGGATATCTGAAATCTTTGATATATACAAACCCAGTTGGAAATATCGATGATCTGCGAAACCGCATTGTGGCAGGGTGTGAAACTATAAGAAATTCTCCAGGAATATTTCATCGTATACGCAATTCTATGAGGAAAAGGGTAGATGCTTGTATTGAAGCTGAAGGCGGTCATTTTCAACATTTATTATAATTTTATTGTCGATATTCGACAGGTTTTTGTTCACTTTTGTTTCATAATCATAATCATAATCATAATTTGGTTGGCTGTTGTTCAATAAAATGCTATTTTACATGAGCTTATTTATTTTTTTCTCATAAATGCTTGAGTTTTCGAAAAAAACTTGTAGAGTTGAAAAAGTTAATCAATGAATTGGGCTTTTCAGTCATACTTTTTTAAAGAAAAAATTTTCATCTAAAAAAAAGTTATAAGAAAAAATATCTTAGGGGTTGTATTAATCAACCCCTTCTAAGCATACTTCAGGGTTGAAAAAATTTCAAAAAGTGTACTCTTATTGACAGATAATGTTTACCAAGTTTCGTGTCTTCAGCTTGATATACAGGGAAAATGAAAAAGAAAAACCAATTTTTTTTATTTTCGAAGGGGTGTAACTTTTCCGGGGAGGGTTTTTTCAAAAAACTTTATACCAAACAGTCACATTAATTTTCATCACAGAATCACCCCTTTAATTTTTTCGGTGTTATTTAGATACACCCTGTATAAGTACTAAACATGTGCGTCCTGGTCCTCACCCTGTAGATGAACATTGACTTTGAACAATTCTCATATACTATATACAGGGCTTTCCATATTCTAGTCAGCAGATCTCGTAAACGGTGCGAAATGGAGTATTTTTAGATATGAGAGATGGAAAAATATGCGTTATTTCGATATATGGTAAAATTCCGTTAATTGGGCTCCGCCTCGAAAATGAAAAATGTTTGGTGGAACTAACGTATTTTGGCATCCTGAACGAAAAATTCGAATTAAATTTTTGGGGCTCTCAACTCGTTTCGCGATGCGCGTTCTACTGTTTATCATTCGGTTATAAAGTGATGAAGAAGGTGGTATATAATGTGTATATTGTGCTGATAGAGGAAGGAGGAATTTCGAGCGGAATTGGTGGAACAAACATAGGCGTAAAACCCCGATTTCCTGCTTTGGGGGGCCGTATCTCCAAAACGAGTTGAGAGCCCCAAAAATTCCATTTGCATTTTCTGTTCAGGATGCCAAAATACGTAAGTTCCACCAAAAATTTTTCATTTTCGAGGCGGAGCCCGATTAACGGAATTTCACCCAATATATAGGTATCTAAAACCCATTACAAAAAAATGTATTCTCATCATAACAATTTCATTACCTGAATTTACTTAGGGGATGAATTACCCACGGGTACTTCGAATTCAACTGCCTCTGTTTTTCTTCTCTCAATTCTCTTTCGCTTCTACAATATTTCGAAGCTCTGGGGTTTTCTGAAGAAACCAATATGATTCTCCTCAACCGTGCCTTGATTCGGTGGACAGTGTTACCATCGTTGGACAACTTCGAAATACTTTCCTGTTTGGTTCTCATTCTAGCATTGTGCGCCATTCTGTTGGAAATATTCTGTTGAACTTGACAAACGCTTTGTTTGAGTTTGACAATAGGTCATGTTGAGATTGCTTAGAAACAGTCATTTGTGGAAATAGTACCATAAGGACGATTAAATCTATCCAAACGAGATCGAACCACATCATTTCACAGCTGGTAATTGAAAATCTGGACTCTGAATCTAGTCCACATAATGCACTTTCATGAACATTTTTCTCCGATCATAGTCGTGTTTTTCTGAGTGTTTTAAATACTCATTCATGGGGCAGGTGGACATGATAGAGAATGCGTTTTATGTTTATTTTGAAGTTTTTTTTTTCGACGGTGGTAAAATCCGTTAATTGAAAGCTTCTATGTATGTATCTATATGGTGTTGCTGATGTTTCGCAAAAGATTCAGTTTTGTTACACAGACTTTTGTGCATCACACCATTCATCATATCGATATCAAATTCAAATCAAATACATTGGCTCTGAATGAAACCCAGACAAATAACCACCCTCGAAAAGTATTTTCTAGTGGTTGTAGGTAAATTTTGGATTGAGGTGGCCTTTACTTGATGGAAATCCATAGTTATTATTCCACAAATTTTTTTTTGGAATTTTGTGGAAATTTAATCGTGTTCTACCTTATAGCGTAAAAAGTTGTAGGTGAAGTTAGCATCGTTTCTATGGAATTAGTTGCATGCAGCGATTCCATTGGGCGTATTTCATGCTTTCAAACTTTTTAGTTTTTCATTGACATCGTGGTTTTCTCAGCATGAATCGTAATTATGTGAATGAATTGTGAATCAGAAAACTTCAGAAATTGAAAACATTACTGGAGATAGGATGAAAAGCGTGAAAAAATTAAAATATCTTTTGTCGGGTCATCCGCGTAGAGAATCATGTTATCACCACTTATGTGATGTGGCATATCATTTATACAGCAGAAGAAAATCGATGGTCCCAGAATGGATTCCTGTGGAACACCTAGTTCAATCTCTTCGAGAGAAGATTTACATCCAGAAATATTCACAAATATTTTCCTGTATTCCAAGTATGAAGACAGCCAGGATAAAAAATTACCACGGAAACCAATCCTTTCTAATTTTGATAAAGCAGCGTCTGTATCTATCGAGTCGAAAGCTTCTCTTAGATCAAACAAAAGTGCGTCAACGTACCTCTTTTGATCCAAAGGAGATTGTGTGAAACAGAAGAGTGAAACAGCCGAACTATCTGTCGATCTACTCGGCAGAAAACCATTTTGGTGCTCGGAAATGATTTTATTTGAGAAACGAAATCATCGAACCATGGACACATTTTTCAAATATTTTGCAGAGAATGGGAATCACCTTTTTCGCAAATAGGGGTGACACCGATTTTTTTAATATTCGGGAAATATTCCTCATTCAACATTTATTAAAAGCGTTAATGGCCCTCTTTGCATGGGCCAATATTTTTTATTATTTTGGTGGAAGTGCAGTCAACACCAATCGAATTCACATTTTTCAAAGAGAGAATAAATACCTGAAAGTTACCATCAGGTGCCATATAAATATTTACTAAACAGTACTTGGTTGTATCTAAAACAAGAAATACAACAACATTTAAAATTCACCTCTGAACATTTGAAAATATTTGAATTGGATATGTCTCATGGGAACAAATCAGGAAATGATCTTTCGAAACTACATCATATACTGAATGAGTTTCGCGGCTGTTTGTTCTCATCTATGAAATATATAGGGATAAACCCACACTGTTGAACGTGTTGAGAGATACAATCAGTCAAAAACCATATATTTCAGAATCGAACAAATCGATAATGCTAAAACAAATCAATGAATTGCTATCAGCAAACATTAAAAAAAATAATTCTGAATATGCTAGTTCTGCCCTGTTGGTGAATAAAAAAGAGGGAGAAAAAATATTAGTTGTCGACTATCGAGCATTGAATAAATTTTACGGGGAAGGGTAAGTTCCTACTACCAGTAAAAGAGGACTTGATAGATGCGCTCGACGGGTATCAATATTATTCAACAATGGATTTGGCAGCTGGTTATCACCAAATTTCGTTACATCAAGACTCAACCCTAAAACAGGGTTTGTGGTGCCTGAAGGTCATAATAAATACTTGAAGGTCCCATTTGGACTTAGTGAAGCCCCTTCAATCTTCGAAAAAAAAATTGTCCGAAATATTTGTACCTCTCAGATCAATAAGGATAACCCGCTTAACCCCCTATTCGGATGATTTTAGTATTCAATCAAGAACAATAGATTAGGCTTGAAACTGAACAAAGTTTTATAAGAGATTCATTAAGGATAAAAGAACATGGGCTGACCGGTATATTGTCAAAGACGCATTTTCGTCAGACAGCTGTAAGAAAATTTCCTATGCCAAAAACTATTCATCATCATAGATGGTTCAATGATAATTCCAGTAGCATTCTTCAGTACTTCAACAGTTCGCAGATCGAACGTTGAGTGGAGCAGCAATCAAACACAAAAACATCGCCATAATATCGCGACGATGTCACGATGTGACTCGCGATGTCATTTATAAGCGATGGTATTTTGTCACAAGTTTTTCGATGTCTCTGCGATATATATTTCGCGATGTCGCTACGATATTTTCTTCAATATGCCGCTGCAATATGTATTCCTCGATGTTACGACAAAATGATCTTTGCGTTCTCGCAGTGGCATGAAATATGCGAAAAACTGTTCATTAACCTTACCTTGATCCTTATGAACACTGATTTTTTCCTTCTTTTTCGAATTACTCAATTTCAAATGGCAGTTTTTGCGTGTACATACTGACGATACCAATGACATATCTATATAGCAATAAATTCCTTGGAACAAAATAAGGTACTGTGCGTTTATGAGAAACTTTTAGTCACTATCTGGGATTTTTCTGAAATAGCCCTAGGATGATTATCCGAAAAATGAAGTAACCCGTTGGGTCAAATATAATTACACTGACATCACAACTTATGGACTGGTCATCATGACAGTTTTTCATATAGCACGATGCGGAATACATTGGAGAAAGAAATTTTAAATAGATAGTCGAATACTCTATCATTCACAACCTCTCTTTATCTTACCGAAGAAGGATTCAATTCATACTTAAAGTATTTAAAATTGCTTTAATTCCGCTGTCTCCTCTTTCTTAGTCTCCATCAGTAATGTTCATGCATAATTATCATTTGTGGGAAAAACTGAAATGAACTTAATGACAGGAGTGACCAAGACCAATTTAGCAACAGATATTCTATGAATATTTCTGAAATATTATTTTGAGGATATTGTTCCATTTTTTGAATATGCCAGGCATATATAGAACCTCTATAGAATCTTTCCTGAAAATGCTCTTGGCGAACCTCTGGGGTATTCTGAGGATATTTTACAAAAAATATAATATAAATATACACCGAGAAAAGAAACTTAATAACCACATTAAAAATTTTGATAGTAGCATTTATATCTAAATACGTGACTAAGACACAAGTCACTGGACTCAAATAAAACTAGAACCCAATCACCAAATGCACAAAAGTGCTTATCACAATTGAAAATAGATGATTTACAGGAATGACTCAAGGACCTTACCGCTATCAAAAAGTTTGATTGGTCTAGTTTTCCAAAGGTGCCTGGACAAATATACACGTACTCATAATTATCCGACTGTGCATTTGTACTACTCAAACAGTGATCTAACAAAAAATGCTGTGAACATTTGCCACTATCAATAACTTCAATTTTTGTAATCTGACTGTATTTTTAGTGCAAATGAAAAAAGATACTTGGGACAAGTTCTAAAAAAATTTACGAGAAACAAAAAAACTGTCGCAAGGAATATGTTGAATAATAGTAAATAAATTAACAGCTTACCGCAAACAAAAAACATATTTACCTTGATTAGTCTGCTCCTTTGAAATGGTTCCAAATTGACGTCTTTTCATCTTTTCCCTTTCAAAAAAAATCACATACCAACAATGGGTTCTGTAAATCCACTGGTAGTGAGAATCGTACAGGAAACTGTGATATTTTCATCACTTATCGGCCAGTTCAATTCGATTTTCAGTTTCACCAATATTTAGAACAATGAACACATTTTATGATACAATTTTTCAAATATTAAATTTCTGTCAAAAAAATGTATTAGAAAAAACTTTTAGCATCTTAATGCGAGAGATAAAATTGGTTTGGAATATTCGAATGAAATAATATGAAAATATTGGGAAAATATGAGAAAAATATAATGCTCAAGAGTTCAGAAATAATGTAGCCAAGTGAACCATAGGTTGATCAACATATATACATACATAGAAGCATGCACATTATGTTAAATTATATAGATTATCAATCGCTTGCATGATATTTTTGAACAGTATACAACTATAAAAGAACTAACTGAACAATAAACAGATTACTTTCACCTCTAGTATCACGTACTCGATTATAAAGTAAACCAACTGAAACTAGAAAATAAATAACGATATTTTGTGAAAGATAACTGAATTGCACGAGAATTGCAAAGAATCAACTAGTGGACATCAAAACCAAATAGTTTTCAATATAGTAACACAGTAGGGATGTGAATATAAACTAAAGACCTTACATAAGTTATAGAACAGAAACTTGCCAATCTACATTCGAATGATAGGTAATTTGGAATGATATTACTAATTCTAACTTCTCCAGTTTCTTTTTTACAGTTATTCGATTCCACTTCATAAGCAAATGTCTATTCATTGATTTTGTTACCAGTTCTTCGAAACATACTTCCTGTTCAAAATTAACTAATATGAATTCCACCACATCACAGACTAGCAGATCTATATTCTCACATAATACAAGCAGAACATACATGGAAAAGGTCTGAACCACTGACGATCCCCAGATCTAACTCCACTGGTTTTTCATTCATAGACCGGGAGGTCATGACAGGTGACGTTCCACCATTTTTTCGTGCATGCCTTTTTAAGGCTTGATAACTAACCCTAAAATATCAAAGATAGTCGGGGTTTTAGCCCCCCCGCGCGTCCTCTTCATAAGGAATAACGCTTTTCTTTCTGTAGCGAATTTTCGTGTTTTTCCGTGATAATTTACTGCATGCCATTGTAATGTACGGAAGTTCAAACTAATTGAAGCTCTAATAATTGATGGCATGCACCCCGCAGCGGCCCAAGATGATCAAAGGGTTGTGAAAACTTGAAAAAAAATGTAGGAAAATTCCGTGTTTTCAAATTGCATGCCGATGTGAAGAATTGAAGTTTTTGTAATAAAAACACTATGGAAAAATTGGCATGCACCCCTCGTAGGACCAACGGTGAAAAATTTCCGGAAAATTCTGTAAAATTTTAACACCGAATTCCGTGATTCCAAACTGCATGCCATTGAAAAAATACTTAATTCGTACCATTATTCAATAGAAGGAAATTTGGCATGCACACCAGGGTGTAGCAAAATAGAGGCATGCGTGACGAAAGTTGCAAAAAACACTGAGGAAATTCAGGTGACTTGTTTTTGCATGCCGTTTTGAAATTCATGAATTTACCTTATTTTAAGTCATGAGTGTAAATGGCATGCATGTAGCTACAGCCCAAAACACAAAAATTGTGAAAAAATTGAATAAACATCAATTTTTTTATTGAAAAAAAATCTAAAAAATGGCGTGACTTCTTTTTGCATACCGCTATATACTTTTTTGAGCCGAAATGCAAAATAGCATGCATGTAGCTTTATGACAATTGGTTAAATAAACAAAAAAATCGTCCTATTTAATAATTTTTTTATTTTTCAAATTTTTTATGAAAAATGAAAGTCGAAAATCATTTTCAGCATCATTATTTTATACATGAAGTATTATTATTAAATTCACTCGCCGCCCTATTTGGGTCAATATTCCCATCTCTTACTTAACGCTCAGCCGATATATCTGAGGCGTGAATGCAAGTGAGCCAAGAATGCTCTCAGCCGACACCCTCCTACCGCACCACATGCCGCCAGAGCCCAGCTAAATATAAAATCTTGACCTGATACATCATGCCGACTGGTAGCGAACTTGTTGTTTACTTCTATACGGTGGTATAGGCAATGGCGTAGCGTGTAGCGGTGGTGAAAGTTATTGGGAGCTAAGTGGAGCAGAGCTTTGTGCGGAAGTAGAATTTTTAGTACAGAGAGTTTTGGTACCGAGCATTGGAAAGTTATCGGAGCGATTTAAGTGATTGTGTTGTATTGTATTGTGATAGAGAGTTATAATAAAAGAAGTTCAGTGTTGTTCGGTGTTTTAATCGACGAACCCAGGGATAAATCGTAACAGTAGTGTTAGAAGTTGGATTTTGAAAGGATATATCGTAACAGTGGTGTCAGAATTAATATTTTTCAGAAGAAAGATCGTAACAATAGCGTAGTAGTA
Source organism: Zygogramma bicolorata (assembly GCA_032362365.1). Taxonomy (NCBI): domain Eukaryota; kingdom Metazoa; phylum Arthropoda; class Insecta; order Coleoptera; family Chrysomelidae; genus Zygogramma; species Zygogramma bicolorata. Next base: position 1,164,576 of record JAVJAQ010005007.1, read on the forward strand.
ACCTCTCGTGCTAGTCAACGTATGATAGGCCACGTTTAGACTAGAGACCGGGAGATTCGAGTCATTTGAATTTTTTTTTATAATTCTTGAATGTTGGACTGTGATAACATATATGTTATTTCAGCCATCAACTCGAAATAATGTTTATTCAAACAATTTTCATGGAGCTACATGCATGCCATTTCGTATTTCAACTTAAAATAGTATCTACAAACGAAATACAAAGTGGCATGCAAGAAGAAGTCACGGCATTTTTTAGATTTTTTTTTTCACTCCAAAAATTGATGTTTATTCAATTTTTTCACAATTTTTGTGTATTGGGCTGTAGCTACATGCATGCCATTTACATTCATGACTTGAAATAAAGTGAATTCATCAAATACAAAACGGCATGCAAAAACAAGTCACCTAAATTTGCACTGTTTTTTTGCAACTTTTATTATTATTTATAATACGATGGGCTTATTCAACATGCATGCCATTTGAATTAGATAATTATTCCGTTATGAAATTAATATTCATCCTTATTAGGAGTGATTTGGAATCACGGAAAATCGGTGTTAGAATTTTACAGAATTTTCCGGAAATTTTTCACCGTTGGTCCTACCGGGGGTGCATGCCAATTTTCCCATAGTATTTTCATTACAAAAACTTCAATTCTCCACATCGGCATGCAATTTGAAAACACGGAATTTTCCTAATTTTTTTTCAAGTTTTCACAACCCTTTGATCATCTTGGGCCGCTGCGGGGTGCATGCCATCAATTATTAGAGCTTCAATTAGTTTGAACTTCCGTATATTACAATGGCATGCAATAAAATATCACGGAAAAACACGAAAATTCGCTACAGAAAGAAAAGCGCTTTTCCCTATGAAGAGGACGCGCGGGGGGGCTAAAAACCCGACTATCTTTGATATTTTAGGGTTATTTATCAAGCCTTAAAAAGGCATGCACGAAAAAATGGTGGAACGTCACCTGTCATGACCTCCCGGTCTATCATGGGAAACGTTGAAATTTAAGTTCATATGGATAGGCTAACAAATAGGTAATATTTCCGTGCAAGAATTATACGAGCGTGTAGAGAAATCACACCAAGAGAACTGAGGAGAGTTGGAGGAAATAATAGAACGCGCATAGGAAAATGTGTTCGCTTGAAGGGAAATTTGATAGAAGGCACAAAAATTTTAAATTGGCAAAAATTAAATCAATTGAGATTGATTGTTTTGCTTTTCAATTGAGAATGTGATTCTTAAAGTACGACTTCAAAAGAGTTTTGAACTAACTAACATTTTTCGCCACAAAAAACACTTAGTTTTTTGAAAATAATGGTAAGATGAGAATCTGAATTAATGAATTGTAATAGGTGCTTCCGGGCTTCTGAGCCGTGGGCAACAGGTTTTAAGGCCTGACGTTTCGTCTGCATCTGCGGCAGACATTTTCAAAGGCGATGCGGCAATGGTCGAAGTATCCTTCTCTGCTGCGAAGCAGATGTATGCTCATTTTGAGCATTTTCATTATTATTGAAAGTTTCATTATTCTTCCTCGATAATTAACGAAAGATACGGGGTTGTTTCCATGAGAAGTGAGACAAATTCGAATATTTAGGACTGACATTTTTTCAGGGAAAAAGTGTATTTTCAGTAAGTTGGTAGTCCTGATCACAATTCCGAAGGAATTTTGAGCCTATTTTACCCCCTAGTACGTTTTACTGTAAAAATGGGTCGTTACATCGCGAGTGGCGCGAAGTGTATATCACTTTGGCTATCCTCATTTGGGTAGTATCTTCATTTTGGGCATTTACACCAGTTCTGAGAGTTACATCATTCTACCTCGATAATTACGATAGATACGGGGTTGTTTCCATGAGAAGTGAGACAAATTCGGATTTATCAGGACTGAATTTTTTCCAGAGAAAAAGTATATCAGTAGTAAGTTGGTAGTCCTGATCACGAATCTGAAGGAATTTCGAGCCTATTATGCCCCCTAGTGTGTTTTACCGTAAAAATGGGTTGTTACATTGCGAGTGTCGGGCAGTGAATGTCACTTCGACTAACCCCATTTGGGAGGTATGTTCATTTTGAGCATTCACATCAGTAACGAGTTTTTTATCATTCTACCTCGATAATTACGAAAGATACGGTGTTGTTTCCATGAGAAGTGAACAATTCGGATTTTTAGGACTGAAGTTTTTTCAGGGAAAAAGTATATTTTCAGTAAGTTGGTAGTCCTGATCACGATTCTGAAGGAATTTTGAGCTTATTATGCCCCCTAGTATGTTTTACTGTAAAAACAGGTTGTTACATTGCGAGTGGCGAGCAGTGTTTGTCACTTTGGCTATCCCCATTTGGGTGGTATCTTCATTTTGAGCATTGTCATCAGACCTGAGACTTACATCATTCTACTTCGATAATGACGAAAAATACGGGGTTGTTTCCATGAGAAGTGAGAAAAATTCGGATTTATCAGGACTGAATTTTTTCCAGAGGAAAAGTATATTAGTGGTAAGTTGGTAGTCCTGATCACGAATCTGAAGGAATTTCGAGCCTATTATCCCCCCTAGTGTGTTTTACCGTAAAAATGGGTTGTTACATTGCGAGTGGCAGGCAGTGTATGTCACTTTGACTAACCCCATTTTGGAGGTATGTTCATTTTGAGCCTTTACATCAGTTACGAGTTTTTCATCATTCCACCTCGATAATTACGAAAGATACGGGGTTGTTTCTATGAGAAGTGAACAATTCGGATTTTTAGGACTGAAATTTTTTTAGGGAAAAAGTATATTTTCAGTAAGTTGGTAGTCCTGATCACGATTCTGAAGGAATTTTGAGCTTATTATGCCCCCTAGTATGTTTTACTGTAAAAACAGGTTGTTACATTGCGAGTGGCGAGCAGTGTATGTCACTTTGGCTATCCCCATTTGGGTGGTATCTTCATTTTGAGCATTTGCAGTTTTACCTCGATAATTACGAAATATTGTTTCCATGAGAAGTGGGACAAATTCGGATTTATCAGGACTGAATTTTTTCCACAGAAAAAGTATATTAGTAGTAATTTGGTAGTCTTGATCACGAGTCTGAAGGAATTTTGAGCTTATTATGCCCCCTGGTAGGTATGTTTTACCGTAAAAATGGGTTGTTCCATCGCAATGTGTAACACTTAGCCAACACCATTCAGGTGGTAGTTGCATTTTGAGCATCATCATCAGTTCTGAGTGTTTCACCATTCTACCTTCATTATTACGGAAGGTACGGCAGTATTTCATGAGAAGTGTGAAACACTTAATATATATGATTATAAAGACAACTATCTTGGGTCAATTATCTGTGGCCAGGAGAGGAGAAAAGTCTTACTTACTTGTCAAGCTTTCAGAAATGTTTTATTATCTTTTTCAAAGACATCTGAAGAAAACATGATGTTATAATTCAATACTTTACGCAGTTATGTATAATTGTCAGTTCAAATTGGCAACTATGTATGAATGCCAGTTCAAACTGAATTATACATAGGTTGTATTCGGGTTCACAACAAAAACACTTCAGGAACGGTTCGAAATAGTTGGACTGTTGAGGCGTGAAGGGTTTGTCGCGAATATATCTACATTAATTGGGTGGGTGACTATTTTTGACTGTCCTAGAACAGTATTCATTGCGAACTCGAATACGGCTTACAATTGACAGTTTTTCTGTATGTCCGTTCAGCTCTTTCGTAGTACTTACATCAAAAAGTAAGTATACATACAAACTCGAGGTTTTATACGAAAATATCAAAACAACTTCCAAAGCAACATTTGAAATAATATTTGTCATATCATTAAAATCATGTGATAAGTAATACAATAATTTCTGCCGACCTGCAAGGTTTATTTACCTCAGAGAGTTTTTTTCTTATTTGTCGAGAAAACGAGGGTGGGGTCGGACTTCTTTTTGTCAAAAACGGGTTTATATGGAAAAGTTTCACCTGTGTTTACTTCAACCCGCAAGAATTTCTTCCGACCTGCAAGGTTTATTTACCACAGAAAATTTCTTTTCTCATCTTCGAAGGAACTGGGGTGAAGGGTTGACATTTTTTAGTCAAAAACGGGTTTATACGGTCAAGTTTCACCTCTGTTCACCCCAACCTGCTGGAATTTTTGCCGACCTGCTGAATTTATTTACCATAGGAATTTTCTTTTTTTCATTTTCGAATAAGCGAGGGTGAGGTAGGATTTTTTTTGTAAAAATACGTTTATGTAGTCAATTTTCACCTCTGTTCACCCCAAACTGCAAGAATTTCTGACGACCTGCAAGGTTTATTTACATTGAAAATTCATTTTGCCATTTTCCCCCAACCTGCAAAAATTGTTTCGATCAGTAAGGTTCATCCACCATTAATAGTTTATTTTCTCATTTTCTAGGAAATGGGGAAGGAGGGTTGAGACTTTTTAGCCGAAAACTCGTTTATACGGTGAAGTTTCACCTCTGTCCACCCCAACTTACAAGGGAACGAACGTGAGGGTGGAATTTTTTTGCTAAAAATGCGTTTATACGGTCGTTTCATCTCCGTTCACCCCAAGCCGCAATAATTTCGCCGACCTGCAAGGATTATTTTACATTGGATAAAATTTGTGGTTAGTGACTTTGTATTTAAAAAATAATGACTTTACGATGATCTTTAGTGAACTTCTTTAGATATCAAAAATATCAACCCCTAATTCGAGATAAATAAGGTCTCTTCAACACTTTCGGTAGATTATCCTCCCTTCCCCACGAAGGAGGTGGATTTCTATTTTTCCATTGATGATGCTAGAAACTTATCAAGACGGAAAGGCCTTATGAGCATGATACTATAAAAATTCTATGAGTAAACTGTATCCTTCCTAAGGAATAGATAATATCTGTTGGAACAAAAACAAAACACTCTGTAAACACATATTGACAATTAATTATAATATTTCTCTTTCCCAAACACGTTGAGACCTGTAGTAAGAACATAGCGGTTGTATCGAGAGCGTCGATCCTATCACTGCATGTTGAGTCATATCTTAGTTTCTTCAACCAATCGCAGTTCGACTCCCAGCCAGTAACGACGGATCGCATCGTTTCTTCTCTTTCTGGTTTATCTTGCGTTCCTAGTTGGCGATGATGCAATTGCATCAGATCCCAACGTTCTGATGTTCTCTTCTCGGGCTTTCGCCACTGGCGGACTAGTTGAAACTTCTCGCTTCCTTGAAAATGTGTGTTTGAAAAATCATACTTGTACGTCTTCGCGATGACAAGCTCCAACAAGAAACTCACCAAAATGGATCTCCCACCAAAAAAAGTATTCAAGACTTCAACTTTTAAACTTTCAATTTGTTTGCGAATATTCATCAATAGACAATGTCTAAAAGAAAAATGCGCCCCGTTAAAATTTGTTCGAGTGCCCTTGTGAATGATAGAGAAATCGAATTGTCTTATTTGTGTTCATCAATGGGTGAAATCAGAATAAAAATGAGAAAACTGTAAGTACCTTTTGATATTTTATTATTGATTTTTTTTTCAACAAAATCGAACTTATTATTTTTAGGTTTGTAACAGTATAGCTTTCAAACAACGAGTACCTAGTTCTGAACATAAGAGTCAGTTTAATTTTTTCATGTACAGGGTGATTCTTTGATTTTTTATACTGTATTTCTTTTTCTGAAATTTAGTGTGTAATGCATAACTCATAAAACGTAAAGTTACACTTTCAAGTTGAGAAAATTCCCTTCGGTCACTTGAATAATATTTATTCAACATACTCGAGCAAAAATGAAGTATCAGAAGTGACCAGTGTAAAAGTGGACATGTGTTTGGTGAAAGACAGGCGCGCTCGTTATACCGCCATGAGTCGTTTCACCGCATAATATATTCATTCATTTTGCTAGCCATGGAAATGACAGGGCACAAAACCCTTATGAAAATGGCTTTCACCAATTTTCGATAATATTTTCGTATTTTGTTTGGTTCAAGACCCTACACAATTTGGCAAGTTATGATTGTATTATTGGGAGACCTGCCAGAGGGCGACAAAGTTGAATAATTCAAAATGCATTATGTTTGGTATTTTATTTAGAATAATCATAATTAATTTGATTGATGTACATTTTTCGTGACAATCTTTTCAAATCAAAGGTCATTATACTCAAAAGTAAAAGATTAAAATCATGATTTAGATCGCTTGATTTTTAAAATAAAAATCATGATTTAAATCAATTTTTGTTTTTTTTATTCAGAACCAGATAACAACATAATGTAAAAGTTTTCTCGAAGATCAGAAGGAGTATCTGCTTTTAGCAGCAAAAGCAACAAAAAAGTACATAATTCCAAATTCTTAAACTGAACGTAACACCTAAATTTTCATTTCCGTTATAGGTACAATTCAAACAAAAACACGAGTTTTCCTCCTTTTTCTATGCCTAATCTGTTTCTAATATCCGAGTGTACACCAGCGAAATGCGTGAAATTGTTGGGCAACGTCAATTTATAGGTTGAGAAGGAAAACAAGCCTCGACAGGAATATTCTTGCAAAAAGCACAACAAACGCGTTCGTGTTCGTGCCTCACCCGAGTCACCCGGCACTGTGTATCGAGTGTATAGGACAGAAAACAAATCGCGACAAGAATTTTCTTGAAAGAAGCGCGACAAATGCGTTTTCACAAGTTTTTGAGCCGCAAATTGTATTAAAATTTTTAGACTTATACATTAAAATAATCAACAATGATTTCAAAGAATCAAAATGTTCAAATTTTATAATCAAATTTAAAAATCAAAAAAATGAAATGAATCGTGATAAATCAATGATTTTTGATTTTTTTAATAAAAATCAGATTTTGCCCCACCCTACTTTAATATATCATCAACGGAGTGAAGAAATATATATATATATATATATATATATATATATATATATATATGTATATATATGTGGTTATCAAAATTATTGACTTTTAGTTCTTCCTGAACCGAGGGGGTGACCACTCTGGCAATACGTGTACAAATTTGTCCCGCAGTCGACCGCAATCGCTTGATTTTCGGCGGAAATCCCGCAATCACTTAAAAAATCGATCCAGAAATCCGAAATCACTTTGGAAATCCCGAAATCCTATCGGAAATCTCAGTCGCTAGGGAAATCCGAAATTATAATGCATGCATAGAGACGATTGTAGTCATTGTAGATCGAGTTTTGAGACGTCGAAGTGTGAAGGGTCGAAGGGCCAAGGGCGAACAAGTGTTTTAGTGGAAAACATATTTATTCAAATCATTATTAGAATAGCCAACGGGTGGGGAGGTAAGTTACTGATGAATTAAAACCCACTCTCTTCCTTGAAAATAGGTTTCTACTGTACGTGAGATGCATAAATAGTAAACCACGGGTTTCATTGAATTTCGGTCATAGTGAACCATTTATTATTATTAGCGTATTGTTACGTCCTAACCCCGGCCCTGACGAGATCGTAAACGCAGATGAGGAATCGCGTCGTAGCGAACGTCATTTTCCAAGAACCGTAAATGCCGCCTGGAGAATTCGAGACACGTCATCGGGGCTTCTCTAGAGGATTCTCGATAGGTACGCAGATATAAATACGGGACAGGCTTCGCTGTGGGGAGATAATTTGTATTACAGGGAGTTAGTGATTCGGCAGTTCCATTCAGAGCTAAGTGACGAGAGTTTAGTAGAACTAAGTGGAAAGAGTTTTGTTATTGCTAAGTGCGAAGGTGTAGAATTGTTAGTACAGAGAGTTTTAGTAGCGAGCATTGGAAAGTTATCGGAGCGATTTAAGTGATTGTGTTGTATTGTATTGTGATAGGGAGTTATAATAAAAGTAGTTTAGTGTTGTTTGTTGTTTTAATCGACGAACCCAAGGAATATCGTAACAGTGGTGTCAGAATCGAGCTTTTCCAAGGGATAAATCGTAACAGTATCATTATTAGATCTAGTTTATTATTCATTGATTTTATTATTGAATTTATATTTAAATCTACGTTGAGTTGACCACTCATTGCGCACTTCGCTTAAAACAAGTTAACATTTTCAGAAGTGAAATGGGTGAAATCAGTATCAAACTTAAAAACGTGTGCACTACTCTAGTAGTCAAGAGTAAGTAATAATAAATAAAGCAAAAGTGATAATAAATAAAGCAATGTGATTTGAAATTCCCTGTGCCTTTTAAATCGTCTATTACCCTCTTCATACAATTGTTATTTTTTGGCAGAAATGAATCACAAGAATTGATTGAGTTATATATAACTTAACGAAAAAAACAAGATTGGTCCCATCAAACAAAATTCTTTCTTCCAAAGAAGTAAAAATCATATATGCACGACAAAATATTTTGTTGAAGCAAGAAAAATTAATTCTTGAACATCAACTATCAATTCAAGCCTTGATTCAAGCGCATATTCATTTTATCAAATGAATAATTCGTTTGTCTTACTACATTTTTCTGTTACTTTCCTCAAGTATATCTTGGTGTCGAATCAATAGGGCCATATGATTGAATTGAATACGACAAGCCTTCGTGCAATAGCTATAAATTTAATTCCATCAAATTTGATTGTTTCATTCAACCAGATTATTATTTTTTGGATCAATATATAAGAAAACTTCGATGGAACCAGAATTTATATCTCTCAATACATATATTCTCAAACCGAAACATTTTTAGCAAGAACTCCATTTCTTTGCTGCGAAATAATATTTTGGTCTCAAGAATACACATGTTCGGATAAGTAATGTTTGATCGAAATAATGAAATAAATTTGACTAAATGACTTTGAAATAACAGAAAATATTTTCATTTTTTTGTAATTCAGGCACCAAAACTACTTTGAAATGTCTCATTTTCAATAACTTATCACAATAATTATTTTATAATGTTTAGGAAATCTATCGAAATCGGTTGGGATTTCCAAGAAATCATCGAAAATCTCTTGAAATCTTATGCGATTTCCATGAAATCATCGGAAATCCCTCTAAATCTTATGTGATTTCCACGAAATCTCCGGAAATCTCTGAAAATCACATGAGATTTCCAGGAAATCCTCGGAAATCCCAAATTTTTCAGGAAATCATGAGAGATTTCGGCAATACGTGTACGTTTTCTGATGAGTGGTCATCCCCTCGCCCTGAACACTGTCGAATATAAAAAAATGTATAGCAATCAAATGAATAATGATTTTTCTATGGAAAGTACCAAAGAGCACATTTTAAAATATTCAACATTGTCGCCCTCTCTTGTAGGGAGACAAAATATCAAAATTTTATCAAAATTCGCTGAAAACCATTTTCATAGGGTTTTGTGCCCTGTTCTATCTCAGTTGGTTGACTCCTTGCGAGAAACGAACTAATATAATTGATAACGATTCAAATGTTGATAAAATTGTCCACCCAACTGATAACAATAATACAAGCAGAAAAATATTTTACATAGGAAATAATATAATATTCCTTGCTGGGAATATTTTTTCATGAAACCATCGCACATGGCATGTTTGTTAAACCCAAGAGGGTCGTTGATTTTGTCTCGCGAAAGTACACCCACGCCTACCCTTAATTCAATTTTCATCAGAAAAATCATAAGTCCTCGCATAATTAAATTGCTGCTAATATTTCTTCATAAAACCATCGCATTTAGCATGCTTTAAGCCAAATAGGATCGCGGATTTTGTCTGCTCTTATTTCAATATTCTTTGGAAAAATCATAAGTCCTCGCATAAACACATTACTGTTAATATTTTTTCATAAAAATCATCGCATTTGACATGTTCACCTCATTGAAGTCGTTGATTTTGTCAAGCAAAATTACATTCCGTCTACCCTTAATTCAATTTTTATTAAAAAAATCATATGTCCTCGTACAAACACATTACTGCGAATATTTTTTCAAGAAACCATCGCTTTTGGCACGCAAGATTAACGCCAATATAGGGTCGTTGATTTTGTCTTGCAAGAGAACTCCCCCATCTACACATAATTCGACCCGCACGAACTCATTCGTACATTTTTCGAGACATTTTTATATAACGATACTCGATCACAACACTTAAACAAAGTTCATGACACAATAACTGGACTTACAAAAACATTGAAAGCCCCCTGAATCTCTGTTTCTCTTTAAGAGATCGTTTTTACAATGAAATCATACTTAAGTCCTTCAAAAATCTGAAGTGAAAATGATTTCGCATCTCTACGGATTCTCCGGAAAGTTTTTGAATTTCAAGTATCTTTAATACTCCATTATTCATAATACAATATGGGTGCATTGTAGAAACGAATACCTTGTAGATCTAGTTGTAAATAGTCTTTCATATAACGCGCGTCAAGTGCGTTCAGTTCGGTGTTAGAGGGATTTGATTTGAATTGATTTGAATGTATCAATTCGTTTGTAGAAACACGTGTCACGGTTATGTGAACCTTTTGTACAGAACAAGGTGAAAGACATTGGAAAATGTATTTATTATGACTGTGAAACTTTCGGCTCTATTATTTTGAATTCAAAAAGTGTTGAACATCCATTTGCAAAATTTTTGAAAAATGCAAAAATCGAAACAACGTTATTTGGAACATGTTGGTATCTCTGGATGTGTAATTCCATGTAGAATGCGAAGGCTGAGTAATATACAAGGCGTTTCGTTTGAGGAAATCGCATAAACTTCAACTAATAATGATAAAAAACAGAGTAACATTTGGAGCACACTGTATAAATATAAATGTTTCTCAGGCCATTTCATGCTACTTTGCTGTTTTCCTAGCCACTTCAGCAAATAACTTTCAGATCTTTGATTAAACAACTCGATAACAGCTAGATATATCATTCAGAGCTTGCTTCACTTTCGAATTTTTCAAAAAAAAAATTGGCGGCAACGACGCATTGTGGAAGGAAATAAATCCAGCGCTGAGTAGGAAACTACAGGCCCATTGCATTGACAGAAACAAAACGGTTGTTACATATAAAAAAATTATATATTTGTTCTCACGGAAAAAAGCAACATCTCTCTGTATATCTCAAAATGTTGTCTTCCTACTCTTATATTACTTCTTTATCTTTTGAGATTATCTATATATCGATAAAATATGCACTATTGGGACAAAGTATAACGGAGGGGAATAACATAGACCACAGGAAAAAAATGATAATAGTAATAAATCGATTTTATTAATCTGAAACATTACAGAAAACTATACATGGTCAATTACTCTAACACCAAACTGATATTTTATGTGTGTAGTTTGGTGTTAGGGTACAGGGTAATTGATCTCTAGTAAAAGTTTCAACTTTTACACCAAAGATAAAAATAGAGAAAAAATAACTTGACTATATATAACTGAGAATCACAGAAATCACAAAAAAATGGGTATAGGTATATTAGTAGACGCGAAATGGATTTAGATGAAAAGGCGGATTGTCAGCTTAAGCTGTTTCACAAATCAACCCAGAATGCCAGAATAGACTGCGGGCATGTGACGTCATACGCATCAGCCTGCTGGACAAACAAAGTGTATTTTCATAAATAACAATGGTTATTCGACGAGATTATAATTTCAATTCTGAGATACAAAATTCATGAATATACCGTTGCCTATTTCAACTCATCAGTTCTTAAATCTGCTCTTCTAGTTGCTAGAATCCACAATTCACGTCTGTCAACAGCAAGACAATTAATATTATTTCTATTGTCTAAAATGGAATCGATGGATCGAAACTTCACATGCACTCAAAATTAAGTTATTACCGAGAGAAAATATTTTGAAATATGACACAAATGCACAAAAAGCCTCTTTAGATCGGTTTATTGTTTGTCCAGCAGGCTGGATTTACAACTGTCAGATTTACTGTCGTCTGGCAGATATGTCCGCGGTCTTTAAAAATCACGGGAATGAAAAATCTTTGTACATGTAAGACAAAAATATATGTAATGAGGTTCAGAGCCTTAAAGAGATGAAAATACCATGTTACAAGTTGGTGGATTTAATTATAATAAGAGTATATCGCAGACAATATAATAAGTCCAGTAAATACCAAACTTTTCGAAAAACCATAATCATAGCGAAATCAACTGAAACGAAATTTCAGGAGTTTCGATAATTTGAATTTCATGTTTTCAAGTTATTTGCGAAATACAGGGCCTCCTATTTTCGATAGCTCCATTCGCTAGCAATTATTGTATTTTTCACGAGTGCACCTAGCAGATTCAAAGACTTGTATGTTAAAGGAACAACAGCTACTGTTAGTTATTTCTCATAGCGCCCAATGAAATGAAATTATCAGAGAATATATGAAGATTGAAACTCCAGTATTTTTTCAGATACCTATTTTCAAATTTAATGTCTTCACTGAAGAGAGCACCTACCTTACTAATGCAAATGTTGCAAAAAAAGTCATGGTGGTTGGCAGCGTGTGATTCAATGATTTCATAACAATTATCAATTTGTGCTGAAGCAGAACATTTGTGTTTTGTGGGTTGCACACAATCCTGTATTGCTTTTCGAGCACACTAAACGGTGATGAGTAGTGCCTCTGTTTCTTCCACATCGAATCACCAGCCACAAACTACAGAAAATATTCTCATATAAAAACAATGTTACAGGTTTCTTCAAATTTCTCATGACCAGAAAGTCATCATCAGTTCTGCTACCACATCATAGATGTCGACAATGCAGTGAACGCATTTTTTGTGCTAGCCCCCACATAAATCGAAAGGCGCCAGCGCCATTGTTGTTGAGAAATTCTGCTCTTGAGTTGAACCACAAAAGTGATTGTACTTACTTTTATTTACAATTGGTACCTAGTTGCATTTTCACAATTCTACTAGGGAATATCCGATAAACAATAGAATAACGAAATACACTTGGTGACGTGATTTGAAACCGTCGGTAGTGTTGTGTCTGGTGCAAATTCCGTTGAATGATGTCTTTTGATAAACAAGGAACTGTTTGGAATGATTCGAGTATGATGTTGGAAATTATGAATTAGTGATTTTTTAGTGTTTGACAGCAATTTTCAAACTGTTTAAGACGGCTGCAGAAATGGTGAAGAGGTGAGTGGTTGAAAAAAATTATACCTAGGTGGCTTTTTATAATTTTTTTATGAACGACGGAATGATATGAATGAAATTTCATCATTGTCGTTGATTGCAGGTATATCAGTGATAAACTATCTAATCTTTTCTTTATAAGTACCGACTTTCCCAGCAATGATGAAGGCTGGTGTGATTGAATGAAGATTTTATTATTCTTTCAAAAGATATTGATTGAAAGAATAGGCTTGTGTACCTATTCCATTTGGGAATTGTCTCAGGAATTGTTATTTACCTTTTTCATGAGTAATGCTACTCCCTAAGCAGCGTACCTATATAGGTACCGAGATAGGTACCTACGTTTCTTCAACATTTTAAAAATGATTCATTCATTCATTCAGCTTATTGTTTGTTTAGTCATTGTTACTAAGAATCTTTTGTTTTCATACGCCAATAGAACGAATTATCCATATTCTAACACCGGATTTATGCGGATTAAGTAATAAGAAATAGGTAGTAGGCTTCAAGTGAGATGCCTGAAAATTTCTAGGCATCTTAGCTTCAAGTAATAAGCTAGCTGTAAGAAGTACAACCTCAAATTTTCAATGGGGACGTTTATGCACAAACCATAGGAAAGTTGGTCAATTTCCATATCTTATTACTCAAATCTCATTACTTATTACTTAAAACTGCCGAATAAATTCATGCAAGCCAACTCAACTTGTATTTAACTCAACTTAGAAAGTTATATTAAAAAAGGGCATTCTTGCAACAACTCCAATACTTGAGTAGCGAAGATTTGCGCGACTGATTTTGACAGCTGACCAATTTTTGGAGCTTTAAGGAAAAAAGTTGATAAGTTGTTAAATATAATGCACGAATTTCGGCACGAATGCTTCTAGTTGATTTCGAACATCCAACTTCTTAAGTTACTGAGTTAAATTAAATAAAAGTTAATTTGCCTTGCATGAATCCATCTCTACATTACTGTGATCTGACCTACTCATGATTTACTTTTGAAAAATACCTATTTTCTGATGAACGCGTGAAAATAGAGTCACTAAAGGCTAGGTAGGTATATTTACCTTACTTTCTTATCGTGCCAACCTAGGTAGGTCTCGGGTAGGTATTCAAATCATCATCCACTTGATTTTTTTTTTGAATACAAACACAGAGTTTGCACAACGTTTCAATCTTTATTTCTATGAAATGACCCACCTACCGTCCCTACTTTTCTGGATCATAATCCATCGAGTTTTAAATTGTTGGGACGCCTTCGAAGTTCGCTTTTTTATTGCGTGTGATTCTTTGCCGGCCAGTTCAATATTAAACTATTGAACAGCTGATCGAAGACTCCGTGTTTGCCACACGAAACATCACTCTAGTAGCTGATAATAACAAAATACCTATCTGGCACTACACATCTGAAAGAACCGAAGACAAATGATTATTTTTCTCTTCTGCAACAAATACTTACTTGTCAATTATTCGGGAATTAAATCATTTTACCATTACAGATTCGATGTGTAACTCTCTTTTGTCTTGCTCTGTAGCCCCTTCTCAATTCAAGTTACTTGACCCCAAGCCACCTGAAGTCCAGTAACTTGAAGGAACTTGGTTCCGAGCTAGGTTCATATAAATACCTGTGAAGTTTTTATCGAGCACTTTCTTCACCTAATTCATTTGAGGTAAGTATATAAGTACGTTAAATACTAATTTCAAAACAAAAAATGACTTTTGGGAGGCTCACTTTCCAATGAATCGCATATGATGACTCCTTAGTAGAGAATCGCTATTGTACACAGAAAATATTATCTGTTGTTTTCAATTCTATACTTCATGCTTTTATGCTCGCTTTTATGCTAATACAGATATTCTGATAGCAAATGAAAAATATTTTCTCTCAAAATTGCGTTATGAAGTTAAAGGAAATTCATTGTAAGGAAGATAATAATTATATGCAATTTCCGTGCTTGAATCAAGAAACAGTTGTCACTTGCTATCGTTTTTCTTTTTATCGCGTTACCGCAGTCTGGCTTAACCCAGGAAGTCTAACCGTACTTGAGGTGATTGGAGAAAGAAATTGGATCCTGTTTCTCATCTCGATTTCTTGAAAGGTGTCGTATAACGCCGGCTTGAAGTTATCCACTCCACAAAACTCGACAAAAAATGTAAGGACATTGTTTGAAGAATTTGTAGCGGATTTTCAATTCGATCTGAAGAGCCTGATGTCCTCATGGTCTGATGAACATCTCATATGTCTCTGGGGAAGTGTGGTGGGGAGCAGTTTTTTTCAAAATAACTCATTAACTCCTCTCAATGGCATACCTAGGTCCTCATTCTAATTCAAGTATATTATCAGTGATGTTGAACACCCCAGAAAAACTATGGCATATGGATTGTTCAACAAAATGAAAAAGCTCGAAAAAAAGTTTGAATTATTTGAGAAAACTACCCCCCAACACACAGCAACACGTAAGGGACATGGTCTTTCTGGATTGTTTCACATCATTGAATAATATACCTAGGGGCCGTTCATAAAATACGTTCATAAAATACGTTTTTGACCCCCTCCCCCTTCATTGTCACGCTTTTTGTGACCCCCCCCCCTTGAAATATTTCGTCACAAAAACTAAGACAAAATTATAAATGATAGTACACAAATTCTGAAAATTAAAAATATTCATTAATGGATGGCCACAAATAATATACATATTTTATATAATCAGAAGATTCAATGCTCAATAACACAATGAAACAGTAATGAATCGCTTTATTTTGTTTCATTTGTATAGTGAAATACAGTGTACTGTAACAAGATTAATTCGCATTCTCAATTGAAAATTCATTCGCAAAGATGGAGTCACTATAGATTTGATTAAAAAATCTGACGAGTTTAGGAATTCGTTAAAAGATGTCGCACATGTAGATTTCTACCAAAATCTACTGAAGATTTCTTTCATACCAAAATTTTTCAATTTTCGTCAGAAATCTACTCAAAAAATAGATTTCTACCAAAAGTGGTCACGCTGCCAGAAGCCTTCTGGCGCTCATGTCAAGAAATAATAAACGGCGAACGTCACGTTGCCGTATACCCCCCGCCCCCCCTTGTCACATCTTGTCACACTCAGCCAGACCCCTCCCCCCCCTTGTATGCGAACGTATTTCATGAACGGCCCCCTACCTGATTACCTGATTTAAATGAGGTACTATGCCATTTGAAGTTGGTGAAATATTTAATAAGTACATTTTATTATCGATAAATAAGCCTGATAACAATCTACATGATCTGATAGACATGATATAGGTAAGTATCCTTGAGCGGTGTGTTAGGGTAGTTTTTTTTCAAACGAGTCAATAACTTCTTTCAGTGGAATAGAACCTCATTCTAATATAAATTATTCATGTAAAAAAACTGTTTCATTACTCGTGCGGCCTTGAGAAGGGTGTGGTGGGGGTAGTTTATATACGAGAAAATTTGTTTTATTCACAGGTTCACATACGAAAGAGAGAGATTGAGTTCCAAGGCTCAGCCGTTATTAAAAAAAAATCCCTGTCCAAGATTTTCGACAGGTTACCAAGCTCCCAGAAAAAGTGTAGGAGGTATGTACTAGTCGGGTCATTCGCGATAAAACCGCCATAAAAATATATAATAGGGACGAGTAGCCAACTTTTATGAGATGTTCCAAGGAGTTGGCGAGTTTGTGATACAACAAGACGATCGAAACGAAATGCTTTTCTATACCTAGAGACCCATTTCTTTTGTCATATGTCTTTTTCACGAATAATATCTCTCAAATCACAAATAATATCTCTCAAATCACATTTTGCATAATATATCATGCTTCATGATAGCGGCGGTGTAGTTTTGTTTTTTCAAGTAGGTACTAACTGAATTATTATAGATTATATTATTATAGAGAATAGCTCGAAAAGAGTCCATGATGGAATTGAATCAACATGTATTGACAAATATTCTATTACAACCTACTTATTTACAAAAAAGTTGACCTAAATAATATTCATTCATATCACACATAACGTAAAATTCAGTAACTATCATTGTGCATCATATTTGTTACGTTATTCAATTTAGTACCTTTTTTTTATGCGCTGTGGGTCCGTGGAAATATTGATCAGATGCAAAAAAGTTTATGAATTATTTTAACAAAAAAATGTAATGGTTCTATCGCAAAAATGGTGGAGCTCTATGATTCGGAATCCATGAAAATTTTGATGAAAATCAATCATTGAGAGAAATAGTATCGAATATCTGAAACAATCGCCATTAACCGCCAGTGACACGCCGACAGGCAATATGTGTAAAGTGAAAATCACTTTGTGCTTTTTTGATTTGTAGGTTGTTTCACACAATTAAATCATATACTCAAATTAGAATGAAGTACTATTCCATTGAAAGAAGTTGGTGGATTATTTGAAAAAACTACCTCCAACCATACCTCTCTCGAGGCCGCACAAACGTTGAAACAAAGTTTTTCTGTATTGCTTTGCAAAATTAATTCATACATTCGAATTAGAATGAAGTACTATTTCATTGAAAGAACGGTGGATTATTTGACAAAACTACCCCCCACCACACCCCTCTCGAGGCCGCACAAACTTTGAAACAAAATTTTTCTGGGTTGTTACACATTTATATACTCGAATTAGAATGGGATACTATTCCACTAAAATAAGTTAGCGAATTATTTGAAAACACTACCCCCACTACACCTCTCTCGAGGCTGCACAAACTTTGAAACAAAGTTCTCTGGGTTGTTTCTCCTCGTGTTTCACATAATTAATCCATATACTCGAATTAGAATGGGGTACTATTCCATTGAAATAAATTAACGAATAATTTGAAAAAACTACCCCGCCACACACCTAACGAGGCCGCACAATTTTTGGAACAAAGTTTGTCTGTATCGTTTCACATAATTTATCCATATACTCGAATTAGAATGGGGTACTATTGCATTGAAAGAAATTAGCGAATTATTTGAAAAAACTACCCCCACCATACCCCTCTCGAGCAGCACAAACTGTGGTACATTGTTTTTTTGGGTTGAATCATATACTTGAATTGGTATAAGTTTCTAGTCCATTGAAAGAAGTTATTTGAAAGGACTTCCTCCCTCTCACCAGACCCCTCCTGAGTCCGCACGAACTATGGTACCTACATAGTTTTTTTTTTTTCGTTTGCAGAATTAAATAATGTACTGAAATTAGACTGAGGTACTGTGCCATTTGAAAAAACTACCCTCCCTTACCACACCCCTCCAGAGACTTATGAGGTGTCCGAGGGGTTGACCACATGGTAATTCCGTTGTACAATTGATAGGAATTCCGGGGAATTCCGAGGAATTCCGGGGGAATTCCGGGGAATTCCGAGGGAATTCCGGGGAATTCCGAAAAATTTCTAAAGAAACTATAGGGATTATTATTAGGTAACTTCAATTTATTCGCGCAATAATAAAAAAGCATACAGTAAAATTTCAATATTTATATAACATCATAATTCAAAAACAAAACACCGGTGTGAAGTAATCCACTTCCACTGGACGAAGAAAGTTGGGACCTTTGTTTTGAAAGAGTTTGTGGCGAATTTCCAATTCGAAATACATTTTGTTAGGGACAAATAAGCCTGATGACAACAATCTTCATGATCTGATAGATATCTGATATGTCCCTGGAGGGGTGTGTTTGGGAAGTTTTTAAAAATGAGTCAATAACTTCTTTCAGTGAAATAGTACCTCATTCTGATTCGAATATATAAATAAGGCAAGTGAAACAACCCAAAAAACTTTGTTTCATAGTTTGTGCGGCCTCGAGAGGGGTGTGGTTGGGGTAGTTTTTTCAAATAATCCAATACCTTCTTTCAATGGAATAGCACCTTATTCTGATTCGAATATATATGAATTGGGCATGTGAATTAGCCCAAAAAAACTTTGTGTCGTAGTTTGTGTGTTTGTTTTTGGGGTCAACCTCTGCAACTGCCATTATTTTCCTCAATATTTCAAAAATGACGTGTCTTGAAATTTCATTCTACAAGACGAAGGGACGCCCTTGATTGTGGAAGGGAGACTAGATCATAATTGGCGGACAAAACACTGGTTGTCTACATCGTTGCCAGCGGTTACCGAAATTGAAATAAGTCGGTTATAGCTCGCGTCGAGGAGGTGTCTATCATACCATGAGGACTTTGTCATCAGTTTTTTTGTCTTCATCAATATGTATATCAAATTGACAATTTTCTACGAATTCTTCAAAGTTCCTAACTTTTTTCATCGAGTCATGTGAGTGTGGAAGTGGATAACTTCACGTCGCGTCGGTCATCGTTGGAAGGACAAATAAAAGGCATCACTCTCCGCATCACCCAAAGACGATTGCGGATACCAGCGATCGAAACGGGAGTGAACTCAACTTGAAATTTTTTGAGCAAACTTTCGATTTTTATTCTTTGGCCATTTTATCTTCTCGTTTGGATAGGAGTGCCTTATTCGATTTTTTTTTATTATTTGACAACTTTTTATCCTTATTGCTAATTTTGAGAGAGGTATTATACATACCAGTAACTGGCAAACGGAATATGCTGTCGAAGGTAATATCGAAGTTTGGCTGGTCAATTCGTGAAGGGGTTGATTTACTTTTGCTTTTGTAGACGTAGATATGAATTAAAGCAACCTCTAGCATCCATCCATAATCCATATAATTATAAGGAAACCAGTTTTACAATTTTGAAATTCATCATCGGCTAATAGAGAAACTTTGAACGATAATAGGAATAGTGAATATCATTGATATTTGAATATGTTGAAAAGGGGGGACGCCTACTGTAACCCATCGACTTCCTCTGACACAAAACCACAGATCGAAACCATATCGACGACCATATCAACTTTATTCGCAAATCATCCGAATCTGATTGCATTTCGAATCGAATTAGACCGTTATGAAACTGTAAATCCCCCGCACATCCTGAGGTGAACCATTAAAACGAAACTATCTGCTGCGTGAGCACAAACGGCGCTTCCTTTGGCGGTGTGCCGTTCTGAATGAATAAGTGATATCGCGTGACCCCGATTTATCCCGCTGACCTTCCTGCACTATCGAGCGTTTCGATAAAAACCATCGACCTAATTACTGGAAGCCGATGAGAGGTAGAGGCTTCAGAGGTAACTATGGACAAATGAAGATGCAGCAATTGCTATGTACCAGACTTCTCAGCGGAATGATTGGATATTTTTGTAAACCCCTAAAGCTGAAATGATATTTCCTAATCTGGAGGTACGATTAAGAAATGACAAGAAGTACCACATTTTTTATTATGGATTGATCATGAAAATTCAAGTGAAATTGAATAGAAATGAGAAAGAATCACTAAAATGTCGCTACATATGAGAGAATGATTTCGTTTATATGGCGATCCCGAGGGGTTAACAACTCTTTCATTAGGTGTTCATTTTCAAATTGTCAGTATCAGTACAGTCAGTTTCAGTACTTGTTTCAATCCAGTATTTCAGTAGCTGAAAATAACATTAACATGTCATGTTGACATAAGTGAATATCAAAAAAACACATAACAACAGATATCTTCACTTCATCTCAAGCCCGCTCAAACCACCAAACAAGTGTCAAAAAGTATAGTAAAATGCCCTTATGAGAGAACAAAAATTGTATGGTAACTCACAAGAAAAAAATCAATGAAGATATCAACTTCATAAATTCAATATTGAAAAAAAAATTATAGAAACATTGAGAGAAATTGAAAATCCAAACACACCCTACAATGAAGTCATACAACATACACAGATTACACAACCTGTATCAAACATCATAACTGATGTGATATCTGAGAAGATAAAGCGGATCGGCAACAGTCATCTCATGGTATACTTGATTTATAAAGCTGTAAAATCATTTGACTCTGTACGGCAACTTTTTTTTAACATGATATTGTAAAATACTATCGTTATATAGTATTGCCGTTCACAAGAAACTGTTTTAAAAAAATTATAGAGAAATACAAAATATGAAATTTTCTATATGTTTCGCTTGTTTCAAATAGTATAAAAATGAATGAATTAGGAGAAAATGATGCCGTGCATTTTAATGCAGACCATATCTTTTAGGCTGATGAATATGACGCTACCATGTTTCATTGTAATGATGTGAATAAATGAAACAACTATTTTTTAGAAGAATTCTATATATTTAAAGATAATAATACAAAATAAGGTTTTTATTTAAATTATTCAGTATCGGAATCAGCCGCTGACTTGTTATCGGAATCAATGTCTTCATCGACGTCCGAATTATCTTCTCTATCGTTTTCTGAAACATGAATGGGTTTTTGTCAAAATCAAAGTCTTACGAACAGATTAAAGATGTGAAGATTAATTTATTTACCAATGACGTCATCAATTTCTTCGTCTGATTCCTCATCCGGTTCCGTTATGTCACTGACTCTTTAGGGCAGGGGTGCTCAAACTTGAACTGTTGGCGATCTACCTCAATATTGTTAGACTACGATCGATCGACTCTGAGTGTAGGTCTACTCTAAAATGTCAATGAAAAAATAATTCAAAATTGCGAGTTTATTGGTTCTTAAAAACAAACGAGTTGTAGTGTCTAAACCTAACTAAAGGGTGACTTCCACCGCCCTTTCTTCTTAGCAGGGGTTTATTACGATGAGAGAAAGTGGTGAGGGTGTTATTCTGGCCTAATTGGGGATCGAATAAATTTTGGTAGTTTATACATTTCTTTTTGTTCCAGTGACCTATCTTCTAAAACAAAATCTGTGAATAGTTCTATATCGGAAATTTCTTCTCAAGATCGACTCAAAAAGCACTCGCGATCGACTAGTCGATCGCGATCGACCTTTTGAACACCCCTGCTTTGGGACCTTTGGACCAACGATAATGTACGGCATGTAAAAAAATATTATCTATGCATAAAATACTTTCAAAATGAATTAATTTCATGTTGTTTCAAATCACCCCCCGGACCACGGAAAGAGAGGGGGTTGCAACCCTCGATTTTTCCCCTTGTCGCATGATTTTTGCACGGCGTTGCGGAATAATGGATTAGAAGCTGTATTGAAACAGTATGAAACTGATGCCGTACATAATAAAATGACCAAATTACCCTTGAAATTGTCAAAAAATCCAAAAAATTTACCGACTTTGTGGCGCACCATTTTTTTACGGCACTACGCGCTTTCTTATTATTTTTCATGGATCTATAGAGGGTAAAAATGCCGTACAAAAATATATGACCAAAATGTACTCACTCTACCTGCACTTTTGAATTATCACCAGCACTCAGTTGGACAGCTTACAAGTGACGGCATAGTGCTGAATCTTATTATTTTATGCTCTTATATCGTCCTATATACGTCACCTGGTGGTTCATATGACCCATCCATTATTTGGAAGGACCTGTAGTCTACAGGTATAATGTTAGAACAATATTCAAAACAACGAATACTTTACGTTCAATGCGGACACATATTGAAACCAAATAACACAATGGGTAACACAAAAAATAGTCTTTATCGGTGAAACGTCTCGACCTTTGAAAGTGCGAAAGAGTGAACACCAGATAGACATCAGGAACAGATAGGTGGTTCTAAATTAACAGAGCACATTCTTACTCCAATGGGGATAACACAGTAGAATGGAATGACACTAAAATGATGGCAAAAGAGAGCAATGGCAGGAAACGAACATTAAAGGAATCTGCTTCCATCATGCTGCCTGGGGAAGATTGCATCTCTATGAGTTCGCTTGATATAGATTGCGGATGGCTGCCCCTCCTGAAAGACAAAATGTTATGTCAGATATAAAATATTTGACAAATTTCAAAAAGTACGAAAATTGTCAAAGACAAATATTTACATTTGAAAATGAATTTACGTATAAGTTTTGAGAACGGAAACGGATTTGGTTTCCGCTTCTGGAATCGTTCTTCCTCGCGTTCTTCTGTCGACGTTTCGGCTCCCACTTTGGAGCCATTCTGAAGACTTCTTCGCGACTTGGTACATTTAAAAATTCAAGTCAAAACCATGATTTTCCAAAAATTACTTTGGATGATTATACAAGTAGTACCAGAGTTCGAACCTTGGAAGTGCGAATATTTTTTTCAATTCTAATTTGGCTAACTTTCAAAGAAAAATCAGAACTTGGAGAAACTAATAGTTTACGATTCGAGTAATGCTTCGCATGTTCGATCTATTACCTAACTGCATGTATTTGTCACGAAAGTGCATTCTTGACCTCACTATTGTGTATCCCTGCAATATACGGTCCGCAGTCGGAAATTATTACATCACTGAAGTTACGAACAGATGTTCACTTTTCAACAAAGAAAAACGAAGCGTCATTTCTCCTGCATGCATCAAATATTTGCGAGAATATGTCCTTCCTTTGGCTGCCAACTAATCGGATTTAGAAGCATTTCCAGCTGTGCTATTATTTCTTCATTTGAGAAATATAATTCTGTCGAATAATCAATATCTTGTCTAAATTAGGAGTTAGACATGGGTCGTTCTGATATCTCCCATAAATAGGTATTATTACTTGAAGGAAGAAATTTTTAGGGTATTCTGTATTGTCGATATTGAATAAAGAGCAGGCGAGAATGAGTTTTGTGGCCGAGGCGAAATTTCTAGTAATCAGCCACTAGTAGTTTGTCACTGTCATAAAGCTTCTTGACAAAATATTTTAATATTCGATTATTGGAAGAAATTGGAATTTTTCAAGATATTGCTTTATTAATCAAGAAGAAAAGGAAACTAGTTCAACAGCCAAGAGAAAGAACAAAATGGGTGAAAGAATGGCTTTTGAAACGCTCAAAGTATACTCATATTAATCTACTAGAATCTCCTCATGAACGATTAACAGCCACACTTCGCTATTTAGCCACTGAAAGGATTTATGAAGATTTAAAGTTTTCAACGCTGATTTCTCCTCAGTCGTTGGGAAAAATAATACCAGAGACCTGCAAAGCTATACACCATAAGTGTGTTACGTATTACCTGTTCGTCGTCTGCTCCTGTACCCGACCTTTTTGACTCTTCAATTTTCTTCATTTCTCTTCGGAAACTGCCGCGTATGCTATTAATTTTAGCCGTTACAGTTTTTTTTTGTAGCATTCGGTTCAGTTTCCTGGAGTTTTTTCAACAAAACCATGTATATATCACGACTCTTAGTTTTCCATAAACACGGAAAACTTTTATATAGCTCTATAAAATCAGTCATGAACGCTTTAGAAAAATGTCTTAAATCGGATGACATGATTATTTCTGGACAGAGTTTATCACAGTAACTGATCAACTCAAAAAATCCGTGAGACACTGAACTGGACATGTATGCGCAATAAGCTTCATACTTGGCCACACACCGACAATCATGTTTGCACGCTCAAACTTGTGCATACATGAATTCCGGTCGAATTGGAAAACTTGTGCGACGTACATTTTTACACACATGTATGCTAGTCTGTGGCCACCTTTAAGACCATTTACATTTCACCGGTAATAGGCAGTTATAGATGCCATTGCAGTGGAACAACTAATATTGTTATGATGATTTAACTAGTAGGTGAGGTAAGATGAAAATATATTTTCAACTGTTTGTCAACAAGCTTTGCGACAGTGACTAGTAGTTTACAGCATGACGGTAACTTTCATTTCTAGGTTCTTTCCAAAAGATATAGATTTTTTAACAAAATTGTGTACATTCCGGCTGAATGAACTCTTTGTATGCGTTCATAAGGAGTGTTTTTTTTTCATATATATCCACTCAGCAATAATGAAACGAGATTACGGATGCTTTCGTTGTGGCAAGAATATTCATATATGATTGGTGTACAGATTCATACCATCCCCCTCTTGGTATGCAACATTGGAATGCTTTTCGGCCTGCTCTGATTTTCAAATTAAGTTATTGTTTTTCAATACCTCATGGCCGTTACTCTCTATTATCGATTTCAGAGCAATATTACAGCGACGAGTAGTAATAATAAAGAAACTGACAAAATAGTTAAGGCTTTCGCGGCCGAGGTTATTAGTATAACTACTTCCCTTCGGGCTTGAAGGCCGTCGTTCTTTAGAATTTCTTCCTAACGTTTGGCTAGCACGAGTGGCCAGCTTCTTCAGAGGCTTACTCATTTCCGATGACTGAAAGTTTCGATTTCTTGAGGTGTATTTGTATTGATGCAGGTAGTCTGGAGTGTTAATTACTTCTGTCGGGTTCGGGGAATAATCATCATTATTAGTTGCCGCACTACCTGCCGTGATTTCATTCGTAATTCTTGATTTCCTCAGAATGGGATTCCAAATTCAGTTCTGACTCAACGCTTCCTCTTTTCTGTTGAATTGTCCGCATGATTTTGGATCTTTATTGCCTCCCGTACCAGTCGGCTATGGTAACCCTGGTTGGGGGCAATCAGTTTAGCATTTTCAAACAGTATTCTGTGGTCACCCTCACTGAGTGCGTGTTCTGCCACCGCCGATTTGTCGGTTTGACCAAGCCTGCAGTTCCTTTCATGCTCTTCGATTCTTGTTCCCATGGATCTTTTCGTGGTACCGATGCAAACCTTCCCACAGGTGCACGGTATGCGATAAACCCCTGCTGCTGACAGTGGGTCTCTTTTGTCTTTAGCCGACCTACTCTGAACAACTAATCTCTAATAACTAATCTGCAATGGTGAACTGCTACGTGATGAGATTTTCCTAATTGCCACCATAAAATATGTACCGTACGTTTGTTATGACCCATTAATGGCTTGCCACAAATCATTTTTATGGCAATCGATTATAGGATCTGAACTGACCGCCAGCCTTATTAATTTCACATGATCCAACGGAAATGACACGGCAGCCAGTGAGTGACAGACTGCGTGCTGTCGCAATTCACTCCAACAAAGCTTGTTACCGATTGAGAAACTTAATGTTGCCATTTATCAACGGTTTTTTCATTCCTACCGTCAGAATACGGACACGCGATTCACCAATGGCTATTAGTTTTGCTATGTAGAAAGTTGTCGATTAGGATGCTGGATGTACCAGGTTTATCACATAGATAATTCATTGCGATCTTTTTTACTGAATAATACAATGCGTTCACAAAAAAGGAGAATTAAATTCGTCCTATAGAATCTTCTCGTGAACTCAACAATACTCGTGAGCAAAACTTGTTTAAAATGCTTCGTTTTTAGAAAACAGGGTATTCAAATATGATTTTTCTTCCAAATTTCTGAAATGTTGAATACCACGCTTTTTTTCGTGATTTTTCGGATTATTCCAATAGAAACAACCATACGGGTAGGGGGCGACTAATGTTTTTTAAGTGCCCTGGTTCATGTTACTGAATTTTTGTTAACGCAATTGCTATTTCAATTGTAGGAAAATGAAAAACCTACAGTGCCACCAGGTCGTTGATGTATTTCATCAACAGGCCTCACCTACCAGGCTAGAATCTAGAAAACAAACAATTACTTTCTCATAGATCCTTCGAGATGTGTTTTTGAGGAGAGTTAATCGCAACTAAATAGTCCACTACCAACATTTCTTTTATTCAGAATTTGTCCTTGGGTCATGGAGTTTAAAAGGGGTTTTAAAAGGATTCGGCTGTCAATACTACAAGATACTGAGTGGTGATACAACTTTTCCTACTAAAAAATGGTAATTCATGCCATAAGATGATTTCGAGAATCCCATGAAACAATTATTAATATTTTAGTTCTGGAGAAATATCCATGTTAATTTTTCAATTTCAACATTATGTAAGTAGGAGCCGGTGCATTCAAAAAGGACTTTCAGAATATTGAATGATTCGCGCTCCATCAATGTGACAATGGCTTTCTAAGAAACCCTGTATCAGATGTCTCAATCACATGATCGAAACGGTGTGGTGGGTGAAAAATGGAGAGTCGAATTCTCTAAAGTGGGTCCATACCTGGACTAGTGAAGGACTGAGCTGGCTGTTTGTGCTAAATGTTTCGCAAAATGTGCCAACGTGCAAAATTGGAAATGTTGTAGGGTATGAGTAGCTCACTCATGATGGCCATCGTTCTGGAATCATTAGCACTACAGTTTTGATGTAGCTGATAATCTCGACAGAGGTATCCGTCTCTTGTCGAGTATTATACAGAGCTGTCTCAAAATGACATATGCTCTACGCTTTCATCTTCCTGCAAAGAGCCGAAGTCAGTAACCCCTATTCTTGAACTGTATAGTAACTGGCAGTGTCCTGACAGAAGACCCGTAGTTATCCAGACATTCTTTTTGAATATTGACATAGATATTTTTCGGATATTTCTGCATCAGAGTAGCTCAGTAGTAGCTCTCTTGAAAGATTTTTGTTGATAATTTCATCTCAGTGCTTTTTGAAGTTGAGAATGTTCTTCATCGTGTGACCTTTGCTAATCGCTTTCAGGTAGTTTTGCCATTTGAGAGTAATGCTGATCGAATTTCCAGACATCGTAGTAGGTCGCCGATTTTTTGATATTGGGTGAGATCTGATCAATCAGATATATCCAAAAAAAATACATACTTGAATTATAACAGCATTGCCTTCCAGAAAACTTCTACAAAACCCACATTCCTTTCTAATTGGAAACTGTTCTACAGCTCCACAATATGAGAGACCTTCTATAGAATTCAGACTCGAATCCACGTTGAAAAAAAAATATTCTGAAACGAACTAATATAAAAAGTCGTCTTGTAGAAGGATAGAGGATCAAAGATACTGGAAGATAACTTCAGTGTAGTGTGCGGCAGGCCTGAGCGAGGGCCTGAGTTAGTCGAGCGAGAAATATTATGTGACAATAGGTGAAAGTCTGTACTCTGATAGATTACAGTTACTTCAATCATATTACGATATTTTTTTTGGTTCGTTGATCAAAACTCCAAACCACACTGAACTACTTCTGTCACAACTCTTCATCGCAATAAATACAACACAATCACTTAAATCGCTCTACTAACTTTTCAACGCTCTGTACTAAAACACTCAGATAACCTCTCTATCAGAAAGTCTCCACTTTGACTTTTGCACAAAGCTCTCTCCACTTAGCCCTGAATAACTCTGCTGAATAACTGTCTGAATAACTAACTGTCCCCGCTGGGATGTCCCGTCTGCTTACATACCTGCGTACACCTATGAAGAATCTTCGAGAGAGGCCTCGATGATGTGTATCGCATTCTGTACGCGGTTCAACAGTTCCAGAAAAATTGACGTTCGCGCTTCGACCCCTATTCTGCGTTTACGATCGTCAGGGCCGGCGCTAGGAGATTCGTAACATTATCCATTCGAGTATCCATTTCATATTCGTTATTTATGTTCATAACCCAACATCGAGGGTAGAAAAAAGGAAATGTACTTTAGTTGTGTCCACCAAGATTTATAAAATCGCATCGTCATCAATTATTATAGGAGGTATCAACATACATGTTTCTAGGGTTTGACCCCATCTCCACTAGTACAAGTAGCTTAAGTTGTTTTTTCATCTACTAAAACATAGTTTCATTACATGGCGTACAAACTCTGACTAATTCCCATTATCAATTGATGGCATTTATATGAACTGGAATTATTGCTATACCATTGTCCCTTTATAAAAGTGAGAAATAAGTTAGTATGACAAAATAGTTGAGGCTTTCGCGGCCGAGGTTTTCAGTATCATTACTTTTATTCGGGTTTGAAGGCCGTCGTTTTTTGGAATTTCTTCTTGACGTTTCGCTGGCTCGAGTGGCTAGCTCCTTCAGAGGCTCATTCATCTTGAAATTCATTCCGATGACTGGAGATTTTTTCTTCGCAAGTTGTATTTACTACTACCTGAATCGGCATAAATACAACTTGCGAAGAAAAAGTCTCCAGTCATCGGAGTGAATTTCAAGATGAATGAGCCTCTGAAGAAGCTAGCCACTCGAGCCAGCGAAACGTCAGGAAGAAATTCCAAAAAACGACGGCCTTCAAACCCGAATAAAAGTAATGATACTGAGGGCTGGTCTTTTCACTTATAGATAAAGACCTTGATAACTCATCTGTCAGATATCAGTATGTATTCCTGTGTAGTTTATGTGATGGATAGTTATCAGAGACCTTATCTACAAGTGAAAACACCGGCCCTGAATAAGTTAGTATATAAAACTGAGCATATGCACTTCACTTTTATTATTAGGGAGCAACTACAAATTCAAATATTACTCATTACTTTCTTTTATTCAGTCTCTCCTGGTATCAATGTGAAATGTTAGTGGCTCACTCACTTATTTACGATTTGCATTGATTGGTTTAAAATTAGTTTTCGTAGCACTTCTATTCAGAATATGCATAACCTATAGACAAATCGGATCACATTGTGATACAATTCGACATTCAAGATCTCTAAACGTAAACAAAAAGGAAACATCTTGCGAGAGAACTATGAATTACAGAACTTCAAATGATGACTTGGCTCTTGTTGACTGGTCTAATATACTTAATGACTACTTTCACGGTTGAATGAAATCGTTCAATATTTTTGGAAACCTTACATGAGCTAACACGGGAAATCGACAAACAGTATACGCAATTTCCACTTAAACCTTGGTTGAATTTAGAACTTAAATCGATTTGACGAGAAAGGAATAAGTGGCAAACATTCTAGCGATCTAAGTCTGAAATTGATTATAACAAACACCGACCATACTCAAATGAATTGTCAGCCGTCGTGACCAAATCGAAATGTGAATATGAAAAATGAATAATCGCCAGTGGATATCTCAAATGGCTTTACATATATACGTACATAAGAACTAACCTAAATAGTAAAGTTCCCATTCCCCAGCTGCGATGTGGTGATGGTGTTGTGCAATGACAACTCTGAATTAGACAGTATGTTTGCTCGTACATTCTTTGAATCCTACACTGTTGAAAGGAACAGCCCTTTTCCATCCATAGAAAATTTTCCTCGCGTCGGAACAGAGCTTATTGATATCACATTTTCAGAAGGAGAAATATCAGAGAAACTGAAGATTTGAATTCAAACAAATACTCTGGATGTGATAATATATCCTCTATGCCAGTCTATGCTCCTGAAAGCTTGCTATATCTCACTGAGTAGCCTTTGAGTATCTTAACGACTCAATCATTATATACAACTTTGTTACCCTCTGACTGGAGGATCGTACTCTTTAAGCTCATTATGGTGGATTAGATCGTTCTAAACCGATCAAAAATTCAAAGTGGCCGTCGATGCATGTACAAGTGAGAAGTCGGTTATAAGCGGGGTGCCTCAAGGCTCGGTTTTGAGCCACCTGCTCTTCATCATATGTTCTGTTGACCTGTGCTCGATAATATCCTACTCCTGACTACTGTACGCCGACGACACTAAAATTGCAATCCCGTGATCATTATAGGCAACTCCAGAATGACCTTGAAATGGACTCTAAAATGGCAGTTACCTTGAATAACCCTCGATTGCCGTACATCGATAACGTTATATTATCTCAGACTGATATTGTCAGCGACCTCGGATTGACACATCAGACCAATCGTGGAGCGCACATATAACAAACACTGTATAGGAAGCTATAACCGAAGTGTTTCTCCTGAACAAATGTTTTGAGAATGTTAATCACTTTACTTTTGCGAAACTTCACAAAACGTTTGTCAGACTGGTTTTCGAATTCGGAACTAGTTTGTGGTGTCCAATACTGATGCGGAATAAAAACTGTTTGGAAAATGTTCGAAAACTAGCCCCTCGAATATCTTATAGCAAAAATCGTTTTTCATAAGAAAATCGTCCCTCATATAAACAGCGCTTGGGAAATTTGCACCTTTCGACATTGAATCCGCTGAAGATACAGAGATACTCATTCCAGACCACTTGCAGGCAGGCAGATCTTTCTTTCCAATAGAGTGTTTCATTATTGGAATTCCTTACTTAGTGATATTTTACTCTCACCCAATGTTAATATCTTTAAATCTCGCTATAACACTTATATCAAACACTGAGTGTACATGTACAGGAAGGAAATTTGTTCGTACTGAAAAATAGTATATTACTGTGTTATTCCAAGAATCAGACGAAATATAACTTATTATAGTATAGAAATACCCAATACGGTA
The DNA here is from genome assembly GCA_032362365.1 of Zygogramma bicolorata. Classification (NCBI taxonomy): domain Eukaryota; kingdom Metazoa; phylum Arthropoda; class Insecta; order Coleoptera; family Chrysomelidae; genus Zygogramma; species Zygogramma bicolorata. The sequence goes on from JAVJAQ010005007.1 coordinate 1,195,715, forward strand.
CCTACAAGTAAGAAAACTTTAGCTTGCATGCCAGTTGTGAATCTTTTTACTACACTCTATAGAGATTTGAAGTCTCATTCGCAGATGAATAAACATTATCTATCTCAATTTTTCGCGGCCTCAATATACGAGTAATTTCTATCTGAATAGTGGTTGATTCACGTTCAGAGTCTGAAACAACTCGATTTTCACATAGAACTTGAATATCCTTGATCGGCTATGAGTGGTATCTTGGCATCGCATCGGTGCCGTCTGTCGCAATGTTAATCTCAATCCCCTCAATGGATACGAAGCTCCTTTATGCATGTAAACAGATTTGGTTCTTGTTCTTCATTCAGATTCAATTAATTTAATCAACACTCATTAGTAGTTGTAATTTCTAGCAGACATCACTTGACTTCGGTTTATATTTAGATTAGGGATACGTGCTTCAAAGAATGTGCATATTATAACGACGCTGTTTTCAATTAGAAGATTATCTCGATACCTAGACTCTTGGAGGTATCCGAGTGATTTTCAAGTATATAAGTGAGAGCTTCTGATTCTATTCAATATTGGTCTTGTTACAAGCATCCGAGGAAACCTTTTATTATAAACTAGCTTTTGCCCGCAGGTTCGTCCGCGTGGAAGTCGAACCGAATATCACAGTTTCTCAGATTCTCACTATTAGGGAGAATCGTTTATATGGATTTCCATCAAGTACCTATCGGCCAGTTCAATATTCAAGAACCATTTTGTTCATAAGAATAAGGTACCTCCAAAGATAATTACAGCAATTCTACGATCGTTGTCAATAAATCATGGTCAAATTGATTTTCAATTCGAATTTAGCCCTTCATGAAAAGTCGTTCGCAAAACTAAGCACTCCAGTATGCACTGAACGAGAAGTAGCTCTTACGAAATCGTTGATATGAATTGAAATTAGTGATGATGTTTGAAATAATCGCAGTACCAGAAGACAGTGAGCTCTACAAGTGAGCTTTCAGCGTATGTTGTCATAAAGCATATAATGATCATTTCAATAATAATTATAATATAATAATACAAGGAGAGTAAAAAAAGTTGAAGGAGTGAACTTCAGTTAGTTTACACACGGTCCAGTCAGTCGCATGTACACAACAGAGACTGGCAGACATCGGAAGGTTTCCGACTTGCCAAGGGCTTTTTTCGAAGCTAATGTTGGAAAAAACTGGAAATCAAATTATCTTTGCAATGCAAAGCGATCAGTTATGCAAGTGTGGCCATAAAACATATGTTACAAAGTAGAATTCCGATCATCAATCCCGTTATAATTATTGTTTACCGACGAAGGACCAAATTGTGACGAAGATATCGTGCGTGTCTGAATTGTATTATTATAGTATTTTGCGAGGTATTTTGTATGTGAGGCAGTTGAGTGAGACGTTTTTGCTGCCAGCAAATTACCACAGTTGATTCTGATAACGAAAAACATGGACAAAATAACGGATAGATGTAGGGTACGTTAATGATGAAGATATTTTTTTTAGAAGTCGAAAACAACTGGCAGATATAATTGATGTGAATAGGTTTTACTTATACAAACAATTTCTGGTAAAATGGTCACTCACAAGAATTTAACAAAACTTCAGCTGTATGGATGGTCGCCATATCCATTCTTTTGGTACAAACCACTATTTCCAAACCGAGTTCCAAACTCTAGTTAGTGTGCCATTTTCAGCAGATTCGTCAAATTGTTCCAAATAAGGAATAATCTCAAAATCGATTGATGAACTTTCATAGCAATGCTTTGTACAATTTTAATGGTTATTGTGAATTCACTTTCATGTAGAAAACGCTATTTCAAATATATTTGAACCATAAGATTGTCCATATTCTGTCTGTGACCATTCTCTTCACGCAGAAATCTATCTGATGGCGCGCTTTTGCAAAATGGTTCCGCTGGACGATGGCCCATGCATTTCTGTCATTTCCGCTACAAATAGTAGCTGTCCTTTGGATATCAGCTCCTTCAAATATTGAGGACTTCGTTGCCAACCTGAATAATATTCATGAAAATTTCCACCATCAGGGAAATTAAATTTTGCCGTACATTGTGTTTGAATAGGTTTGTTTAGACATTCGTTGACTAAAAAAAATCTAATCGCTTCTTGAAAATACCCATATTTCTTGAGACTGATTTCCAATCGGCTGAAAATCACAGTATACTATTATACCACAGAATATTCAATTACAATATACAGAGCGAAACGGTAACCTAACACATTTGTCCTAAAAATATTTGGCCTTGTTCGAACTTTGGCACCTTTATGTACACTCAGGAATTAGACAATATATACCAACAATAGGGAAGAATATCGACCGATGAGGGCGCTAGTGGTGGTCAAACTATATCCACCATTTTGAAATAGTTACCTTGTTTACATTTATGAAATAACGCGCTAAACAGTCATCAGTTGCCCTTGCTGGACAAAATTTTGATGGTTTTATTGCTATATTTTCATTGTACGAAATTTTTCTCGTGAAGGTTAATATAACTGTGTTCATGATGCTTTGAATAGCCGCGCATTACTACTCATTGGAGGTGAATATAGATGCATTGTGTTTCAAAATCTGATAATATTTGTTTGTTCCAGGACATTTTTTAGGTAATTTACCATTTTTTAGTTCTAGTGTAGTGTTAGTGAACCAAAGAGGCTTTCATTACATGGATGATGAAATGCGCCAAAACTTCGCCTAAAAATAGACAAACAGACTCACCAGGTAACAAGAAATCATCTCTTTTGAAATGCAAGGAACACACTGAAACCGCTCTAGATGGTGATTTATCCAGTTCCAGTTTGATTTTCCAAGCCTTGTAATGTTTTCCCCCAAAGATGTATTTCTCTTTGGAAACGTGTGGAAAGACAACTTTGGATTTCGGTTCCTACAGTTGCGGCAACTTGGCACCAAACACTTTATACGGCTCACTGAGCGATCTGCATCCATGATTGTTTGATATTATCAATCAAAAATACTACAACTCTAGATGAGATTTCCTAAATAAACACCAAAGAACTCAATAAATTCAAATACAAACAATGGAAGCCGTTTTTTGTCAAATTATAGCAGTGCGTTATATTTCCGCCAGACGTCGCATAAAATTATGAACTTCCCAATAGGGAAATACACTGAGGAATTTCAAGTGACATGCGTTAAATTAATTAACTGTCTTCATCTGACTCCAGTGGAGCAAAAGCAATAGAATATTTTAGTATGCGCTAACCAGGAGTACTATGTCAAAACCTAGGTGATGTTAGCCAATCACATATCGGTTACAGGCAAAATAGACATTTTTCTGGAAATTCTGGTTTTGAAGAAGCTAGTAGAAATTTTGAGTTGATCATAACGAACCCATTCAATCACTATTTACTGCTAAATTCCATTTTCCTGGTTGTAGAATCTTCACGAATATTTCAGGTTGGCAACTCGGATCGAATTCCTCTATTCCCTGTGAAAAAAATCTGACCGTCCGAACGAATTTCTCAAATCGGTTCGTTGGCAACGCCGCTAGGTCCTCAGATAGCCGGTTATTGACCCTTCGCCTTTGTGTAAACGAACAGAGTGGCATTAAATTTAACTTCTCTCATTCGATCTTATAAATACTTTGACACGATTTCGAGGAACAGACGCAGGATCAGACTACTGACCAACCAAATAGACTGCAATTCGCCCGTTTTATTTATGTGCTTTGAATTACATAACAGCGCGTTCGAAAATATCAAACGTAGACGACGGAATCCTCTCACTTGCTCACTTCCTAGTTCTGGAATGAGAAGCGGCTTGTCTAAGGTGTCTGACATGAATGTGTGCCAAAACTTTCTGATGATAAACATTGTTCAGTTCAGTGATTATTATATTAAAAGTGTTCGTGAAGTTTTCAAAAATGAAACTGATCTGTTTCAAGCCATCAAATATTGTTGAGGCAGATAATGTTCAGTTATGGTTGGTTTATAGACCAAACTTTTACTTATCGTTTTTACTTTAATGTTCATTCATTGATTGTTAGCAGTGTAACAACTTTCTTAGAGTGAAAGTGAACACTTGATTTATGAACTAGTCATTATTTCTCGAGATATACGGAATATCTTCTTCAAATAGAATAAGCATGAGGAATTTCTCAGAAATAAATTCAAAGTTATTAGCTTTCAAGCCTTACAAAAAATAGTGCATGAGCATTGTGCTCTTAGAAGAGAAGTTTATATACCTATTCAATGGCAAGCGTGTAGACTGACGGACTACTCACAGCTCAATTCGCAGTTACGTTCGCCAAACCGTGCGGGCCAAATTACATTTCCTAATTTTTCTTCAAACCTGGAGAATGCTAATCCTCAATTAGGACCTTAGGTATGTTTGTGGAGAGAAAGAAGTTTGAGGAGTTATTTTTTTGGCTCTCTTTGAATCAAAAAATAAAAAACACAACTTCTATGAAAGAAATAATATATAATATATCTATCTATCTAAACAGCTACTCCTCTACCTATTTTGCTTTGTGTAGATATATCCTATGCAAGCTATCTATTTGAATCAATTTTCATAGGGCTGGCATACGATTTGAGCAAGATAAGGTGATTTCTACGTAACCCAGTAGTACCCCGTCGTGCCATATAGGCAGGGTAGTCGCTGTTTGTTTGATGGACCTTTTCGAACGTCTTTGAATGATTTACACGTACCTATCAACTGAAAGTGTTAGTAATTACTAAATCGTATTTCTCGAGTCAATTATATTTCCATCCAAACGACGACAGCGGCAACTCGCTCAAGTTGCGACGTTTGAGGGTTACGTATGTGGACGACATAACGAATAGCAGAAGTCGTTGTATTTATTCTCGAATATAGAAGTTAGGAATGGGGTTGAAGCTACCGAATGATTTCAGCCTTGGTCACTGTTCAAAGGTGATTGTCAGTACTTGACTACATAATAAGTGCATACTAAATCCTAGTACTTTCAGAAGTTCCGAGACATGTTTTGATATTTTGTGAGAAGGTTGATGCTGCATCTCAACTTGAATTTCATTAAGGCCTTCAACTTTCAGAAAGAATTCTATTTTCAATAGCCTCATGTTTACGTAGTTCCATTAGGAAAAGTTACGTTTGCGCATTCGGCAATAAATTATGGGAGTTCGTCTTTAGCTTCACTTTTCACTTGAATACACTACACTATGCATGTTTGTTAACGGTATATTCCAATGAATTCAGTCCAAAATGAATGATTATTATCCATTTTCAATAGGTGATATGATACAGCAACCACCGAATATGAAACAACAACTTCAAAACGCTTCACGTGTTACTGAAATCGTTTCAACGTGTCGGAACGAGTCACGACAGGCTCACACACTATGCAATCTGTCGTAGATTAGAAATTTTTAACTCACCAAACTTCCATACGATCCAGCCGAGTCGATCGATTTGTTGAACGACAACCTCACACACTGCAATTACCGTTTCGACATGGTCGAAACTACTCATTTTTTGTGGTTCCAATGGATGTCTGGATGCGAAAGAAATAGATGAAAGCTGAGAGGTTGGAGCTAAAAGCTCTTTATAATCAGTAAATTTATTATTTATCAAGAAGAACCAATAGGTAATATTAATGTCACTATTTATCTATTAAACAGAGCTCAAAAGATTCGGTAAGCTTCCGTTGCGATGTTGAGGTACGTAGGTAAATTTTTGTGATAAAAATAAATAGTTCAATTACGTTCGATTTCCGAAATAGTTGTTAGGCGCAAACAGGTAGCTCAACTCCAACTTTTTAATTTTTACTCCTCGTATTTTTTTGTAAAATAGTGAGCAACCAAAAGCCCTTCTATTTCAGGTAGATTATGTGATTCCCTTTTTCAAATCCTTCATTCATGCTATCGAATATATAATTTGAAAGTAATAGTAGTTTAATCCAAATACGGAACAAAACAAAATACAAGTCACTCGACAATCCGTTAATGAATCCACTGCACAAATTACGTTATTACAACTGCAGACGAATAGGTACCTAGTAAGCGGGCGGAGAAACTGTTGACCTACGACCTAAGAGGCTAAGCGTTCGGCAGGTGATTGAATGTTTGAGGTATTTAAAATTCCAGCTCCTTGCCCTTTTCGAATGAAACAGACCAGTGTATTTGTGTACATTAACAGACAGGTAGACTGACTGAAGTGAGAAGTCCGCTCGAATAATATTTGAAAGTAACAAGAATAGAACTGAATGTTTTTCATACCTATATTTTTATGTTTCAGCCAATGAGCAACCCTTAGCTTCATTTCGGTAGATAGAGATACAATAAGCAATGGTGTAAATACACACACTTGTATTTATGCATTATTATGAGTTATCCCAATTATATCGAAAACTCAATTTTTCAAAAGTTCGATAATTGCTGACCAGAAATGAATCGTCAAAATGACAATTGGAAAAATTTAAACGGATATTGCTCGATATTGATGCCACCATACATAAAATTATATCCACCATTGGGTACCTGGAAGTAGCTTATTCTTGTGATTTTCCCAGATAATTTTCTGACCAGGAGGTTCCTGTTGGAATCTTTTATTCAAACTTCGTACCTATAAGGTATCATCGAGAACAATATGCTATTAGTGCCACCAAGGAAAACATTAGAATTAGCCCCCTACCATGGAATATTCCAAACGAATCGAATATCAATTAAACACTCTTCCAAACGAATCGAATAACAATTAAACACTCTTCGTTTGGAATTGTTATTTTTCCAACTATGTGTTTTACTGACAGAAGTGTTTCTTTACCCCGTGCTGGGTAGTCACACGTTAAAAGGAAGGGCCTCGTTAATCCATTGCTCGCACAAGTTTTGACTTCTGAGGGTTGACGTTTCTCAGCTGGTTAACGGAACGAACATTTTGTTTTTTAGAAATAGGTAGTTCATTCATACGTCATTTCCTCATCTTTTTCAGACTGCTATTGATGCCATTGAGAAAAATCAAATATGCCCCTTCTGAAAGTATAGTTTTTGTCTGCGATATTTTGTATTTATTTGCTGACCGAAGACCATCTCAATATTTTATTAAAAATCCATAATTTAATGTCTGTTTGCTGTTTACTATTTTTCATGATATTTTGCTGACCTCTTTATCTTAATATTTTATTGATGCCACTATTGAAAAATATCAAAGTCAGCGAAATATTACAAAAAATTTCAAGAGTAAATTCCCCTCAAAAGGTGGATATATTATTTTCCTCAGTGGTGACATTAATTACAAAATGAAATACCTACCCAGATGAGATTATAAAATTTGTTATGAAATATGCCTATGGAAAGTCGCCAGCGTGAATTTATCTACTTTGACATAGGTATCTCGACGAAAAAATTTAGAAACTTCAGTTAATAATTTGTAGCGAATGTTCAATTAGATATACATTTTCATGGCGACAAAAAAGCCTGATGACAAAGTTCCCATATGATCTGATGGGCATCTCATATGTCTCTGGAGGGATGTGGTGGGGATTGCATTTCGAAATAATTCAGGAACTTCTTTCAATGGCATACCTTGTACCTCTTTCTAATAATTCGTATATGATTCAATGATGTGAAACAAGTTGTTCCCTACAACCCAGAAAAACTATTTCCCATAGTTTGTGCGGCCTCGAGTAAGGTGTTGTGGAAGTATTTGAAATATTTCAGTAACTTTCAGTGGCATAGTACCTTATTTTAATTCAAGAATAAGTTTCAATGATGTATAACAACCCAGAAAAACTATTTCATATAGTTTGTGCAGCCTCGGAAGGGGTGTGGTGGAAGTAGTTGTCACAATAAAAAATTCAATTTCACATCAAGAGAAAATTAGCATACCTATATCATCAAGTTATTGAAGCTTCAGAAAATTCCACTTTTCGTATTGAATTTTGAACCTCAACTGTTCTGTAGAAAAAAATATCTGATCAAGAGGTTCGACAGGTCTGTACCCGTCGGGTCATTCTCGATAAAACCGACAAAGATGAAATAGTTGATATTTGACACGAGTAACGACCATGAAAATACGAGAAGCCGACTTTACGACGATGTTCCAAGAAGTCGGCGAGCTTGTGAGCCAACAATACGATCAAAACGAAATGCTTTTCTCTGAATAATATCAATCGCATCACATTTCGCATGATATTTCAGGCTTTATGATTGTTGAAGTAGGATACCGGAAAATCATATCACACATATTGCAGAATTCACTATCATATCTGTACATCAAAATCGGCGCTACATTATTGAATATACCTACTGCCATTCCTTTTTTTGCCAACATCTCAAAATACATTGCAGTTTATTTTTCGCCCGCGTTCAGTCGAATAAAAATATTTCTAATTTCCCTGCTCTTGTTCTGATTCACGCGTTGAATGACATAATAGAAACTTTGACAGATTTTTACTCAAATTTAGTTCAATATTGAGAATCTGGAATTGATCTCCCTCTATAATTTTGTATTAATGAAAAATGGAAGTACTCTCTCACAAACTAAATGGCATAGTTTTTTTGGGTTGTTTCACTACATTGAATCATATACCTGAATTTGAATAAGGAACTTTGTCACTGAAAGAAGTTACTGAATTTTTGAAAATACTAACCCCTACCACACCCCAACTATGAGATATATAGTAGTAAAAAGCCATCGAAACATCGACAACGGAATTCGTTAGGAGTGTGTTACCGATCCCATGGCGATAATAGCGAATTCCGAAGAAAATATTTGGGTATTCCTACGACAGCTGAAATTGTTGAGTGCGCATGTTTGCGCCTGTCTCAAGAAGATAGTGGGAAAATCTAGACTGTGTTACATGGAGTGTTCGTCTTCTTTTGGTATTACGACCACTGGACTTCCGATTTGAGTGTACCGAACCCAAAGCTATATATAGCAGCTGTATCGAGGGGCCTCAGACGTCACCAAGTGAGAAGAAAAAAAGTCGAAGAGAACCTGATTGTGATTTAAACTGAAATTACTCAAAATATTACGTAATTGATAATATAGACAGTTGTATTGTTTTCTTTAGGAAATATATTGTTACGAATGTGCTAGCGCCGGGCCTGGCGAGATCGTAAGCGCAGATGAGGGATCGCGTCGTAGCGAACGTCATTTGCCAGGAACCCGTAAATCACGTGTGGAGAATTCGCGTAGATTCTTCATAGGCGTACGCAGGTATATAAATATACGGGAGAGACTTCGTCGCGGGCAGAATTATTTATTCGGAAGTTCGTATTCAGAGCTAAGTGGAGCAAGTTTAATGGAGCTAAGAAGAGAGAGCTTTGTTGTTGCTAATTGCAAGTACTTAGTCGAAGGGTAGAATTTGTATAACAGAGAGTTTGTATTAGAGAGAGTTTATCAGAGTGTTCAGGTGATTGTATTGTGTTGTGATAGAAAGTTGTAATAGGAGTAGTTTGGTGTTGATTGGAGTTTTATTCATCGACCCAAGAATATATCCCTTCTTCACTGCAGCGTAGTCGCGAGCATACCCAATTGTCATTAACTTGGCAATTGTTTCTTGTCACTCACTAGTGCGTGGCAATCGTAACAATATTTATTATTTTTAACCATTGAGTCTTTTACTTCATTACCTGGCTGTAATAAATAAACCCGAACTCAACTGCGCATGAGCTAAACCGGCATTGCAAATATGTCAAAATGTATATCAAATTGAAAATTCGCTATAAATTCTTCAAACAAACTTTTTAACTTTTTTGTTGAGTTGTGTGTGGAAGTGGAAACGGTAAGAAATACAGAGAGGTTGAGGGAGGCAAAGATCACTAAGTTAAAAAATATTGAGCTTTCCCCTCACTTTCTGAGATATATAGGAAAAGGCTGGAAATTCAATTTTTGTTTTTCACTTATTTCTGGTTCAGATGAAAAGACTTCCAGAAACTGTTTGCACTTTCTTATCACAACTTTTTATGAGCTGTAGAAATATGATGGAAGTTTCTCAGTCTATTTTATCATGGCATTGAAGACCTATCTAAATTTTCAGTTGTTCCGAAAATATCGGGTCATCAGTGCAAATTGGATGTTCTCAAAATTCACATGTTTCAAGGCCTTTCCCATTAGAACAATGTGGATTCATTGTATTCAGTGCATTATTCTATACACAAAAAATTTACCCTCAAGTGTGTGGAATATTATCTTCTCAATTACCGTTTCTGAGATCCCCATGCATCTACTCGAATTTCACTCACCCGGAATGAGTAGATTTGATTTTTCTGTAAGTATGGTAACATCTCGAGTGACATCAATAACAAGTAATATGCATGTTAGTTTTCAAAATGGACATGTCATTCGGATCACGAATGGAATAAGCGGTCCTTTTCTGGTTACGAAAGTATTTTCCTCCATGTCAGACAATAACAAACTTTCTCCCATCATGCCCCTCCTCCCTCCTAGAGTGGAAAGTAAGAAGTGGTTTCAAAATCTGATCCTTCAAATCGCAATGAACGTCATGACCAATAATACTTTTTGGGTATACAAACTCTAGATTGCTCTGAAAAATGACTCTAGCGCTTTGTATGCCAAAAGAATAGTATCAATTACATTTTTTTCTTGACTAGTTTCATTATATGTTATTATATGATGTCAAGATCAAAGTATATTTGATGTGTTTGATATCACACCTGAAAACATGTTTTCTTCCTAACAAATAAATACATATCATGCAAACTCTCTTCAGCGTGTTTCGGCAATCAAAACTGATTTCCTCACCATCTGTCCGTTAGGTGCTGAACTAAAAATGTCGGTGAGCAGTGACCTATTTCATCGAACTCGTTTAAAAAATGCAATTGCATTTTGCAAGGAAAAAATCTGGAAGTTTCATTCTTATCAGCAATATGCATCATTTTTGCAGAGCTTTCGGTTGAAACAATAGGAATGCCTTGTTTTCGCATTAATTAAAGAAATAATTGTTGAAAAATTTTCAAAAAAGAGGAAATTTTATTTATTCATTACAAACTTTGACATTTTCGAAACAACTGTGCAAAATATGAACTCAAAATGTTTTATAGTTCCAAAATACAATTGAAAATGAATGTAGAATACACTGATCGCCAGTCTGTGCCACCTCTTAGACAAGTGGTAGTCGACATATAGTTTTCGACTAGAAGTGATAAATAGGCCCTTTATATTATTCCCAACATCTCAGTTCAACAGTTGATAAATACAGGGAAACTGCATTCTTTTGATTTCAACATGTTGTTTTCGAAATCGTTGGAGATGTCGAAAACGCTTTGCATTCAATCGTAACCAGTAACGAGAAGATCTACTTCTAACTTACATTGGGATATCTCTGACCTGAGGTACTGAAACACTATTACAAGAAATTTTTGTTCAGGTATCAACTTATTTATTAGATAAATTGAAATCACGTTAACTAAATATGAGGAAAACAGAATACAATTATGGAAGAAGAGAAATAAAACATCCTATAAAACTGTACTTGTAACTAACGTTACTGTATTTTCGTCTTATAACGCATACTTCATTTAATAATATTTTATTCTTCTATAGTATTCTTTTGATAATATAGGACGAAACTGCGGTAACGTTAATTACAAATATATGAACTTTGACACCACTGTTACGATATTTCCTTGGATTCGTTTATTAAAACTCCAAACAACACTAAACTCCTTTCAATAAAACTCTCCATCACAATACAATACAATCACTCAAACTGCTCGGCTAACCTATCCAACGCTCTGTACAAAAACTCTGCCGTCTGCCGAATTGCCGCCGTATTTATACTTGCGACGCCTTTGGAGAATCTTCCGAATTTGTCCATTCATGTCCCGATAACGTGTATCGAAATTTCTAGGCGATTCACGATCCCGCAGGAAATCAATCTTTATTCGACCCCTTATATTACTTCCGTTTCCGACAGGACCGGCGCTAGGAGATGTCGTAGCAATACAGATAGCTTTATTTCACATTTTTCATTGATTTTCTGCTATATGGAAATTGAGTGATATGTAAAGGACCAGTTTGTGCATAGGGCACGAAGATAGCAGGGTTTGCATCAGTTGACGACACTCAACGTAACGTGAACAATTTGCCTACGTGCTCAACTCAAGTACACAAACAAATCAACCTTTGATATTTACTCAGGTACTCTCTCATACGAAAACAAATTGGCTTATGAAGAAAACCAAGAAATCAATCAAGAAATTACAATCAAATTATCGTTAATCGTGTCGTAATATGTCTTCCAGTTCGGTGAATAATTTGCTGTTATTATTTGAGGAATTTGTCCATGATTATTGGCTTTGATCGCGGCTTTGATAATGAACGCGAATAGGACGGTTTGTTTTATGGTCGAAGGTTGAAGTCTTCTATAGAAACAAATCTCTCAACAATAAAATCGCTTTTTTTTATAGAACGAATCTTGAAAGTAACTATGTTTGGAATATATTTGAATTTGTGAGACTGAGCAGCTATCTAGGTACCAGAACAGCAAGAAATTAATAAAATGATTTTCCCTCATATTTTCGAATAATCGTGAAGTTGCTTGACTTGAAAAATGTTTCTTGGCTATATCACATAACTAATAAGGGGTGTTTCACTTCGAGAATCTGGTGTACAGAATTCACTAAAAATTTTCTTGAAATTCATGTTGAATTCCAGAAATATCACCTAAAATACTTGAAGAAATCCTGTAATCTACTAGAAATCCTGATTTGGTGTGCAAATTTTACGGAATTGAAACACCCCTCGATAACAAACTGGTTACCCGTTGACCTTTGGTATACAATAATTAGCAATAACATAAAGAAATTTCATTGTGTTTTCATGTTCTTTTCCGATTTTATGGGTTGATCAAGATCTGAAGCGGTTGGAATAATAAAGCTGCGCGGAAATTTTTTTTTTCGACCTTAATATAAGGAAACACTGCATACCAGTTCTTTGTTTTGTTGCTTCAAAGACTGTTGAATATTATTATTACTGATTGTATGAGAAAGAAAATATGTAGATTGTAATAAAATAATTACCGAAGATGCACATTACAGAAGTTCTACATGACTATCGAAACGAAAATGCACGTTACTATTTGTTTACATTGACGTTTTATTGCTTTTCTCTGGTTCTTTTTACAGTTGAAGCCCCAAATGCAAAAAATCAATGCGCTGCGGCATTCAGTGAAGCCGCCTCCTGCTCGCACAAGGCCCTGATTGAATATATTTTTCAGACCACTTGTCATTTTTTCCTATTGCAGAAATAAAATGGACGCGTCTAGAAATTTGACAGTTTCACGGCAAACCGCTGTAAGTTATAGATACGCCCATTAAAACTCACATACTTGACTGATGATCTGTCAAAACCAAACATACACACGAATGCCTTGCTATACTTTAATACTGCTATTACTAATAGACCGGGAGGCAGTAAAATATTTCCTGGTCAATTTTTTTACAGTATGCCTTCGAAAGAGAAAATATTCAAAAGGAAAAAAAAAATATAAGCTGTGGGGTTCTTCGAGTGATACAACTGACTTACAACTTGCCCAAATGTATTGCGAAAAAATAAAAACGAACTTTCAACAGTGTGTCCATGTGAGAGTGACGAAAGTTGTGTATTCCACAAACAAATTCTGAGTGTTTCTTGAAGTACCTTGCATATAACGATTTGTTGTAGTTTCAAATAATTCTTTTTCCGAATGCAGAATGTAGAAATCGGTTCAAAGAACAAAAAAATTGTCATTATCACTTGGCCCTTGAATATGCCTTCCAAGTGCAATAGCTATAACGTATTACCATCCATTTTATCGTCTGGAAATTAGCCAGGCGAGTAGCCTAAATCACCGAAAGAATAATAGCCGTTATACTTGGTAGAATACTATACTTCCACGACTGATAAAAAAATTGTTGAAATTTTTTGTTGGAAAATTTTGTTAGATTACATACTTGCATATTTTTGAAAACAGTATTATTTCATTCTCTAAAATATTTCGTACAATACTGTTGAAAGATTCGACTCAAATTTGTTTGGATTTAAACGCTATTTCGATATGACACGCACATTCATAGGCTGGATTCAGACAGATCCGAAATCCGATCGTACGACGATTGGTCTAAACTCGAATTCAGACTAATCAGAAAGCTATCGGATCGTCGTACGATAGAATTTCGGATCTGTCTGAATCCAGCCATAGTTGCTGATAGCTTAGTTTAGATGTTCCTTGTTTTTTTTATATGTAGGTGCTAAGTCAAAGAAGTATTTGACAGCAGTGACTCATTATTCACTAGTGAATAATGGGTATTATTAAGGTCGGGAAAACAGACGTATAATGAGTTCATTGTATAATAGTCGTGGATAAAATCTGTTTGTCCACGACTATTGTATAAAAAATTCATAATGCGTGATAATGATTTCATTATTCACTAGTGATTGATGGATATCGTAAACACATGCATTACGAATATTTTTGATATTTTTGTTGAATTTTTTTATATTGATTTTTCTTAGGTATTCGAACAGACTATTTTAAATTTCGATTCAGATGAAGTATAACGATATTCTTTCCAATATTGCTTTCAAAATGTGTGGTTTATCTAATAGTCGTGGACAAAATATAGTATTCTATTATTTTCGTACGGCTATAACACAAAACTGCTCTATTTCAACTGTTCCTGATAGGAGAATGGGTTACATTTTATGTCTTCGATTTCATTTCCTCAATACCTGAAGAAGCTACGGTATAAATTTTACTGAAAAAGCTTCTGCGATCTCATCCCAACATGTTTCGAATGGTAAAAAGGTTACACGATAGATGTATTGTTTTCAAACCATTAGTTGCTGCCATTAAATCTAATACCAAAACCAAACAAGCTATCTGAACCTATGTGTTTCATTTCACGAAATTATACGTTGTTGACCTACATGAAATGTAGGCAATGCAGTAAAAGTATTTTCATTCCGTGCTGGCTAATATTATTTCCGAGCACTCTGTATTGCGTGAATGAAATTCAGCTATTACAACAGAAGGAATATAACTCTCAGACATCACGACTGTGGAAATTGTTGCAAGAATTCGAGTTTTTTGCAGGAGTGAAATAAATGTGATAGATTATAGGGTGTTCGCGGTACCAGGTGTTCAGTATTTCGATTGCTAGACCAGCCATACTCAACCTTCTTTAATAGGGCCACAAACGCGTTTCGGTCTTGGTGCGCGGGCCGCAACAAATATTAAGGTGTTAATGAAAAACAATTCAAAATATTTGTGTCATGTATTTATTGAAAAAAAAAGGTGGTCACAATAAAGCCAGCTATACAATACATGGTGTTGTAACCTTTATAATAGGTATAAGGTTATCATGAAGCCACATGCGATGTAGATCAAATTTTGAAAGACCTAACAATTAATGAAGTGGAAGAAGATTCTTGACATCTCGCTCGCGCGACCCTCGCTTAAGCCCCCCACACACCTCGTGACTGTTTGTCGGTTATCGGTGAACGCGACAGGCCATCGTGATCGACCGTCGCGCTCGATGAAGCCCCAGACCTCGTGATTAGTAGCAGTTTTCGTGAAGAACAAGTCACAACTTCTGGCAGTGGCGGCGGCAGCCGCAGTTTTGAGTGAAAGCAAAACAAAAAAAAGACGTCGGGCTTGGACGAAAGAATAGTTGCTCAAAAGAAGAACATTCTCACACATAAATTTATTGACCGACTCGAGACTTTGACCTCTATTTTTTTTGTTTCTGTCTTTATATTCACTTGATTTTATGCACCACAAACAAGGATATCCCCTGTAGGCCTTGATTAATTGTATAAGAAACTCTTTATTGATGTGTTCAATATTATCCATTTCTTTACCTTAATTCGAGAATGTGTGATTATTATTTAGTGAAAACCTCATGTGAAACGACAATGAATTTAAACTGTCACGTTGGAACGAAATACCCACACACCTCGGTTTTTCCCGTCAACCGACGAACCGTCGCGAAGAAAATCAAGCGTTGGCAGATATCATCCATCGTGACAATTCGACGTGAGAGTCAGTTCAGAAACTTTCGTTTGTTTTTTTCTAAAGAGTATGATTTCCATGGTAAAACTGGTGTGTGCCACCCAGACATCACATGATCTGGAATGCTTAATTCGCTTTCATATCGAACGTAACCTCGCATGTTCATACCTATCAATTCGATCTTCAAAACAAATCTTCTGCTCTCTGGCGGGCGCGAAATTCAAAAACTGACTGTAAATCCAGGTTGGCCAATTACAAAGGCCAAGCTGGCCGCAGGTAGAGTAGGGCTGCTCTAGACGATCTCTGAACTGGTCAAGAATTTTCGTGTTGGAACATTGTATAGATCTTATATTTTCGAAAAAAGGAAGATTCACTTCCGTGAAATTTGTACACCAAATCGGGATTTGTAGTGGATTTCAGGTTGAATTTCTGGATTATAACAAGATTTCTACTAAATATTTTACACCGAATCTCCGAAGCGAAACATTCCTCGTGTCCTACTTTCTGTCTCAAAATCGAAAGGAAGTGTTATTCATTAACCTATAGAAGAGAAGTTGCAGTGCTGTTGTCATTTTATGTTTTGGACAATGATTCTACTCGTTAGGAATGTACCTATACGTTTTCGTGTCATACAAACAGTTGTCATTTCAGATATATACTCATTCGATCTTATATTCCTTCTTGCCGTAACAAAGGACTTTCATTGTCAATAGTAATAACCCAAGGTCATCAATAATAATAGTTATAACAGATTTCGAAAGCTTGTTGCTAGGAAACAGATCGACGCTTACTGCGTCAAGCAACAACAACAAGCTTGAGGGTTATTCGGATAGAAAATTTTTTGCTAATTTTTGATAAGAGTGAAGAGCAGAAAATTTATCCTATTAGGTTCCACATTGTTGAGCGTGACATTTTGAAATATTGAATATTTGAAACGTCAAAATCGAAATCAATCAATTTTTATGTATATATGGCAACTTGATAGAGTGAAAAGAGCCCATGGGATGTGTTTTCAGTGTAATGTTGTTCTGATTGGTTGTGTTCAATCAGATAACTTCAAATTAACTGATTTCATTGGATTTCATTGGATTTCTGCTTGAGCAAACAACTTTCTATGAAATCAACTATATCGAATCCTGTTGCGAAAAAAATCTCATAAGAAATTGAAATCAAATAAAGGCAATCGAATCCGAACGAAAAGGTTGAATATGAAATAGTATAATCGAAGAATGTGTTCATGTCTCAATTAATTCAGGACTACTATAATCCTACTACTTAGTTGTGGCAGGTGAAATACTTGATTATAAATCTGCAGAAATGAGTTGATGAACTCAAAGTACCTTGTTGATGTTGATTTTTCAGTAATTATGCTGTTTTCCTCGCCCAGATAATCGTACCGTTACCCTGTAGTAAAACGAATCGGCCGTTTTCGAGAAACAATTAGATGGCTATCACAACTATCAATCATTTCCTATTCGCTAGTGTCCGTTAGTTTGACCACAAACCGCTACTCCAACATTTTGTTGCCTTACAGCGAATTCGAAAATGGCACACTTTTGGTAAATAGTAACGGCAGTGACGGCTGGAACTGAGTAATAATTTTGTATTTTCTGGTTTTCATACCAACGGGATATCAAATTATTTTTGAAATATCAACCTGACTTGACAGCAATTTTGTGTTTGTGGAAATCGATACAAATAATGAGTGGAAGCAAGGTGAAAAAGGAATTCATTATTTTAAAATTATTTCAAAAAATTATTAGCGAAATTCTCTTATACCAGCTATTTCATTCACAGTCGTCGAAATAAAATAATAGTTATATAAAATGAAAGGGCAAGTAGCGATTGCAGATTTTGTATTTTAGTGAGCACAGAAGATATTAGATTTGGCACGACTGTTGAGGAATGTTGATTCGAAAAATACAGAGTGAAATGAGAAGTTACTTCAAAGACTCGAAAATATGTAGAATTGTTTCAGTCAGTTATAATCACTGCATGGAAATGGTTTTTTCCTTCAGTTAGCTTCATAAACTGAAAATAAAAAGTAAGAGCACAAAGTCTAGAGACTCCTATTCAGCACATTCAGTACAACTGAAATGATGAAACCAATAATCAGCATCCTTTTTAGTAAAAATTAGTAGGCCGATGGTTTGGTACGAAGCTTTAAATATTTCATGGGCAACTGCCATCAAGAATTCTTGATTCTCGATCCGACTGCAGTTTTGATATGTTTTCTTGTATGCCTTGTGTGATGTGGGTTGCAATGTGAGCAATGTTCGAAACCATCTCGACATTGGAGTCGCTAGTAAATGATAATCTTTAGCTTTTATATACACGCTTATAGCAATTTTTCATTTTATACTTAACATTCAACTACCATTTTTTTTTGACGAATGTCACTTTCGAATATTGGAATCAATAGACGTATAAGTTATGTTCTAATTCATTTACATGGATTGTGTGAGAAAAATATGACAATATGATTATTCAGAAATCAGTTTCATGAAACAAGGGAATGTATTCTGGAGTCAAATTTTATGTCTCGTTTAATGAAGAAGTGGATGAGAAAATCACATAAAAATGTATCCATTCTTATTCAACGAGTAGAAATGGTTGATGGACTCGCAATGTCCTTTTGTTCTGCCCTCATCACCAACATATACTTTCAAAATCAGAAGTGATGTTTGAAATCTCCTCAACATCCTGTCGACACGATTTTACTCCTATGGATCACCAATGGAGAGATACAAATTATTGATAATAATGTCGCCTTCTAAAAATGCAGTTTCATTCTCAATGATTCTCAACTCTTAAATGATGATCCTTAAGGTTGTAATCGTCTCGACAAGATGTTAACAACGTTCCAAATAACACTTCTGAATTAGAACGTTTGGCAAATATGTATTTCTAATGGGAGCAGAAGCCTTAAAAATGCGTTAATTTCGTGTTAATCCACCTTTTTCTCGCGTTAAGTGAGTGTGTATATTTTTTCAATTATATTTGTACTTATATTCCGCAATGCATAACGACCTTTTTCAAAGTACGAACAAACGTGGAATGGCAGTAGTAATATATAAACAAGGTTTTAATTGCTCCAACATATATCCGACAAAGGATTGCCGCAACTATTTGCGATTCTACTTTCATCTTGAAGGAATGTTCATGTTATTTTCTCCAGAATCCATCGGATAGTTTTCGCTTTCACGATTAATGGTTCTCCTTCTCCTTCTTGCTACAACTATCAAAATTGATTGGCAGTGATACTCGATTCTCATCTGATCAGCCTCTGTGTGAACTTTAATAAATTCAACTTTAGGTTTTTTAAAGGGGTTGTTTCCGATTTGCAAATTATAACGTTTTTATGTGATATCTTCTTGAGACGAGAACAAATATTTTTGCTTGTTCGATGGATTAGTCATCATTGTGTTGCCGTCTATCGTGGTGTTTCCTTACTACAACTTGATGCAATATTTCTTTACTTACTTAGCTTTTACATTCTTTTGTACATACACATTATTATTATCATCATTGCTCGCAAAGTTTCGACTTCCGAGAGCTGACGATGGTAAGGGGACGTCAGCTGGATGTAATGATTTTACAACCGCTTTCTGATAATAGTGATAATCTTTTTTAGAAATAGATAAAAGTATGCTGTTTAGTTTTATTATTAATGATTTACAAAGTTTGATAACAACACCAGTCATTTATTTAAAAACAATTTTGGAGTGGTACACGGTTTTTCCAAGAGTGACAAATCAACTAGTGGCTTTCTCTCAACTTCAAAATATGCTCTGGCCATTGTTATCTTTTCCGTGCCTTTCCAATCTATTTCGAGTTGTGTTCAATATCTGGTGAATGCAGATTTCAACGATTTGGTTGAGTAGACTATGTGCAGGTTTATGGGTTGCTGGTGACATAAGGTTTTTCTGTATTTTGTAAGCGGATAACGATAATGAATAACCTCGTTGAAAATTATAATTGAAGAAATGGCGGAAATCTACCAGCAATGTCCATACTCAAGAGCAGCTATTCTCGCGACAGGCGGCGCTAGTGCAAATTGAATTCTAGGTAAAAGTGGTGGTATCGGTAGTGTAGCGGTTAGCAGGCTCCCCTTTCAAGCGGGAGACCGGGGTTATCACACGTCAAAAGATAAGGCCTCGTTAATACATTGATAGTAAAAGTTTCGAATGGTCGACGTTCGTCTGGTAGATAACGAAACTAGCAATTTTAGAACAAGATTTCTAGAACAAATTAGAATTGTGCGAATTTTATCAGTTCTGTGGGTCCAATAAACTTAACGAACCAAAATAAATTGTGCATGACACTTGGATACTCCACATTTTGTTAGATTCGGAAGAGAAATAATTGAAAAACATGGTGGCTAATCGTCGAAGCAATAATTAATGAATCAAGAAATACAGCTAATCACTGTCGTATCAAATCAATAAAAAAAGTTGTCAGATGACGACTGACATAATACCTCAATCTTAGCCAGCGCCCTCTGCTCCCAGAATACGTGCCATTACAAAATTGTATCAATTCGAAGAACTATTTCAAACGAGGGGTTGACCACATGGGAATTCCGGTGTACAATTGATAGGAATTCGGAGAATTCCGAGGAATTCCGGGAAATTCCGAGGGAATTCCTGGGGAATTCCGAGGGAATTCCTGGGGAATTCCGAAAAATTTATAAAAAAACTAAAGGGATTATTATAAGGTAACTTCAATTTATTCGCGCAATAAAAAAAAAGCATACAGTAAAATTTCAATATTTATATAAAATTATAATTCAAAAACAAAACACCGTTGTGAAGTAATCCACTTCCACTGGACGAAGAAAGTAAGGACCTTTGTTTTGAAAGAGTTTGTGGCGAATTTCCAATTTGAAATACATTTTGTTAGCGAAAAATGAGGCTGATGACAAATGACAACAATCTTCACGATCTGATAGACATAATCTGATATGTCCCTGGAAGTCAATAACTTCTTTCAGTGAATTAGTACCTCATTCTGATTCGAATATATAAATAAGGCATGTGAAACAACAACTTTGTTTTATAGGTTGTGCGGCCTCGAGAGGGGTGTGATTGGGGGTAGTTTTTTCGAATAATCCGATAACTTCTTTCAATGGAATAGAACCTCATTTTGATTCCAATATATATGAACTGGGCATGTGAAAAAGTCCAAAAAAACTTTGTGTCGTAGTTTGTGTGTTTGTTTTTGGGGTCAACCTCTGCGGCTGCCATTATTTTCCTCGGACGGATTCAGAACTTGATTCTATAAGGAAAAATCTCAGGAATAATGATGCTAATAAAACAAACCTGAGTGGAATCAGACGATCCGTTCCCTTTATTTTACGATTGTGACTTGCATTATTTTGTTTCCGATATAATAAATACCAGCCTCAATGAAAATGTGAAAAGTTTTGATATGTAAAATCCGATATTATTCAGATTGGGTCGTAATCTTGACATGGTCTACTTAAAAGTCTAAAGTTTATGTTCCACTCAGAAATCTCAAAAAAAACTTTTGTGCGAAAGTTCCGAAATATATCTTTCATATTTTGTCGGGTTTCCTCGGAATTCCCCTGGAATTCCCCGGAATTCCCAGTATTTCCGTCATTTAGTTTTGAAATTTTATCGATATTTCTTTAAATTAACATTTTTTTTGTAGGAATTCCGAGGATTTCCGGGGAATTCCGAGGGAATTCCGGGGAATTCTGAGGGAATTCCAGTGTACACATTTTTCCTCAGTGGTCAACCCCTCGATTTTAAATATTCAGTGCTCTAGTGGCGAATTTGCCATATTTTGTTTTAAATATTTACAGTTAATTAAAAATACATTAATTTTAATTAATCATTTATATTATTATGAACATATGTTGAAAACCTCAGTCGTTCGAAATTATTGTAAAGTTACTCGAAATGATTCAAGAGAAAAATTATTGATGATGTCAGGAATCTTTCATGGATGGCGTGACAAATACAGCTAAAATATGTGAGAACACGACAAAGTTCAGAATTTTTCCTAAACTCGTCGTTTTTTAAAAATTATTTTATACTTGATATAAGATGAAACACTTGTAACATCTAACAACATTTTTTTCCAAAATTATGTCAATCTGACAGCCGTATTCCAGGATAATACATTAAACACCTTCCCTTCGGAATAAACACTAACAATAAATATGATGAAAGGTTCAAGCGTCTGGGAGATCTAATCCTTCTACCAAATCGAGATACTCTATACCAATAATCATGTACTGGAGAATCAGTTCTGGTGGTGATTCTCTATCATTTTGGTGCGATCTGGTACCTGATGGTCTAATGTGAACGTTATTTCTGCGAACAATTCTGTTATTACTATGTTTTCGAACCCAGTACGTCTCTTGCCTTTTCTAGAATTGTTGCTTTCTGCCAATATTTTTATTTATCAGTTTTCACTACTACTTCATCCCCCTTTTGATATTCTTGTAAATATTTACGTGCGTGTATGTCATATCTTTGTTTCTGATTGCGTTTCTGTTTCTCTACTTCTTCCAAAATGTGTTTCTGTATTTTAGTCTTGAGTTTTTGGTATGTCACAGGTAAATTTGCCCGTAACTGCGTACTTTGCAAAATTTGAGATGGTGATGCTTTCAAATTGGTAATTGGAGTATTGTTATACTCTAATATAGCTTCCCTTTAGTCAGTAGCATCGTATATTCACCAGGAAATTGTCCTGTCCCTCAAAAATATCTGAAAATTATTTAATGAATGATTCTTTCTCATAACTCCTTTCTCTTTTCGTGACAGTACTAACTCTCTTTTCATTAATCTCATTTAGACATGCTTTACCACCTAGGAGAACTTGATCTGCACCATCTACAATCACAAAAGCTTTATAAATAGATATGTCTTTATATTTACAACATAAATAGACAACACCTATTAGTTTTCCTGAAGCTCCCTCAAAACCTTTTATAATATAATCTGTTGACCTGATATTCAATTTACCACCCACTTTTTCGAATAATTTCAAAGGCATAACACTAACGTCAGTTCCAGTATCTATCTTGACATTCATTTTCCTATTCTCAACCTGGATAATTTCATCCCAGATGCTTGGTTTACAATTTGTCGTCAAGATGTCATTTTTGGCATTTCAACGCTATGTACAAAAATTCTTTCGTCTGAACTTCCATAAATAGAATACCATTCTCTCTTCACATTTTTCACCCCGACAAGACTTTGCGAAATGAAAACGGAGCTATTTGAGTCAAAGGGGGTGTAAGTGATGATATGTTTTTTCCAGTGATTAAAATTATTGGATGCCACAGTAACGATGTTAATAAATAAAGAACAAATATTTGTGATTGAACTAGAAGTTTCAACAGAGAAGTTCAAAATCAATTTTCATCAAACAATATGGTCGGTCGGTGAGGCTATAACCGGTCTACGGCGCGGTATATTCAATTTGGCTCTTTCAATGCAGGTTTAATCCGTAGTAAGGGAAGAATTTTTCTAGCCGGCTCGGTGCGATAGGCAATTGTTAGTTGCCTAGATACCAATTGTGGTGGGTGGGATATCAGGATCGAATATCCCAACCGACCCGGTAGCATTGTGGGTTTTCCCCAAACTTGAAAAAGCAAATGCGCTATCGTAAAAATCAATGAGACGCCCCAGAGCTCTTCGACATCCAAGACAATTAGCCGACCCTTGCATGCACAAGGTTATGTTTTTTCGGGGGCACTCGAAAGAGTGTTTGATGAAGGAAAAGTATAAATAAAAATAAATCACATGCGGTTTAATGACTCCACACCTATCGACGCTTAGAACAAATTGAAAGGTCATAAAGATTTATGTTGACCTTTCCACTTGTCAAGGCGGCTCTTTTGAATCCTGAGAGCAACTCGGTTTCAACTGTTAATGATCTTAGTTCACAACAGATTATGCATATCTGGCGGTTTTTGAGAGAATAGATGCCATTAGGCTGCTGTCTTACGAAATATCGTTCGTCAAGCATGAAGATGTAATTTTGTAGCTATTTTCCTTGACCTATTACAAAGTCCAAACTAAATATGTATGGAATCAACAAAACATAAAATTGTATTCATGCACGAATTTCATTTGAAGAGAGACATCCGTTATTCTCACGGAAATAAATTACTTATTCTTGCTGTATCATATTAAAAATAACTTTCTTATTATTTCACGGTATAGAAATCGCATCGACTAATAAGTTTTGCAATTGATTAAGAAACTGTGATTATTGGAGTTGATCAAATCATTTCACTTCAATTTTCTACACTAATTGTAGTTTTGTATAACTGAAATATTCAGTGATTGCTTTCATCAAACTGAGAGATATGGAATAAATGACGATTTCACAACGTATTAAACAATGGAAATAATCGCTGTAAAGTTATCTGCTGCTAATAATACCTTACTCAATAATTTGATTTGGTCAAGTTCTTGTATACAGATTGGGTTTCGATAATGATCTTTCTGAAATATCCTTTTCTCTACACGAAGTTGTGGGCCCCATTTTGTTAATGAAATATCTTCGATCTTATAACAAGAAAGCCCAGATGGAAACCAATGAAAGCAAAGTTAGACTGGTAGAATAAATAAGTGAATAAAGTAGTTGAAATTTTGTCATAACCCATTTCTTCGAAAAGTGGTGTGAGACTAAATTGGTCTTGAAGTTTTTACTATATTTATGATCGATCTCATTTACCCGTGTCACAAAATTGGTAACAATTATTGGTGATATCACAGGAGATAATGCATCTACTACCTATAAAAGTTGTTATTTGATAATGACCAAAATAACTCAATTCAACTTTATTGTGTTGTTTCTGTTACAAACCTTCGAGATCAAAATAAAAATAGTATATCGGTTAGCTAATTGGCCATAAAGAAACTCGATTGAGTTTGGTAAATATTTATCATTAGTATGCAAACATTCACTAGAAGATAAAGTAACTCGAAGAAGCGTAGGTTTTGTTTATATGTCGTTCGGAAGTAGGAAAGATGGAAAAGTAGAACTCATTAGTCACAGTGTGCATTTGTCGTCATTACGAAATTCCATTAGAAATAGGTCATAACCCTTGCCTCAGGAAATTTGATGATATATTGGATAAGCTGTAAAAATGACCAATTCGGAATAAAATTTGATGTTGATAAGGAAATTGTAAAATCAAATATTCACTCCCTATTCAATCCGTTGTCATATTATGAATCTGGATTTCAGAGTCTTTTTTGCTATCAGTAGATCAGCAAGGCAACTTTTGTTTGTTTGTTAAAGATAGTCGTTAGTCAAGTCAAGTCAAAATATACTTTATCTACACCCGTACTCTAATAATACAGTTATATGCCCACCACCCGTTTTATAATGAAATCCATTACGATACAGATTTTCAACCAATAGAAACCCATTATTTTTCAATCAAGCATGATGTGCAAGCTTTGCATTTTGACGTTTGTCAAGTCAAAATCAGTAGGTATTGAATTTTTGAAGAATTCAGTCAATTTTCGATAATCGAATGAAAATGTCTTATAGCAGTGATATAGAAGAATTACCAGCGACTCCTTCACAGATGTCTTAGACAAGAAAAAAATATAATCGAAAGGATTATATTTTTCATTTGACAAATGCAACACATATGTTGTTATTTCCGTTCTAGTCGAATGTGCTTTCATGGTCGAGTGGTCAGCGGCGCGGACAGTGATCTCAAACGTCCCGGGTTCAATTCCAGACCTCGGCAATGACTTTTTTTCATTTTTTTTCTTCTCATTGTTGTATTTTCCGTGGTTATACCATTAATTATAATTCTGTAGAATTTATCAAAGAAATACGATTGATTACCTACTATTATTGTGTTCAATATAAATACCTAATATTATAATATTTTTAGTTCTTCATTATTTATTGGGTGTAGATAAAATAGCGTATGCAACTCTCATGTAATGGTTATTAATACACTCGCATAAACCATACGAAACTCACCTTCGGCTCGTTTCGTATCCCGGTTTATGCTCATATATTAATAACCATCATTACACGATCGTTGCATAATATACTATTATTGTCAGAAGAAAATAATTATCGTTGACAAAGCATTTATATACAGAGAAAAATAGAAATGAATGAGTAAAAATAAATCATATACAACATCTATGTGGTAAAATGTAAATCAAATAGCAATACAAACTCAAATAAAAACAGTATATATTTCTTTTTTGGGTTTAGTTCATATTTATTCAAAAGATGAGTCATCAAAAAATTCCTGAGTGGAATAATATGATTGTTCAACTATAATATTCTTTTTTGACTCCTTTCTGAAAAGTTTACAGTTCACGATTTTTTTTATTGCGGCTGGGAGGAGATTGAACATTTTCATTCCATTTAAATAATAGAATCTTGAACAATTGAAGTAGTTGGAATAGGGGAATCTATATTACTGTCATGTTGGAGAGTATTGTATGAAGTTATAAAAGATCTGCCAAGAGAAGATTTATTTATCATCATCAAACAAACTTTCTCGAGAATAAATATTGCTTTGCAAATGTATCGTACTGCTCTTTCTCGAAGCACAATTATCATTTGTAAAAGCTCTTTAGAGTATACCCCCCAGAAAGCAATTCTATATCTGAAATGATTATCACGCAGCGCAAAATATGCTGTTTTTGAATGGGAATATCCTAATTCCGGAGAGATAACTCTTAAAGCATAGCAACCTGAGGCTAGTTTTTTGCTCAGATTGATTGTATGTACTTTAAACTTGAGTGAATCATCCATGTTGAGACCAAGGAATGTATGGTTATGTTTATTCTCAATAATTTCATTGTCTAGCTTGTTTTCAAGAAGAGAACATCATGGTGAGTATGTTGGTTTTACGAATATTAAATGATAATCTATTAGAGTCACACCATTCTTTCATCTTATTGATATCTTCAGAGATAATATCATATAATATCTTTATATTTTTTTGTGCCATACATGTGATATACCTTTTCAAGAACAGAAAACATAGCGTCATTTGTTCCTTCGTGAGCTTAGAATCGGATCTGATGATCATTTAATATGCTATAGAGCAAGCAGTAATAGTTATTTTACATGTCGGAATCCAAGAAAACAGTTGATTTTCAAAAGACTTTCCTCTGAGGTCATTAATAGTAGACCAACTCTTCAGAACTATTGTCCGCCCCATCCATCCTTTTTTTAACAAAATGAATAATTACACTGAAACTAATTCCGAATTAAGATACTTCTGATATGAGGGGTCAATGAGAGAGAATGTTTGCCTGCGAAACGACTTCCCCGTATCGCTTCGATCCACGTAGATGATCTCGTTTCCCGTTGTCGAAGTGCGAATGAATGAATCTAGACAACTCGTTTGTTTTCGAACAGACTCAATAAGCGAGACGTTTCATCAATAAGGAAGAGTTTTTAGTAAAGAGCGTTGGATGTTTGAGACAGTTGAGAAGTAAAAGTAGTTGTATTATATAGTGATGTTGATCAAAATAGTTGTTCGGAGTATTATTGAAACAAACAAACCCAGGAACAATATACGGCCCAGCGTTGATATCAATTTTTCAAGTTATCGCCCTCTGAAATCCAAATCACTACTCAAGACTCACCCTGACTATGATTACGAATTCGCTGTTTTCCAATTTTATTGAAAAATTCACTGTAAGGGAGATCAACAAGTGATGGTTTACCTTATGAAGGAGCACAATATGCACAATCATTGCAGACGACATCCAAAACACCAACAATGAGTTAGACAGAGTAATTTTTGGAGTCCTGTGCTGTGGAAATAAATACTTTGCACTGGAAATTTCACAAAGACCCCTCAATTCGAAACCTCCACACATTAGGCCAGTAGATATAGACAATCAATTCACAAGAATTCCAAAAGTTTTCAAACTCTACCGGTATATTAGTGCGTGAATGAAAACCAACTATAAAATTTTGAATGAAATGATAACGGCATTCAGACAAATCATAAGAATTTGAAAAAAATAAACTTCTTCGAGCGGGATTCGAACCCACGGAGTATTATTGAAACAAACGAACCCAGGAACAATATACGGCCCAGCGTTGATATCAATTTTTCAAGTTATCGCCCTCTGAAATCCAAGTCACCACTCAAGACTCACCCTGACTATAATTAGGAATTCGCTGTTTTCCAATTTTATTGATAAATTCACTGTAAGGGAGATCAACAAGTGATGGTTTACCTTATGAAGGAGCACAATATGCACAATCATTGCAGACGACATCCAAAACACCAACAATGAGTTAGACAGAGTAATTTTTGGAGTCCTGTGCTGTGGAAATACTTTGCACTGGAAATTTCACAAAGAGCCCTCAATTCGAAACCTCCACACATTAGGCCAGTAGATATAGACAATAAATTCACAAGAATTCCAAAAGTTTTCAAACTTTACCGGTATATTAGAGCGTGAATGAAAACCAACTATAAAATTTTGCATAAGCCTGCGATGGACGGAACATTGTTTAAATGGCAAAAAACGTTTTAATGCTTTATTTTCGCACATAAAATTGCAAAAGTTCTGCAAACTAGGAATACCGCTAGTAATATTGTTTTACAACATGCATTAAGTTTGCAACTTCGTTACAGTTACGGAACCTTATGTTTGTCTCATTTGTTGTAGTTTTCCATTGCAATTTGTTTAAAAAAATTACAAAAGTTCTGCAAAACTCATAAGTGAATGAAAAAAAATATTCAGCATAGTTACTTACATTTGCAACCATTTCTGAAAAACGGAATACGTATTCATCAAATTTGTTCCCTCAACGCCGCCATGTCCAGTACACAGAATTATTGAGATAACTACAAAAGTTTTTATACGTGGTTGCAAATGAAGATGAAATCGGTCTCAGTGGATATGAAACTTTGCAACCTCGAACTTGAAACGGAACCTTAATTATTCAACAAATACTAATCGCATTTTTACAACCCCAGGTAGGGACTCACATCACAGTTATCGAGCTGAATACTTGATTATCATTCGGTTTATGCCTATTACATATTTTACCGGTTTATTGGATCTGAATTCCTCTGTTAGTAGGTACCGGTGTTTGGTATTGTTTAGTTGTGTGTGGTATTCTTTATTAACTATTAGTTTTCAACACTTCACTAGTTTGCAGAACTTTTACTTTTTTGAAAGAGTACAAATACAAAATGATCTTTCTTTTATTTTTTAACCTTATTTCCGTGTTACGGACGTGGTTGCAAATCAACGAAAACGTTCGACAGGAGGACTTCTCCATTTTCAACTTTTATCTCAATTCTTTGTAAAAATTTCGACACTTGTTTCAATCAAAACGAACAATTTGTTGCGCAAATATATTTTTCGTATGACGCAAGGGGTGGCAAATTGAGGTACTTCCCAACAAATAGATTTTGGTTATTGTTCCAAGCTTTGCAGAACCTTTGGAATTTTTTTTCAAACAAACAGTTCCGCTCTTTTGGAATGGTTGCAAATTTATCAGAAGATGTGAACAGCTATTTCTCCACACTTCACAAATTTGCAGAACTTCCGCTTTTTTTGGTAGAGAACAAATACCATAATATATTTTTCATTTTGATTATACCCTTATTTCCGTATTGCAGACGTGGTTGCAAATCAATGAAAACGTTGTATGTGAGGACTTCTTCATTTGCAACCCGTATTTACAACTTTTGTAAAAATTTCGAAACTTGTTTTGATGAAATTAAACAATTTGTTGCAAAAATATATTTTCCGTTTAACGCAAGAGGTTGCAAATTGAAGTACTCCTCAAGAACATTATTTCGGTTATTTAAGCAAATTTGCAGAACTTTTATAATTTCCTTGAAAAAATTAGGATTATTACTATTTTTTTTTGGTAAAACGAAACGTTTCGTTTTGTTAAAATGGTTGCAAATTCACCAGAAGATGTAAACTACTATTTCGCAATACTTCGAAAGTTTGAAGAACTTTTGCAAATATCTCCGTACTAATAATGCAAATATACACAAAATCCTGATTTTTCAACATGTTCCGTTCAGAAAAAAGGGTTGCAAAATCAGACTCAATATCATTTGACCGTACTTTTCATTCTACTGAAGTTTCAAAACTTTTGTAATTATTGTTAAATTTTGGAAAAATCATGTCTCTATCTACTGGCCTACATACAAAATGTCATCATCCCCGTATGCCTCACAAATATAAGATATTCATTTCAGATATGAGAAATGATAATATGGTTGGAACTCAAAAATAACAGAACCT
This sequence comes from Zygogramma bicolorata, assembly GCA_032362365.1. Lineage (NCBI taxonomy): Eukaryota > Metazoa > Arthropoda > Insecta > Coleoptera > Chrysomelidae > Zygogramma > Zygogramma bicolorata. Next base: position 1,225,958 of record JAVJAQ010005007.1, read on the forward strand.
AACATTCGAATGATATGAATTCGAATATGACTTAGGAATGATATGGAAACTATCGAACATTTGGAAGAAATATTTGGAGTAATTCCAACATAGAAACCGGAATGCGTATGGTGTTGGTTTTACATTTCGAAATTCAGCTGCATTGAAACGATCGTCGTTCTTTATGAATTCCATCAGCATGACAATGTCTACGGATGGTAAATTGTTGATGATGCTTTCACAAACCCGTCTGAAGGCATTTCATGTCATCGATATAAGTTCGAACGTCATGAGTATGTTTCGATTTGAATTTATCGTTTTTAACTCACTATAACTTTCATATTATTCGAAAAATAAACATTTAGGCTTACATCTTTACATTTCACTTGATTACGAAGACATTTCATTGTGTTAATCCTAATGAAAACAGTGAATTGTCAGTATGAAACAGGTTTTGAACATGAATTTGCAGGATTTCTATTGAATTTTGTACACTGGATTTCCAAAGTGGAACACTTCTCGGGTCCACCGTGAATAATGTTCAGAACGATTCTGCTAAACTAAACAGTTACTCATAACATTGTGCTGTCAGATCTGTACGATTCCGAAGAAAAATGGATTTTCCACCTGAATATGAAAATTCAGGACAAACTATTTTTTCATGGCTTTCTTCAAGATAAAAGATTCGGGAAAAATAATCACATCAGTGCCGTGCAAAAATGAAGATACGCGAAGCCATTAAAAAAACTGTGAAAAATAACGAGAATGTTGTGTTTGTGTTACGATAAATGTGGATTCATGTCGTAGTAAATTATTTGTGTCCTATGACCGTGATTATAACTTTCAGCTTTATCTCGCTCTTTTCAGATGGAATCGAACTTTTGTATACTCATTTATGGTAAACAAACCTTCGCAAACACTGCTTTCGTGTTCCCTGGAGTATAATAGCTATCATTATTGACTCGTGCTATAGTCTACTATTTCACTATGGGTTTCTATGGCATTATTTCTTCAACGCAATACGGTGATGTGCCTGGCGAGTGGCGCGACGAGCTGCGATGCTTCACAATGTTTCTATCCTAACGATATGTATCAAAAGTTCGTTAACATTTCATATCGTTTGAATTAATAACGAGAAATGCAAAAAAATGCGTATAAAAAAGCGGATCCCGTGAGTCTGGCCGTCTCGTTGCAGGTTCAGATAAGTCATTCAACCGTGCACTTTTTTGCGTCGAGAGATAGTGAGGAGAAATACTGAAAGCATTGTTTTATAGATATACGGGGGACGTATGGTATGAAATTTTTCACTCGCAATAATTCTAAATTTGATGAAAGAAAAATAATGAGATTATGAGTAATATTTAAATTTAATAAGCTTGAAACCCTAAACAAATTTCGAGTTTTTACGGAGGTTGCGTTTTTTCGACGACTTGGGTTTGAAAACAAAGATTTTACTTTCTATCATATAATTGTTATCCTTAGTTGGAGTGAAGTGGTATTGACTACAAAATAGGTGGGTGGGCTACGCAATATGAGTACGTGTAAAAAAGGATATACATCATGACAATGGTCTAGGAATAGGAAGAGCCAATCAGAGTGAAAATTTAATACTTTCCATGAACCTATTTTTCAAATCAATAGTTCGGTGTTTGGTCTCTCAACTTGCTAGGTGCTCGTTTGTATTGGATGACACTATCACTGCAGATTTGCTCGGGTTCGATCCCCGACCACGTCATAATTTTTTTTTTCGGGATGTATGCAACTGTTGGTTTGCTACATACCATTTTTGGTAGGTAAGTTCTATTGATCGACCAACCTACCCGGTAGCACTGTAGGTTACCCTGTGGTTGAAATGGCAAATGCGCTACCAAAAAATCAGTAAAATTCCCCACAGCGCAGCGCTACGGTACTCGAAAACATTATATAGCCGTCCCTTGTCCGAAGGAGGCCCTAAAATGAGTTAAAAAAATAATCATTTTCCATTACGGAATCTAAATTGTAGTAACATATTTTGGTTAAAGTTTCGTCAGAATGTGCTCTCAACAGAAAATGAAAGGTGGATATAAAATTGAGAAATATTTTTTTGTTCACAACCTTTTTCGGCCTTTTTCCTCTCAATTGTTTGGAACTGAAGAGAAAAGCAAGCAAAACTTCATTGGTGGTCGAGAAGACAGACGATTAATCCATACACAGAATGATGGGAGACAATGTTCGAAACAATTACTTTCCTACCTATATAGCGCGACGGGCGTTGAATCAATTAGGTTCAAGGTGAACCCCTACGCCCTCCCCCCCACGTTGGGTATGAATTGGCGTCACAGCCCATTATTATATGGTGTTTGTTCTTTGTTCCTCTTCCTCTTGCTTCAGTCTATTAGTCTGCGTACGGCGAGGGAGGTACTGTATCTGAGTCTCCTAGATTCAAACCAGGCTATTTTGAATCGCTGATGGCTGCAACATTTTGGTGCGGATGCTTGTAAGCCAAAAATATTTAATAATTTTTCTGACATTGAGATATGCTGGGTTACTCTTATCATGTTGGGATAGTTCATATAAAGACTGAAAATAAAGTTGTTAAGGCGGTCCACCAAACGGACTCGCTTGCGACTAGTTTCAATTTCAAAAACAGAAACAAAAAACTTGTTGTAGATTCGAAAGCAAACTCGAAACTCTAATTCCACCAAACAAACAAAAGTTAGTCTGTCGCGTGTTTTGTTTTGATGTGTACCGTTTCCAATCAGACTCTGTTTTCAAAAACAGAGACAAAACACCGAAACCTTTTGATCTTTCCGCCTGGCGACGGGACTTGTCGTTGTTGACAACAGTAACTCGCGACACAAAGTCTTCAAAATGCTTCTAATTTTGACAACAAAGGTTTCTGTTTTGTCGAAATTGACACAGTTGCTGTTTTGTTTCTGTTTTGTTCGTTTGGTGGAAATCCGCCTTTAGAGGCTAACAACAAATAGTTGTTCAATGTATAAAACATTGAATCGTTTTCTTGGCGCCATCTACAACATAATGCAAAATATTTCCGTGAAGTACTTCACAAATCACGATACTGTTTCTCTTTTTCAAAGTTGGCACAGATTTTTGTTTGATTTTTTCGGCTGATATGTTTACAGAGAGCTATTTGAACTCCGAAACAGTGTTGGCAATATAATTTCAACTGAAAATGGAAACTCGAGCTCCAAAGTATGAAAGTTCGGTATTCCATTGTCTATATAATTAAATCTCTTGAAATCTGTTGCAAAAACTTATCAAGATGGAAAAAAACAAATTGAAACAATAAATTCAAATAGTGAAATTGAAATATGAAGAGTAAAAGGATGAAAAACTCGTCAAATAATTGGACCAAAAATGAATGAGGCATTCAAATCAACAAAAAAATTAAATGGATTTTTATTAAAAATAAAAAATTCAATTGATCAAAAAGTAATGTGACAACATATCAAATACTCAGTACGATATAGTATAATGCAACAAAATGTATGTGAAGAAAGAAATATGAACGAATGTCTGTAGGTACGACGTTTCTATCGACAGCATTTCGAGTTATGGCCGGTTATAAAGACCAAACTTCCCATGGTGAGAAAAGGGGTGTTACCAATGTGGCACGTTGAATGGTTTCAGTGAAAAATATATGTGTTTGCTCGAGGTTCTTGTCCGTCGAGCCGAAGTTGGTCTATCTTTTGGATGAATATTAGCCTCACTTTATAACCGACCATACCTCGAAATGCTGTCAGTCATCACAGAAGACGATTGAGGCAAGCTCCTAATATCGTAACTTGAAACTTGGCGTCAATATTGGTTCATATTTCTCTACATGAATTTTGTTTTATTTCATTAAATCGTATTAAATATTTTATATTTTTCACGATATCATTTCATGAACAATTGAATTTTTCAACTCAATGTTCAACCAAAATCCATTAACAAGTGTTTATTTGTATTTGACTTTTTTTTATTTATTTATTTGACGAGTCTTTTACTCGGTTTTTTGGCCCTATTATTGCTTCTTCTCATTCATTTTGAACGTTTGATAGCTGTATATTTCACTGTTTCACCTTGTGATTCAAATTCGCTATTTGTAATTTATTGGACATTGGAATTCCCAACCAATACCACTCAGCAAGGAACATTGTCAACCATGTTCCAGCAAACCCCAAAAATGATATTTCCATATGGTTGGCTAACTATCCTACACATGATGAATCTGTCAAAACCAAAAATCAACAACACAATAACGCTCTGCTGGTGTATCGATCGATTGATCGATTTTAAAGCGATTCAAAAACTTTTAAGTTTGTTTTTATACATCTCAAGTGGTTACCGGGCTGTTTTCAAAAAGATCGACAAAGGAGAATGTTAATCCCAACAGTTACATTTGGACGACTAGAACATCCCAAAAGGAAGCAACCCTTTGGAGAAATTCATCATAAGTGTTGAATGAAGTGGCCCATATCCGACGGTCAAACAATTCTATCAAATCCGAGATCGAATTATGCATTGCGGCAGAATTTTTTTAAAAATCATTCTACCTCGAGAGAGGCGAGATTCCGGCTACATAGTTTAGCGGTCGTAACTCAACTTTCAGCCCCCGTAACAAATATTTAATTCAGCCTTCTGAGATTATTGTCAAAGTCGCTTTTTACGACGCTAAAGGTTTAGGTGTTTACCTAGCTTTGTTTCGCTTTGTGCGTTATTATTGCGATAAAGTGTGCAGTTCGCGCAAAACAAGATAGTTAAGGAGGTTGTTGTCGTTTATTATTAGCATTTTGTCGGAAAAAATACTAACGTCTCGCCTGCCAGTTTGGAAAACACTTCGTTATAGTGTGATGTTTCTTGAAAATGCGCTGTTTGTGTTTATTGAATATATCCAGAGGTGTGACGATAAGGTAATTTGATGTGAATAACGTAAAATATTTACTTTGTGAGAGTATAAACGATGAGTAGGTACTTTTACTAATCCAGCAGGGAGCAAAATAACGGTTAGGGCTTATTGACTAGACAGCATGAGTGGTATTTTCAATGTGGATATGAAAAAATTTGAATGCCTCCTGTACCGAATCGGATACCAATACTTCGATTCTTAACTCCGGCAAATGAACAATGATAACGTCGTAATTTTTCAGTTTTGACTCCGGTATGTGAAATTCATTTTTGGAACATGCTTCAAAGTAATCATTGTAGTAAGTACCTACTTGTTTGACAAAAAAATTGTTTTTTTGAAACAAGTGTTGCCGAAGCTCAACTTCAACTTGTACTGCTTTCATTACTTTTCCTATAACAAAAACCAGATTTTTTTCTTCGGTCATGCAAAAAATATTTTTCGAACTGTATTTGGTGGAAAAACTGGTTGTTCATCGCACTAGTATAATAAAATATGTAAAATGTACATTGACGGAGATTCAGGAAACTGAAAAGTTACTCAATGGAAAAAAATATATTCACCAATAGTATACTGTTTCGTATCTGAACTTGCTTCTGTAATATGTGGTTATGTTATGACTCATTACCTCCACTTCTGCTGTCTTTTGATCTAGCCATTCTGAACTTTCATCAAGTTTGTCGATTGATAGTGTGAAATTGTACTTCAATGAAGTTTTGTCTTTAATGTATACTTGAAAAAAGTCCATTGAAAAGTTACAATTGGCGTTGCGTTTTTCAGAGGGCGGAATTACATTTTTGTTGCAATTTGGATTCTCCTACAACTTTATTTTCATTATTTTTCATAGTAAAATGGAAAATAACAAATATATAAGCGAAAATTGTTGAAGAAAAAATTAAGCGAATTCTCTTTTCGGCGGAATATTTTTTTTCTAGTCATTTTAGAATGAAATGACATCAGAGCGTTTTTATAGTGGGGGCTTCGACAAATAATTTTCACAATAAGTTTTCATAATTTCGTTCATTCATTAGAGTTTCACAGCGCTCCGGAGTTAAGCTTATTCTCAAATATTCATTAAGATACATATGAAAATGAATAATTTCTATAACCTTTTTATTTTCCATATAATTTATAATTTTTCCAACATTGTTATTTCATCGTCAATAAGTTATTGAACCTTTTGTCCATCATAAAACTTTGATTTTTTAATAACTCTATAGATATTTTCACGGTCGATGCTCTTCTGAATTGTTATCAATTGTTCCACCCTTGGCAATATCTACACGGATGACTCGACGAGTACAAAATTCCCACCCCTTTGTTGTGAATTTGGAGACCTGTCGAACCTCTCTCGCTCAGGGTTTTTTTTTTCAATGAAACAGCTGAGCTATGGAACTCCTTGCCGAGAGAGGTTTTTCCCGAGGCTTACAAACTTCAAAAATTCAAAGAGAATGTTAATTCGGATCTCCTGTTCCTTGATTCACGCGGTGTTCTTTGTTCTTACAGGCCTTCCCTTTCGTGTTGACCGCATTAAAAAAAAAAAAAAAGAAAAATCCCATGCAGATAAGAAAGGCCCATGTAACCGTTTAGGGATAAAAAAGCATTATCCGGACCACAGTGGGGCAGAATCCCAAAAAGCTGGCAAAAAATCAGAAAGTGGCGTGAATGATTTCAAATTCTTTCCTCGGGGGTTTCTGGGGTCGCTGATCACGAATCTGTTATCAGAATCACGATTTTCAAAATGGCGGATCCAAAATGGCAGACATAACTTAACTAATTAGTCAAATTATTCAGTAAAAAATACCCAATCGTATTTCTCAAGGGTTTTTGGGATAGCTGATTACGAATCTGTTATCAGAATCACGTATTTCAAAATGGCGGACCCAAAATGGCAGACATAACTTAACTAATTAGTCAAATTATTCAGTAAAAAATACCCAATCGTATTTCTTAAGGGTTTTTGGGATCGCTGATTATGAATTTGTTATTGAAATGTTGATTTTTAAAATGGCAGACGCGATATATGGTCGATTCCGTAAAAATTTTAATATTTTGAAATAGAGAATATTTCATGATTTTTTTTTGAATGAGTAAAAAATCTCTTGAGCAATGTATTTATTTTTCAAAAGTTTTTTGAGTACAAAGTTTGCAACAAATTGAATAACTCTTATTTATTTCTAGTAACAAAAATCTTGAATGTCATCATCGATGTTCGAATCATTCGATTTCGATTCTGATGTTGACACACTTGTATCTAAATCGGAATCGTTCCTTGTCTCTTGTCTGATGACATCTCTCTAGCTTCTTTATATAGAGATTTCGCCGGTCTCTGGGTCAATTTCCTGATGCTTGAGAGAAATGGATCTGATGTTACGAGAAGCCTATTCAAAATGTCTCTCATATTAGATTCTCTAGAGCATTTTCTAGAATGGTGTAATTTGTAGTTCTTAATGTCCTTATTGCGTGACTCTTGGGCCTCTTCAGAAAGTTGTCCTATCGGTAAAAGGGCATATTTTACAATTTCTGCTCCGTGCATCAACACTTTATGTACAGATGTTGGCATGTAATACCATGGATATAAAGCAACGAATAAACGGGCAGTATTTACACAATAGTCTTTGAATTATTCTTCGTCTATATCATATCCGCTCGAAATTACCTGCAAAATAACATGAAATCGGTGAATCATATTTTCATCAACTCCTGTAATTTCAGCAGATGTGGCAGCATTTTTGAAAAAACGGCGGGCAGTATTTCCATCGTTTGAGCTGCCATATCCTGGCTTTGGTCGATCAACGATGAGCCCCAGTTTTATCTTAAATTGAGTCTGTATGTTTTCCTTGCGTGTTTTCACAATATTTTTCACTTCCTCTTGACGAGCTTGCCACTTTTGAGTTGTGAGTTTATATGACAAATGCAAACAGCACTCGAAAAAACGAATCCACGCATGCAATGTAGATATGCCAAATCGTAAATTATCTGTATCTTCGGTTTTCTTGAAAATTGCATCCTTCAAAACGTCCATAGCGTCTTTTTGTTCGTTTTTTAAACTGTCCTTCACCATAAAAAAAATCTTTTCTTGACTATTCCATACTTAAAGATTTGGAAGACTCTGTAAAATACCAATATAATAAAACATGAACAAAATTAAATGAGATTATTCTGAAATTATTTTATGCTTATGATTGTATATTCATAAAGAAAACGAATATTTTTAATGTGAATGATGCATGTTAGATTGCTAACTGGTGTCCACAAATAATATGGTTAATTTTCTGAAGATATACGTCCGTTAATTCGTTGAGCACTCCTGAGCAGCCAGTTTTTTTATTATATTATACTTTATACTATACACTATTAGTTCCTTGTCGAAACGAGGCCGAGACTCGCGAAGACTTGAAGATAAAAGATCATCAGCGTATACAGGAGACTATCGTGTAAAAAATAAAACGCTCCGGAATAATGGCCGGATTGGTAGAAATATTGAGTCGATTCCACTCATCATAATTATATTCGAATTTTCTGCTTTGCTTTCGAATTCAATACAGAACTAATGTGAGAATAGAAACGCAGCTTCATGTTGTGGAAATGTATACACCGCGTGAATGTCAGATTTAACAAAACCAAAATTGTATTTCATTATTTTTAGGTCCACCAAAAATTTTGACCTCGAAAGGGAGGGACATCTGCACAATTTATCTTGAATACTATTTTCAAATTTTGAGATAGCAATTGAATTAGGAGAAAAAAATCAGTTTAATCTGGCTTGTTATCGAGAATTCGAATCCCAAACTATAAATTACTTTCGTGAATACTTTCATGGTAACTTAAATAATATAGTAATTTTGCTGTTCCTTCTGTATTCGCTGATAACAATAATTATTCATCTACGCCAATTTTCCCGTTTTCCATACCGAATTGAAATTTGCGGTTTCCATTGTGGAACGTGGGAAGGTTGCGGATAGCATTACCTTGAAGTAATAGAATCTTCTGAGCAAATTGAGTACTGCATTGAATGGCTGCACATAATGAGTTAAAGTCTCATACGCCTTCTACAATCATTTTCTGAATCATACGAAGTGGTATAGGTGAATGAGGTTATTTCAGGCTAGCATTTTTTGTACAACTGTCATCGAAAGTGACATTTTTAATGGTTGTGAAGAGTATCAAAAGATGACGTTTACAAAGTACCGTGTTAATAGTATATTATTCATAGAGCGTATAATGACGGCTATTATTCACGAGGTGAAGTCCACAAGCCACAGGCGACTGGCCTAAATCACCTAGAAAATGATAGCCATTATACAAAAGTAGAATACTATTCTTTATCTACGACTAGTAAACAAATTTGTTGAAATTTTTTTGTTGGAAAAATGTGTTGCCTTACATACATATTTGTAGAAACACTATGATTTTATTCTAACAAATATTTCATACATTACTGTTAACAGGTTTGAGTCAAATTTCTTTGGCTTCAAAAGCTATTTCGATATGACACTCACATTCATAATCGCTGATGGCTAAGTGTAGATGCTCATTGCCTTCTATTTTTTATATGTAGGTACAGAACTGAATCGAGAATATTTGGTGGTTCACACGATATTTCACAAACCGATTTTTCGTAACAAATAAATATAATATTATAGGTAAATCAAGGAAGTACAGAAGTGATGATTCATTATTCACTAGTGAATAATGAGTATTATTGAGGTTGAGTAAGCAGACGTAAAATGGGTACACTACACAATAGTCGTGGCTAAAAATATTTTTGAAACTAGTGTTAGAAGTATTTTAAGTAACACGATTTTTTTCGACCAAATATCAATGAACAAACCATTATTGAATTTTCACAAGTTCCATGTTTTTTATTTCTTTTCTAAAAAGGCTAAGAAGACAATTTCGCTGAAATTTCCTTCGACTTTTTTAAGTCTACACCAGCTAAGACAACTAAGACAAAATATGCGAAGTCGTACTGCTGAGTGGATTTTTTCGGAAACGATTTAATTGAAGCTCTTTTTGCAGCCTCTTCAATATCGTCAGGAACACACAATTCCCCACTATTGTTCTTCATTATGCAAGACATTAAACACTAGCAAGAACTTCAAATGTAACTTTGAATAAAATGCGTGAGATGTAAACAATACTGTTTGTTGGTAACCAGGTGATTCGGCGCCACCTGACACGGCCACTTCACAGCAAATGCGACAACATAAAAATGGTCAACTGAAAAGAGATGTGAAAAGTGTGTTTTTATAGAAATATCAAATTTATCTATTTTATTATGAAAACAGGATAGTTGTACAAAAAAATTGTATGATATTTATGTTAAGTTTTATTTTGTTCGTGAAATTGCTACGCTTGTTTCGCGAACTTTTTCACGCACAAAATAAAACCTTATTTTTAAGACCCATATCATAAATAGCTATTCAAGAGAAATCTCAACTTTGAACCATTTTTGGAGGTAAAGAATGGAATCGAATTTAGAGAAATAATTTTGGTGTCATATGATATCCTTCCGTCATCTAAAATTACCCTAGTTATTTCTAGATTTTCAACAAATATGGACAATAATAAAGACAAAATAGTTTCATTTTGCTAGCTTGATTTTTCATCATTAGGTATTGATATAATTGTATCAAATTTGGAGTACTCGTGCTAATTGAATATACTTTTTACTAGTGGCTCAGAATCGGATGAGCACTTATTTTTCTGATTTGTTTCAGGTCGGATGGCACCGAATCTCCAATTCTTGAAGAACAGGAAAGTGCCAATTCGGAAAAGCCTAAACAACAAGTGAAATATGGTGAACTAGTCATTTTAGGGTAAGTTGGTCATATGAGTGCACGACGAATGTGAGGTGTGTCTTCACAATAATATCTATCTCTCCCATTGTCTTTTACCCATCTCATATCTCTATCGCTCGCTCTAATCGTCTATTTTTGTAACTCTGGCCTACTTTCAAAGCGAAAAAGACATCGGATAGCAGGGCATTCAAATATCCAGTGCGACGTTTGGATCCAACATTTTGATGAAAAATAAAGAATATTTCATTTGGATTGTATTTGAAATATTCATTCTTCTTACCATCAATGTATTCTGAATAACATATGAGCCGAGCCGTATTTTCAGTGGCGTAACTAAGGTAAGCCAAACCCCTTGGCAAACATAGGCTATACGCCCCCCCACCCTATAAATAATATTATATATATATATATATATATATATATATATATATATATATATATATATATATATATATATATATATATATATATATATATATATGGTAAAATTCCGTTAATCGGGCTACGCCTCGAATATGAAAAATTTTTGGTGGAACTTACGTATTTTGGCCTCCTGAACAAAAAAGTCAAATGAAATTTTTGGGGCTCTCAACTCGTTTCGAAGATACTGCCCCCCAAAGACAGGAAATCGGGGTTTTACGCCAAAATTGTTTTCATTTTGTTTCTCAGCCAATTGCGCTCGAAATTCCTCCTTTCTATCAGCAAAATATACACATTCTATATCAACTTCTTCATCACTTTCCAACCGAATTATACGAATTTTTCCATTTTTCCACTACAAAACTCTTAAATTTCTATGACGATTTACATTATAGAGTTTTGTAACATAGTCGTAAAACTCCGATTTCCTGTCTTTGAGGGGCCGTATCTCCTAAACGAGTTGGGAGCCTCAAAAATTTCATTTGACTTCTCAGGAGGCCAAAATACGTAAATTCCACCAAAAATTTTTCATTTTCGTGATATAGATTGGTAGTCTTTGCTGACCAGTCAGGATACAAGGGAAGAAGATGTTGGGTGAAGCAGCAAGCAAAAAGTGTAATCTTTTTACACTGTATTTCCAATATTCCGACAGTGAATACTGTCATCTTCAGGGAAGCTACAAATATAAAGTCCTTTGTTAAAAATATGGATTGAAATTTACGACAAATGACATATGACAAGAATTTGTAAAACTTGAATACTTATGAAGTATGACAGATACAACAACTATTTGGCTGCTGCTTATGTGAACATTTAGCCAATTTACTGAACTAAAAGGAGTGACGTATTGCCAAATAGTTGTTGTATCAGTCATACGTCATACTTCATAAATATTCACATTTACAAATTCTTGTCATATGTCATTTCTCGAAAATTTTAATTCTAACCTCCATAAACACGCTGCGACTGACTGCACGTGGCGAAAATTAGTTCTTATAATATAATCAGTTAGAACTTAGACTACTTAAATTTCTTTAATGAGTAACACATTCCTCCTGATTTTTTTTCAATTGTCAATTGTGTATCTCTATCTTTATCCATATGACATTCATCAGGTTTTTTCATTTCAGTTATTATTTTTTTTTGTTATTGAATGCCTTTTGTTGCGCCCCCTCGTGCACTGCGCCCCTTGGCGCCGCCAAGGTTGCCAAGGCGTTATTTACGCCACTGCGTATTTTTATATTCATTGAATTTTTCTGTCTTACTTCACTCCGAAAAACACGTGTTAGTTTTCAACTAGACTTTGGAAACCGCCATTAAAAGGATTTCTGAAAAAAAAAAACGTGTAGTTCACACACATTACAAAACATCCCATCTCCGTTAAAGTTTTGTACAAGTATCTCTGTTACTAATTGCATCTTTCTTTACGTTTTGAATCATATACACGAACCTATCGAGAAAGAGTCTTTTAAACATTTTTTGATTTTACTTTCATAGAAGTTGTAATTTTTATTTTTTGATCTGGAGAAGAAGAAAGCCAACAAAAATTCATCAAATGTAATTTTTCATTCGAAACCTGTAGTGATCCAAACGAGTTGAACATAACTTCATATTCTCTCTCCATGATACACTGGTAACAATTCTTCAACTCAAACCCAGAAATCCCCTCGCAACATCATCTTAACATAAGCGTGATTTGAAGAATTGTCAGTTCAATTCTTCACATATTACCTGAAAATCATAGCTTTTTGATTCTTAGGAAGACGTTCTGTTACAAAACGAGATTGGTGAAACATAGTACACAGTAATAATATAATAATGAGTTTATTTAGCTATAAAGCTACTGAATACAATTATCTTATAACATGGAATGTAAAATATTGATTATGAACATTAAAAATACAATGGAATATATTATTTTCACAAGTACACCACTGTATGAAATTCAATAAAATCAATCAATAAATGTAAAAATCATTATTTCAGTCTATGATATTTATTCTGGAGACGAAAAATCCAAATTTTTCAGAAGTCAATGTTCGATTTGACAAAATTTGTACACATTTTTCGAAAATTTGTTAAACTTCCACAATTTTTCGTTTCTATCGGCAATTCATTGAAAGTTTTCAAGCTTTTATAAAATAGTTGATTTTGTCCAAAATTTGTATTATACCTTTTCAATTTGATATCATTGGAATTCCTTGTAATATAATTTGTGTTGTAGCTAGTGAGTTCCAAGTTGTCTTTCAGGTATTTTGAAAGCATGTTATTTTTCAATCTATATGTAGTAGTATACGCTCAGGTCTCAAAGGTCGATTATGGAGTAAATGGGCTTTAATGATGAGTTACCTTCGGAGCCTTATTCTCCATAAGTGATATTTCACCCTATACATTTCGAATCACATTTAATATAATGTTAATATAGTGGTAGCCATTAGAATAAGAATCAGATTTCTGGTTCGTACCTAAAATATTCCTGATATTCCTTCGAGGAAGGTAGTTCGATAAGAGGATTATTCGATGTTTATCTCTAGTTTCATACGAAATGGAAACCCGTTATATTCGGAGAACTTCGTATGAACCCAGGGAAATTAAATAAATTCTTATTCACTTATTTTTGAGGTCATAAGCTACAGGAAATTCATCTCTCTGAGATTTTGTTCTATAGCCGAACTGTTCTGTAAACTCTTCCAAGGGTCTTGAAACATAAAAGAACCCTCGAAAGAACCATTTAACGATCTGCGGTATATAAAATGCAATATTCAATCAAAGTGCATGTTATTTTCCATCGAGCGGCATGATTCATGACCGAGCATATATTTGTATGTAGACTGTAGACTTATAAGTGCTCTATAACACCAATGAATCTTTTCCAAGTGATAATTATATATTTTCGTGAATGACGGAATTATACATACATCTGATTTCATTTTTATTTTCAATCTATACAGAGCTTTGTCGATTACATGCCATTTAGGTCTATAGTACAAATACTTAACTTAAATTAAGAGAATATCTTTAAAAATATCCAGACAACCAATAATAGGATATACTCGTATCAACGAAAATGATTCAATTACTTGAGTGCTTGTAGATTTACGGAAATGAAAACTTGCAACCACATACCTCAAAAAATTATATCCTCAATAGTACTTATATTGTCTGTGTTAGAAGTTAGAATTTCCACTTATAATAATTATGAATTATATCAATGATAATATGATTATTTTTGATTGAAGGAGCACATTATTAGGTTTGTTCTAGCAACACATTTAACCATTTGGAAATTGGTCTGAAGCAGTCAGAGGCATGCGCAAGATGAATATTGGAGAGCGAAATTAATTTTGCGCATGCCTCTGACTGCTTCAGACCAACTCCCAAACGATCAAATGTGTTGCTAGAACAAACCTATTGTGTGATTTTCACTGGACAGTTAACCGAACTATTACACGTGTTGCACAATAAAAAAATTCTTCTATCGTGTTATGTTAGTACAATCATTATTTCTCAACTAAAGTTTTATTTCATAATTGGAAAAATATCTTTATACAAGCACAGTCATCGCCATAAAAAATTAATACTTATTGTTTGAATTTGGTTACATTTATGGATGGATGCGTCAGACTATGTACTATAACTGGTCTATAAACGGTTGGTATCACGACTAGCGGTGGGAATTTTAGGAAAAGCTCATTACAATGAAATAACTAATTCCGAATAGACTAGAATAGCAAGGCTTCATCGTTCAACCATTCCAAGAATAAAGTCTCCGTTCAATAAAATATCTCAATACATGAATGCACTTGCATTATATTGTTACGTCCTAGCGCCGGCCCTGACCGTATCGTAAACGCAAGTCGAAGGATCGCGTCGTAGCGAACGTTATTTTCCAAGAACTCGTGGATCCGCCTGGAGAATTCGAGACACGTCATGCGTCATCGGGGCTTGTCTGGAGGATTATCGATGGTTACGCAGGCATATATAAGCATCGTGATGTCACGGCGGAGACAGAGTTTTTATTTGGAGAGAATTGGTATTACAGAGAAGTTTTTATTCGGAGCTAAGTGAAGCGAGATTAGTAGAGCTAAGTGGCGAGAGTTATTGAGACCTAAGTGGAAAGAGCTTTTATTTGTTATTGCTAAGTGCAAAAAGTGGGCAGAATTGTTAGTACAGAGAGTTTTAGTAGCGAGCGAGCATTGGAAAGTTATCAGAGCGATTTAAGTGATTGTGTTGTATTGTATTGTGATAGCAAGTTATAATAAAAGAAGTTTAGTGTTGTTTGGTGTTTTAATCGACGAACCCAAGGATATATCGTAACAGTGGTGTCAGAATTGAGATTTTCCAAGGGATAAATCGTAACAATATTAATTTCATCTAATCGTGGGTGCAAAAGTCAAGCTTGGCTACCAGACCCCAGCTCCGAATAGGATATTGGGTCTGATTACCGCCCCTCACCTCGATGTCCGCCCGGGACGAGCTCCTTTCCTCTGTTTAAAATCTCTAGGCCTGTCGTTGCCAGGCACTTCAGAAGGGCTTCACCTCTTGAGTTGATCCCGGTGGTTCCCCACATAGGCATCGCAGTCTATCACTAGCGGTAACCTATGAAACCATGCGCCTCCGCATATAAAACCATGCCCCCAAACCCCTGGGTTTGGATTTCTGCCTCATATGGAAGGTACACACTACCTCAATAATTATACTTTCACCCACCTTCAACTCAAGAAGAATCACGGTGACGTCTCTGGTCCCCGAGTGTAGCGTGGAAGTCCTTCGACACCACGATGCAGCTCGGGTTTCCTTCCTCTTCAGCATCATGAAGTGTCTCGAAGCGGGCCTCCTTCAGTCCCCTTATTTCTGACCTGTATTAGTAACAAGGCGTTTTATCAGGAATTGCAGCAATTCAGCCAATGCATCCCGACTGTGCTGCAGATTGACTCGACTCACCCTTATTTGATCTATGTCATCTTCATGAATCAGAGGGGGAGGGCTAATTTTCCTTGGCCCGTACGGAGGTGCCCGGCCAAATTCTCCTTGGCCCGCCCAGAGGTGCCCGGCCAAGAAAAAGCAGCAGCCGCACCCCAGACCGTCACCCGACGCACTGTCAAGGTGATCAGCTCCCAGTCTGATTCCTCCAATAGCCTGGCTATCTCCCGGCTGACCCTGAAGATGAAGTGCCATATTCCTGGTCCGCCTCTCGTCTCTAGGTGCTGACGCGCAGTGCACGGTTCTAGAGAGACGTAGCTCTTCTACATTCAGCTCCTGACTTCTTATCCAGAAGCCTATCACCTCCGACCGTGTGTTCTCGATCCTTCTCGAATTTCAATACAACAGTTTTTCCTGAATGAAATGAGTATTCAAACATTAGGACAAGACATTCTTCAAATATTTTCATTTTGAAACTTCCAGTTTACCTTTCCCTTCTTCCTTTATTTGGAGCTCAACTTGTCAGCATCCTGAATTAATAATGCCATATAAGGTGTGTTTCACTTCGGAAATTTGGTGTACAAAATTCACTAGATATCTTCTTAAATCCTTGGAATCCAGAAATCACACCTAAATCCTTTAAGAAATCCTGATTTGGTGTACAAATTTAAAGGAAGTGAAACACCCCTAGTTTCCTTGCTAAGAGAATACCCATTTTGAAGTCGAGTATACAATATTGAATGCTCATTTTTTTAGGTTCATGCCAGTTGATTTTTGACCACTCTGTACATTTTTTCTGTAGATACATTGATTAATTATCTCCAAATAAGGTCTAGTCGTTCGTTACACTATATGCTCCTAACAAATATTCAAACTCTTCCATCATAAAAATGTCGTATAAGATTTGGTTTTGTTTTCATGTTATCAATAGTATTTGTATCGTTAATTAGCTCTCAAAAGGATAAACATTCCTACGGTTTCCTGTCAGATTATAGTCAGCTGATGATTGCTAAAGTTCTTTTGTTGAACATTTGTAGGTATTCTCGAAGATATATGTATATTATATATATAAGGTTAGAGTTCACTAAAAAATACTTCGTTAGTGTAAAAAGGAACGTTGTTAGCATTCGTACCTTTATCAACAAGACCTATTTCCTTTGTGAACTCGAATCAGCAGAACTGATAAGCTCATCGAAATTATGTACAGTGTTGTCGAGAATACTAAGAGGGGGTGAAATTCTGAATGAAACATAAGACTCTTTAACGAAACGCTCCTCGATTGCAACTAATATCAGTTTGGTGTTAGGAGCCCGAATTGTAAAAACTGGTCGCCTTTTTCCCATGAGACATACCTGGAAGTTTTTTATTTATAGTTGCAATATTCGTTGCGAATGTTTTGAAACCGAATACGGAGATTATTGTGATCTTAATATGACAGTAATTGTCATAAAATTTCATCAAAGTAAAATTCTTAGGAATTATCTTCGATGAAACATCGATTCCATATTACTGTATTTCTAACCTACTTTCATATTGGAACGTGACCTCTTGTCACTTTACCGACCTCTTTGTGTTCTTTTATTCGAAAGGTTATACTTTAAACTGCACATAGGGCATAGGGGTATAGAAAGTGTTTAGATATCCGCCAACGTATATCCACCAATGTAGATTATACAAAACGATTGTATTTTCTAGAATTTCATTTCCATTACTTTTTATCGTAAAATCAAAAATCACGAAGTTATGAACGAAAATAATTGAAAATTCTGCAACAAATTTTCTTTTTGAACGAATGATTTTTACCATTAGTTTTCGTAACTTCGTTCATTCATTACATTACAGGGCTACGAAATTGACCGTATTCTAAAATACTCCTTAGGATACATATAACCTTTCAGTTTTCAATTTTACTATGTATAAGTATTTCGAGTTTTATAGGTAGGTATGGTTTTGAATTTTGTGCGAAATATTAATAAGCGTTTTGACGTGCATATCGTAATATTATGAGTGATTGTTTTATTGGTGAAAAACCCTTAGTGGAATTCAAAATAAGAACTGTAGAGGCGAAAGGAGTAAAAAACATGCTTGATCGAGCAATCGCAAAAAACTATGAGGGTAATGAACAATTATTACGAACAGTTCCGGAGGTTACCGTACATATTGCACGTTACCATTATTATAGTGACTGTCAAACGGATAATGTTGTTTTCATTCCTAAAAGGTTACCTGAGCCTTTTTTACCTGCATAGGATTCTCGTTAATGTATGATTATAAATCATTTAAAAAACCATTGAAATGAATAAAACCAAAGTTTTATGGTGGGATAGAGGTTTTCTGTTCAGAATTATGTGAAATGCCTAATTGATGAATGCTCGTCATGGAACGAAACAAAATAATAGTATCGAATACCTGTTCGATGTCGGTATGTATACTCTTGTACAGCGACAGCGACCAATATAATTTCGTGCTACCACAGATTATATACGAGAAATGCTATTTTGAAATATTTATACTGCCATTTATTCTCGTTATACATTAATGTTTCAAAGCATTATTGCATCTCAGCAAGGTCGAAATAGTTTGTTTTTGTTCACTATATTTATGTATTTTCAATTACTTATACGTCGGCACTTGTGTATGATGCGATTCATAATCTCACATCATCTTGTTAAAATGATCGAAGCGGCATATTCACAAAGTGTTTGCTTTTTTTGAAACGAAATTTTTTTTGTTCACAAACAATAGCTTAGACATTCCACGTTCATTTTGGAAGGAGTCAAAATGTAAGGAGGCCCAACCAAAATGAATCAACCGTAATTACTCGAGGGGAAAATATTTCTCGAAACATCTTAAAAACCCGTGAATTCTTCTCGGAAGTGCAACTAACCAGGAATGAGTACGAAATATATATATTGAATTATTTCAGAAGGGCAAAAAATAAAGTTTTTGGGTTCTAAGTTAACTGAAGAGACACTTGTCCAAAAATCTCAAACAAAAGAGCTGGCTTTCCAACAATGAACGATAATAACACAAGAATAACATGAAAGATAATACAAAAATCAATTCAGTTGATGTGATTGGCTTTCCTTTTCATAAAATAGAATATAAGTACCCATCTTAGCGAGAGAACTGGATGTTGTGAGTGACACGCTAGAGTCATTGTACGTGTGCCATCTATCAGTATAAGAATGTCCCACTGTGGTCGACGAGTGTGTGAAGCTGGTAGCGATGAGTGGCTACGTTGAGTGCTTCGTACTCAGCCATATCCACACCCTCTAGAGGAAAATCTATGGTAACATATTCTTCATCTCCGTGCCATTTTGTTGCTGTGAGACGATTCAAATGTATAATTAAAGGATTCAGAAATTTATATATGGACAGTGATTTGGTACACTTTCTGTTCACTCTGCAATTTGAACAGAAGAGTTTGTTTCCGCCGTCTAATGTGTCTTTCATAATAAAGCATCCAAACAATATATCAAATTCAGCTGATCATTGATTTCAGGGTAAGTTCCCAAAACGGATCTAATATCACAGAGCAGCAATGACCGCAATGCGTGCACTTCAAGATTGACCTCAGTTGACCGACGAAAATGTAAACAATTTTTTACCATAATTTTCGAGAATTTCCAGCTTTGCCAAATTCTTATCAAACTCTGTTAAATTCTGTTCAGGTTTTTTCATTTGTTTATTGAGATCTTCGTGCAGACCCTTCAATATACAGGGTGTTAATTAAGTGCCATAAATTTAACAGACGATTCTTAAGGTAATTTCAAGACGAAATGTTTATATAAACATGGGTCCGCAAATCCTTCTTTCTCGAAATACAGGGTGTTAAAATTAAAATGATCTCGAGCGGGATTTGAACGAATTTTTTTGAATTAAAAATGTATGCCACAGACTTTTGTGCAATTTTTATTATTCCTTTGGATTAAGCAACTAGAAATACAACTTTTTGTCTATTGAATTTTTCTCGTATCTTGCTTAGTTTTTAAGAAAAAAAGTCGACTTAATTGCATATCCCTGGACCTCACAAAGAATAATATGGGGAATTAAATGTTTCTTCTTAAAATTATTATTTTTTCAATTTTTCATTACTAATTATGTAACAATAACACCAAAGATTAAATAACATTAACATCTAGACTAACGAATTGCACTAAATTAAGTGTTGGAAATGGCCTCCTTCGGCTTCAATACAACCGTCTAGCCGCCGTATCATTGAATTTCGCACTCTTCTGAAAATACCTGCTGTATTTTTCATCATGTCACATGAATTAATGATTTTATTCCGTAAATCCTCTTCATTTTGAATAGCAGTTTTGTATACCAACGCTTTAAGGTGTCACCAGAGAAAATAATGTAAGGGATTCATATTGGACGAGCTAGGTAGCCATGGGTGTGGGCCTGCTCTCCAAAAATTGCCGTGCCACCACACTAAGGTGTGGTGAAGCACCATCGTGCATGTACCACATACGGAATCTTTCCATGACTGGAATTTCTTCTAAAAGTCCAGGTACAACAAATTCTAAAATCCTTCGGTATTCTTCTCCATAAAGTCTAGGTGGAAGGAAGAGAGGCCCAATGAGATGGTCACCGACAATTCCAACCCAAATATTAAAAGAAAACTGTTCTTGAAAATTATTTTCTATCAAGGCGTGTGGATTGTTTTCGGCCCAGATGTGATTGTTGTGGAAGTTAATAATTGAATTGCGAGAAAAACAAGCTTCATCTGTAAACAATATTCGACTTAGGAAACCTGGATTTTTTAGAAAAAGCTTGTCTTACAGGCAAATCTCTGGGTAATAGACCTTGCACACGTTGCATGTGATAGGGATATAGCTGCTGGGCTCTTAAAATCTGCCACACTGTGACATGGGTAATATTCAGTTCTTCAGATATTTTCCGAGTACTGATATTGATTCACTCAATCTCATTTATAACAGCTTCTTCAATTTGAACTGTTAATACCGTTGCAGGCCTCCCAATGACAACCGTAGATTTTTTGAAGCTGCCTGTTTCAGAACTGTCAAGTTGTTTATTGAATGCTGCAATCGTTTTCCGAGGCAACCCATGATTATTATTCATGATATTTTCAGAAGGGTACGAAATTCAATGATGCGGCGGCTAGACGGTTGTACTGAAGCCGAAGGAGGCCAATTCCAACACTTTATTTAGTGCAATTCGTTAATGTTATTTAATATTTGTAGTTATTCTTACATAATTAGTAATGAAAAATTGTAAAAATAATAATTTCCAAAAGAAATATTTAATTCCCCATATTATTCCTTGTGAGGTCCAGGGATATGCAATTAAGTCGACTTTTTTTTCTTTAAAACTAAGCAAGATACGAAAAAAATTCAAGAGACAAAAAAGTTGTATTTCTAATTGCTTAATCCAAAGAAATAATAAAAATTGCACAAAAGTCAGTGGCGTACATTTTTAAGTCAAAAATATTCGTTCAAATCCCGCTCGAGACGCCACTGGACTTAAATTGAATCACGTTCGGGCTAAATTACCTCCTTAATGTTATAAATACGGTACATACTCAATTAACACCCTGTATATCTAGAAAACACCTTCCCCTTTTTTACAGATTGACACGAAATGTTCAAGGAACACCACGTGAAACAAGGGACAGGTAATAAGAATTGAAATTCGCTTTGATTTTTTGAAGTTTTGTATGGAAAAACCTCTCTCGGTAAGGAGTTCCAAGGTTCACTTTAGTGATAGATCTGACCTGGTTTTCCTATGAGAGATTATTTCCGATCGTAATTCCTACAATCAAGATATTTGACTTCGAGAAGAGACGCATTAAATTCCACCAAGTTGATGGTACCCCATTCTATCATTTTCGTCAAATCATCGTTAATACTATTGACGCTAATGCCTCTCTGTATTCTTGTTTCTCGTGATATGGGGACTCAGGAAGAGAAACTAGTATGAAGAGTACTGTCGTCTGCAAAACTATGAACTAAACAAGATGTTTTCCCCAGCAAATCATTGATATGAAGCAGATACAAAGTGGGAGCCAGAACTGAACCCTGCGGAACACCTGCATTTATTGGGAGAATATCAGATGAGACTCCATCGACAACCACGTATAAAGACTTATCAGACAAGAAACCCTTCAACAGAGCACACAATTGAGTGGCCATTGAAACAAGTGACGACTAATTGGATCTGGCATTTTAGTGAAGCGGTAACATCTACACCAACAGATAAATCTTCCGATCATAGTTCATTCATCACCTCAGCGAACACGTTGACCAAGTTATCCGAATTACTAGTACTGTTACCTTTCATGGAGTCTTTCTTGGGGAAATCCAGCAGATATTTTGTGTTTGATAAGCACTGAATTACACTGTTCATATAACATGTGTCAACTATATTCTTTATCCCTTTGAGACCCAAACTTGGGACCTTGTTATTAATGGTATGCGAGATGTGCAATAGTTGTCATTTTAATTTTCATTGCTGGAATGGTGTGATTATGAGCTGGAATTCACAATGCTGATTTTATGGTAATATTGAGATCTAAATTAAATCAATTTTGGAGTGGACGATAAATCCAGGTTGTTGAAACTATTTTTGGGATCGAGTTTGGGATTAGACTTTCTCAAACAACATCTGGTAGATTGATTTTACGTTCTACCACATATGAAGGAAGACAAGATATTCGTTATTCGCGATTTTGCAACGCGAATTCCGTTATTGATATTGATATCGGCAAGTTTTTGAGGGCGATATAAAATTTCGTCGTGTGCTAACCGAGCATTAAAGACAGATGCTGGAGATTCGGAATTTTTTATCGAAAGGATTCTATTCCCATGTGAAGTTTCTGTCTTTTGTGTTTCCATCTGCTATGAATAGCTGAACATCTCTTCTCTGATTTCTTGCATATTAAATACAGTTGACATGTAAAAGATGCCAGCATTTCCGGCGTTATTTTTTTATATTCATCACTTCATAGAATTCTATAACTCAGACCTCTGAGAGATAGGACAAACCGAACAATATATCTACTTTCAGAGGCTTATTTCCCTCATATTTCCTATAGGGGAGAAGATTGCCGTGTAGTAGATTTGATCTGCTGGATTGGAACTGATATCAACAAAAAATAGTTAACTATTGCCGTAAATGCCTTTCAGAGACTCAAATTTATGGAAAAATCGGTGACAATGCGAGTATGAAATATATCCAGGTTTCACAATCATCGGTAAAATGGGTGGTTAAAATGAAAATCAGGCATGCAGTCCGAGTTATTAGTTTCAACTCTTCATAGAAAATTTTACTTATACGTTTGTTCTGGAAAACTCCAGTTTAAACTTGGTATGTGGACTATGCTCCTTATGTGCGTCATTTGAAATATATTGAGGGAATGATCGCAAAAATCCACTTTTCGTTCAATAATAAACTGGGTTGTTGTAACCTTGAGCCATTTGATTTTTATAAATATAATTATATTCAAGCAGCGTTTTGAGAGGCTTGAATGTCAGTAGTTCAAACTTGAAATATCTATTTGCTTTCAACTATTCACTTCAAATTAAGTGTTTGCTAGATGTGTGTGAACTCAATAAATGAAATTTTGACGAACGCATGTCAATGTGTTCTTCAAGAGGTGTGTTTGGTTTCATATTATTTATGCTGAATTTTACATTAGGATGAATGTTCCTGTATAATAGAAAAATA
Source organism: Zygogramma bicolorata (assembly GCA_032362365.1). Taxonomy (NCBI): domain Eukaryota; kingdom Metazoa; phylum Arthropoda; class Insecta; order Coleoptera; family Chrysomelidae; genus Zygogramma; species Zygogramma bicolorata. The sequence goes on from JAVJAQ010005007.1 coordinate 1,249,664, forward strand.
AAGTGGACATTAGTTCTGACAGAAAAAGTCATTGATTCAATTTGAATTTTGTCTCTGAATAATTACGAAATACGGGATTTTAAAGCTAATCCAGACATTATTTTTGGTCCTTCGAGTAAAAACAGACCACGAACTATGGAATCAAGTAGAATTCAGACCAGAAGCGCAGCGAAAAATGCAGCTAACCCTGACGCGGGAGAGACTGAATCAAAAAACAATTCGCATGATGGAGTAGTAGTGAATTCGAATAAAGATACAAAAAGCAGAATATCCAGCAAAAAAAGCCCTTCCACTAAGAAATCAAAAGCAAGTAGTATTGCAACAAGGCTTAAAATAGAAGCTCAAATAAAGGCAGACGAAGCTTTGGCACGTATATTAGAACAAGAAAAAATTATAATCCAAAACCGATTAGCATATGAAAAAGCTCAAATAGAAGAAGCATATCATGAACAATCTGAGGTTGGATCCAGGGAATCAGAAAATACTGAAGACGTAAAATTTGAAGAAGTGTCATCCTGTTCAAAAGTTCGTAATTGGCTTTCTGATCAAAAAATGTGTGAGCCTTCGACTAGTACTCATGAAGAATATCAAAACACAACAAGAAATGAAGAAAGATCCGTTCAAGACAAACTGGAAATGTTGTTTTCGAGACAAACAATAGACAAAGATCTACCAATATATTCAGGTGACGTGAAAGAATGGCCTTTATTTTTCATGCAATATAAATCTACAACCGAAATGTTGAAGCTTTCATCAGAAGAAAATTTGTGTCGATTTAGGAAATGTCTTACTGGTGACGCCAAAAGATGTGTTGAAGGTCTTCTTCTATCTGCAACATCTGTAGAAAAAATATTGGAAATTCTGAAGAATCGCTTTGGTAGACCTGATCTCATAATCAAATCAATGGTGAACGACGCTGAAATGTTACCTTTTGTCCGGAATAATGACTTCAAGGCACTGACACATTTATCTGAAACAATAGCCAATCTTGTTGCGACATTAGACGTGTTGAACATGAAAAACTACCTCGATTGTCCTCAGTTACTAGAGAAACTGTTACAAAAGTTACCGTATTCAATGCAGCTATCTTGGGGAGAAAAATGTCATCTAGTAGTATTCCTCTTAATCTGAAGGATTTCAGTGATTGGATATGGAAAAAATCAGAAGCTGCAAGCTACGTTCAAGCCATCAATAAACCTTCAACAAATACCATCGACAAATCGAGACATCTTGGTTCTTCTAAATACAGACATGCATTCGTTACTACACGAGACAGAGACAAAACCAAGAAAATCATCAATTGTAAATTCTGCAATACTGAAAATCATACTATCGACAAATGTGGTCAATTTTTGAAACTTGTTCCTGACGAAAAATGGAACTTTGTTGTAAACAAAAAACTGTGCTTTTGTTGCTTGAAAGGAGCACACAGAATAACAAACTGTTTTCGAAAGAAACTTTATCTACACCCGTACTCTAATAATACACTTATATGCCCACAACCCGTTTTATAATGAAATCCATTACGATACAGATTTTCATTACGATACAGATTTTCAACCAATAGAAACCCATTATTTTTCAATCAAGCATGTGTCATGTTCCGATATTGCTGGTATTACTGGCCACAGTAAGCATTTTCGGAACGCTTTTTGCAGTGATAGTAATCTACTGCTGATGATATCGGAACGGATCGCTATCGGACATCCATCAAAGGAACTCAGCAGTGACAGGTGTGATCTACCCTATCTTATTTCAAAATGAATTAAATAATGGAAGAAATGTTAAGCAATAGCGATACGGAAATAGAAAATTCAGAGAGCTCAAGCTCTGATAATAATAAATCTTTAGAGAATATCGAATATCAAAAAATGGGGTACCCGCAGATTTTATTGATCTGCTGGTTTCATTTCATTCAGCATCGACTTCTACGCAAATATCTTCCAGTACAACTCGAAACATTTTTGATAATTTTGCATTTGCAATGATCTGACAACAAATTTAATCTTTTATCCGTTGACGTTTATTCGAACACAACCTAACCTAACTCAATTTTGGGAATACTGGGACTACAGGACCACTTCTGCAGCAGTAGCACCAGTAACTTTTTAGTCTCTAACCGGGTACCTCGAAAATTGTCGCGAAATAATTGCCAGTGAATGTCAGTAAAATCGAAACGACTGAATTTACTGGACAGTACTGTTCAGGAATATCGGAACATGACATTTATGTGCAAGCTTTGCATTTTGACGTTTGTCAAGTCAAAATCAGTAGGTATTGAATTCTTGAAGAATTTAGTCAATTTTCGATGATAGTATGAAAATGTCTTATAGCAGGGATATAGAAGAATTACCAGCGACCCTCCACAGATGTCTTAGACAAGAAAAAAATACAATCGAAAGGATTATATTTTTCATTTGATAATGCAAGACATATGTTTTTATTTTCATCATAATTATATGAGCTCTCATGTCCGAATGGTCAAAGGCGCCGGTAGTGAATAATTGCGTCCGGGTTCAATTCCTGACGTCGGCAGAATTTTTTTTCCTTTTTTTTTTCTTTTTTTCATTTCTCATTGTTGTATTTTCCGTGGTTATACCATTAATTATAATTTTGTAGAATTTTTCAAAGAAATACGATTGATTACCTACTATTATTGTGTTCAATATAAATACGTAATAATATAATAATTTTAGTTCTTCATTATTTATTGGGTGTAGATAAAATAGCGTATGCAACTCTCATGTAATGGTTATTAATACACTCGCATAAACCATACGAAACTCACCTTCGGCTCGTTTCGTATCCCGGTTTATGCTCATGTATTAATAACCATCATTACACGATCGTTGCATAATATACTATTGTGACATTGAAGGTTGCCAAAAATTCCATCATAATATCCTACATGCCAAAGAGAAAGTCTCTGAACCGAATACGACAATGCATGATGAAATTGTAGCTCACACACGAAACTATAATAAAAATATTGTTCTCCTGAAAGTTGCTCCAATAAAAATAAAGGCAAATGGAAGAGAAGTTGAAACCTATGCTCTTTTCGATGAAGCAGCAACGGTAACTCTATTGGATGAAGAAATTGCAAACCAACTGGGAATTCAGGGTGATCTAACAAATCTTGGTTTAAGATGGAACGACAGAAACTCGTGTAAATCCATAATCAGCCGAAAGATTAACCTCATCGTTAGTGGAAGTGATGATATTGACTACGACCTGAAGAATGTATATTCTATGAAAGATTTGGACTTACCTGTACAAAATGTTAACATAAAAGCCTTCAAAGATAAATGGACTCACCTGAGAAGTGTGAACTTTCCGGAAATTCCTATTATGAAGCCGAAACTTTTGATTGGCCAAGATAATTGGGAACTTATTGTAAGCAGGGAAATAATTGAAGGTCCCAAAAATGCTCCAGCTATTTCGAAAACAAAATTGGGTTGGATAGTTCACGGCAATGTTGAAAATTTTAAAGGGATGGTCGACAATACCGTTCTGTTTATAAAAAATCAGGACGATGAAGATTTAAAAGATCTTCATGAACAAATAAAAACTTTCTTTTTATTCGAAAATTATGGTTTGAAAAATGAAGAAAAATCTTTTAATGAAAACAAAAAAGCTGCAATTCTATTAGAAAGATCAACCCGAAAAACAGAAACAGGATGGGAAATCGGATTATTGTGGAGAGACGAGAATATGAATTTACCCGGGAGTAAACAGATGGCCTTCCAGAGACTCAAGTGTATTGAAAGAAAAATGGATAGTGACAATGAGTTCGCCCATAAATACAAACGAAAGATTGATGAATATTTGGAGAAACAATACTGTCGACAACTTTTACCTGAAGAAATAGAAAATACCCCTGAAGATCGCAAGATATGGTACGTTCCTCATTTTGGTGTCATAAATGAAAATAAACCTGACAAATTGCGATTTGTTTTCGACGCCGCAGCGAAGGTCGATGGAAAATGTTTAAATGATTTTCTTTTGGAAGGACCTGATTTATTCAACTCGTTAACTGGAATAATTTGGGAATTTCGTCAAAAGAACGTTGCATTTAGCGGAGATATAGAAGACATGTTCCATAGGATAAAAATTCGTGAGGAAGATCAGAGTGCCCAGAGATTTTTATGGAGGAATTTCGAAAGAAAGAAAGATCCTGACGTATACTGCATGGAAGTTCTCATTTTTGGAGCAGTATCATCACCTTTTTGTGCTCAATACATTAGAAATAGAAATGCGCTGGAATTCGTAAACGATGTCCCGGAGGCTGTGGATGCAATCGTGAATAGACATTACATGGATGACTATTTAGATAGCGTAGACGAAGAAAAGAATGCCATTAAACTGGTAGAAGAAGTCATTGATGTTCAGAGCAGAGGAGGTTTCAAAATAAGAGGGTGGACGAGTAATTCCATGGAAGTTTTAGCAAGTATACCAGAACATTTGAGAGCAAACACCGGTTTAGAGCAAGATATTTTACCACAAAGAGTTTTAGGCTTGAAATGGTCTCCAAAAGAAGATACTCTCTCATTTCCTTTGAATTTCAACAAAGTAAAGAAGACATTATGGAAAAATAACGAAACACTGACTAAGAGAGAAATTTTACGGATCATCATGTCCATCTATGATCCTTGTGGCCTTCTAGGACACTTCCTAATAAGAGGTAAAATTTTAATGCAAGACATTTGGAGAAGTTGCATACACTGGGATGAAAAAATACCAGAACATACACAGAAAAAGTGGTTGAGATGGTTAGAGGATTTAGACAAGGTGAAGAATCTCAAAATTCCGAGATGTTATATGTATAATAAAGAAGGATTCAGACTAGAGCAGCATGTATTTTGTGATGCCAGCCAGCAAGCAATAGCTACCGTTAGTTACTTTCGCTTCTTTAGAGAGAATGAGAAGAAAATATCATTAGTTACATCTAAAACACAGGTTGCTCCAATGAAACATGAGACAAGCGTTCCAAAATTAGAATTACAAGCAGCATTATTTGCCACACGAATAGCAAAGAAAGTTATTCAAGAACATACATTACCTATAGAAAAAACGTATTTTTGGACTGACTCGAAAACTGTCATTCAATGGATTAGGAACGAAAACATCAAACTGTCGAGTTACGTTTCTCATAGAATCCTAGAAATACGAGAAAATGCTGATAAAAAACAATGGCATTGGCTTCCTTCTAAACTCAATGTAGCTGATGAAGCCACAAGAGATACGAAAGAGATGCAATTCGAAGAATCGAGATGGTTTGATGGACCAGAATTTTTATATTTGGATGAAGAGTCATGGCCGAAAGAAGATTTTGAGAAGAAATTTGAAAGCGATATGCAAATTACACTCGTTACATCTCAAGAAGTCATAGATTACTTACCGAATGAAAATAACTTTTCGAAATGGATACGTTTATTGAGATCAACAGTTTATGTTTTGAGATTTGCCAGAAAGGGTAGAAGATTTGGAGAAATAACTCTGGGAGAAATAGAGGAAGTTGAAAAAATTTGGTGTAGAAAAGTCCAAATTGACAGTTTTGCAGAAGAATATAGATTACTGAAGGCAAGAAAAACCTTACCAGATTCCAGTAGGTTATTTCAACTGTCTGTCATATTGGAAGATGGCCTGTTGAGAGTTGGAGGCAGAACAGACCTATCTGTGGAACTGAGCGAGGAAGCGAAACATCCTATAATTTTGGATAGCAAACACAAATATACTCAGCTTTTGATCAAACACTTTCATGAGAAATATGAACATCGTGGCAGAGAATTGATCATCAATGAGTTGAGACAAAAGTTTTGGATTCTGCAAATAAGAAGAGCTGTCAACAAAACAATGATGAATTGTAACTTCTGTCGACTGAGAAGAGCTAAACCTGTGGTGCCAGAAATGGGACAACTGCCAGAAATCCGATTGAAAAAGCCACCCAGAGCTTTTACTTTTGTTGGGATGGATTATTTTGGGCCCTTCACAGTATGTATTGGCAGGAGGACTGAGAAAAGATATGGTGTTTTATTCACGTGCCTATCTATCAGAGCTGTCCATATTGAAATAGCAGAGTCTTTATCAACCGATTCCTGTATATTAGCATTGAGGCGTTTCATTGCGAGGCGAGGAGAACCACAGATTATAATGAGCGACAATGGATCTAATATGAAAGCTGCGGACAAAGAAATGAAAGAATCAATCAAGAAGATTGACCAAAACCTAATAGAAAGAGAGATGGTTTCACGGAATATAGAATGGAAGTTCATCTGTCCTGCAAGTCCACATATGGGCGGGGCTTGGGAGAGGATGGTACGAGCTGTCAAACAATCACTGAAAATCACGCTGAGAGACAAATCAACAAAACCAGAGGTTTTGGCGACTTTCATGGCAGAAGCAGAGAATATTGTTAACAGCAGACCATTGACATACGTTTCAAATGATCCAGATGATCCAGAGAGCATAACGCCGAACCACTTTTTGATAGGTACATCAAGTTCAGCAAAACCATTAGGAATTTTCAACGAAAAACTTGATCTGAGAAAACAATGGAGGTACTCTCAGAAGCTCGCTGACAATTTTTGGAACCGTTGGGTTCGAGAGTATTTACCGACTCTGACCAGGAGGACAAAATGGCTCAACAAAAGAATTCCACTGGAGCCGGGTGATCTGGTTGTAATAACAGATAACCGATTACCAAGAAATAACTGGCCACTTGGAAAGATTATCGCTACTTATCCAGGAAAAGACAAGCAAGTCAGAGTCGCTGACGTGAAGACGAAAACAGGCATTTATCGGCGACCCGTCGCGAAACGCAAGTTGTCACTTTTTGAAGATGTCGACGGAACATCAAACGACAATGAAAAGTGACGTAGTACTTTTTTGAGGAGGAAGAATGTTTGGTTTCATATTATTTATGCTGAATTTTACATTATGATGAATGTTCCTGTATAATAGAAAAATAAAGTGGACATTAGTTCTGACAGCAAAAATTCATTGATTCAATTTGAATTTTGTCTCTGAATAATTACGAAATACGGGATTTTAAAGCTAATCCAGACAAAGTGAACCTCAATTCAAAATATAGGAATGGAATTTTTTTGTTTGCAACGGGGCAGTTTTAATACGAATATTTTCGATTTCTAGGTAACTAATATTATTCTTTCGCATTCTAGTAGCGCTAAGAGAATAAATAAATCACCATGAAGTCGGTCTTCAAGCCATCATCATAAAGACGCCCAAATGAGATTCATCCGACGTGAAGACAAAGCTTTTAGTAGGTCACTTCCTCGTTAAACTTTTGACCTTCCTTAATTTGGCAAAGTCTTTGTTATTGTCTAATATTATTTCGTTCTTAGATAGAAGACTAAAGAATGCATAAAGCAAAACTTTCATGTTCATTGAATGAAATTTCGAACCTTGTGTTTCGTAGCCTTGCTAATGCTACTTAGATCTATTGTAGTGCGTTTTCCTCTTCCTTCGCGGGGAACCCAGGATAGAGTAACCCTCTTTTGATGGTCATTGAGAGCGCTCAAACCGTACCAATTACAACGAATTGATTCTTCAGTTAATCACACACTAAATTCATCCACCGAGATAGTGACTGTGAATCTAACGGCAATCACTATAGAAAAGAAATTTTACCGATGAGTTAAAACCTTATATCCAGTTATAAACAGTAACTAGTAAGAACATAATCCTGAAATGAAATGATGCATATTCACAAAGTTGGCCATGAAATCAGCATTTGGAATGTTCAAACTGCTGGCCGCGCTTGGCCGAGTTCAAGAAACGAATATTCGATAATAGAATAGAAAAAAATCCAGTTAAAGCTAGTAATTAGAACAGACACTCACTCGAATAGCATGCGTTCTCTGCACGGCAAACAGATTTTCACATTTCTGAAATTCAGTCTCAATCAGCGTTGGAATTTTACTTAGTTATTGAGATTGAATATTTGGGGAACATAGCATTCCACGAATATGTAGGAGTCTAGACAAATATAGTTTGCGGAGATGGTTTTGCAGATCAGATCTTTTCTTATAAATATTTCTATATCGTGTTTCAGAGAAAAAACCTGTATTGGTCAGAAAACATTGTGCAGTTTGATGTTCGGTGTTTTTTGGCGAATGTTACTGCCCTGAATTTTCTTCTTATATTTTTTTAAATTTTCTTTTCAACCTCGAACTCTAATAATTCCGAGCTCAAAACTTGACCAATCAAACCTTTAATTTTTATTCTTCGACCAAAAAGTCCATTTCTACCTTACATATGTACATATTTATATATATATATAATGGAAGTTCGGACCAATACCACTCAGCACAGCTGTATTCTGTATCTGTTCTGTTCGATGACTTCCTTATTGATTTCATAATCTGAAATCAAATTTGAAATTTTCGTTTTATAGGTTTCTTTTACTTCTGCATCATACTGATTGGGTATGATTTGTTCGATTATTGCTAGTTTCATTTTATTAATATCTTCCCCTTTTCTGCATTCCATGATATTATTTCGATTGGTCATTTGAATGAGTGAGTTAATTCTGTTTTCTACATTCAAATAGCATTTCGTAATTCATTGTCAATTGATATGTTCAATGTGTACTTCTTTTTTTCAGATATAATGGATTTCTGCCACAAGGTGACAGAGGAAGAAGGCGGAGCAAGTTCGTATTCTGCAAACGAGCAGTGGCTAACGGCGTCAAACGATTAAGGCACTACGTGGTAAAAACACCTCATTCTACACATGCCATCTTAGATGCCACCCAACATTCAATATCATATACATTGTCTAGGAATCAAGCCGTTATTGTAGAATATACGAATGATGAGGACACTGACATGTTTCAGGTAGGCAGTCGAATAGAATAACGTACCCATAGTTGTTAGAACCTACCACTGGCAATATGTCAATCTAATAAGTAGGTTGTACCTTGCGGGAGATAAATTTGCAAAAAACAACGGAATAGGTCGTTTTTTATTTCGAGGTGAAACCAGAACAACATACGGCGAATTTCTGTGCTCTCACTTCCTTCGTCTCATCAACCCCCACTTCATAACTTCAAATGGCAACCTCCCATTTGAAGAGAATTTTGTTTCTCTATTAAACGAGCCGCACATAGTTGGACACATTCGGAGTATCATTTTATATGAAAATGTTCAGCAGTATGTACACTCTTCTAGTGATTCAGTTATCAAGTGACAACTATCTTGCGAGGATCATTAGAATTATCCACTTAACGAGCCCTACTTCTTCAAATTCCGAATATTGGTTTCGAAGTATAACTATAACTAAGCGATAATTCAATAATATATATTGTTACGAAATTCCCTAACGCCGCCGCTGAGCATAATAAATACATAATTCCATAATTCAAAGCTTTTGAGTGAAGAGCATTGGATATTTCAATCGGTTGAGACATCTAAGTGTTTTGTAAGCGATTTATAAACCAATGCAGTAGTTGTATTGTAGAGTGGAGTTAATAAAATAGTTATGTGTTCTTCGGAGTATTATTTCAGTAAACGAACCCAAGAAATATTGTAACAATATCGTGCTTGTTGAATAGATAAGTCAAAATCTTTTCGAAAAAAGTGTGCTGCCATTCAGAGTTTCGAAATGGGAATGAGAGTTTGCAGTTTCGTTCGTATGTTGTTTTGGCACCTCCTCGAAATAAAACTTGACCTGCTCTACTTTGTTATTATTCTTCCACTTATAGACTTGATAATACTATATGATAAGTCGAATTGGTTCAAGGGAAATTTTCCACCAAAAGAATAAAGTTAAATGGAAGTAGTTTTTCGAATGGAAAGATAAATTCAGCATGTACAAATCACCTTCTGACAGAAAGACATGATGTTAATCTTAATTATGATGTATGTCATCTGGAGAAGAAAGTTCTACAACTCGATCTGTTGGAATCCTTAGAAATTAATATAATTAAAATGTTTCGCATTTGCTAAATGACCAAGTAGATTGAGTAATTCTCCCTTGCTTAACTTATTGTCTTATGTTCGAATATGATTAATTAGGATCAATTTGGCAGATGAACCCAATGAGTTTTTTCCAGAAGGTTGTGTTAATGATAATACAGATTTGTATTCATATAGAAGCACAGGATCGGAGTTATTGTGATATGGAAGCACACTCTCAAGTTATTGTCTAGGCCTAGGGCAACACGTGTAGCGTTTTTGTAAACTGTCTAGTGGAAATCACACAAATAGGTGTTTTTTCAATTACGTTGCAATATGAAACCGACACTTATAGTTTTATGCGATTATCTCAAAAATGATAAGTGATATTCGCGATATGAAAAAGGCATTTATGTACACCCGTACTCTGATAATACACTTATATGCCCACAACCCGTTTTATAATGAAATCCATTACGATACGGATTTTCAACCAATAGAAACCCATCATTTTTCAATCGAGCATGATGTGCATGCTCTTCATTTGACGTTTGTCAAGTCAAAATCAGTATAGGTATTGAATTTTTGAAGAATACAGCCAAACTTCGATAATCATAACAAAATGTCTGATACCAGCGATATGGGAGAATTACTTTCGACACCTTCACCGGCAGAAATACAGTTAGAATGATTGAATTTTTCATTTGACAAATGCATGATTTATTTATTTTTTCTATTTAGTATTCAGAGCTCTCCGTAGCCGAGCGGTCTAAGGCGCTGAGATAAGATCAGCAAGTTGGACTAAGTTGGAAGAGACATTGGTTCGATTCCGGCCTAGAGTAATCTTTTTTTTGGATCTTTTCTTCATTTCTCATCGTTTTATTCCTCGAAGTAATACCATTAATTACAATTTTGTAGAATTTTTCAAAGACAGCGTTTGTATCGGACTTGTATTTGGGTTTTCAGACTATTTTTTGGTAATTCGAAGCGAAAGGAAATATTTTTGTGTCAATACTTTTTTTATTATGACAGTAACTAATTCAACTTTTTCATCACATCAATACAGGGCTAAACATTAAAATAAACATACGAAGACAAATAATTGTAAATAGAATCAAACACTTCTAATAAATCTTCCGCAGGAACACTCCAAGACAAATAATTGTAAATAGAATCAAACACTTCTAATAAATCTTCCGCAGGAACACTCCCTTCCAGTAATGAACTCATGTTCATTACTATTCTTTTGGTTCATCCACATCCAGTAGGCAGAGTTTGGCTACTGGTCGTCTGTGAGTACCAACATTTGTTTTGACATCTACCACTCGAACATTACCATCCGCACCAGGATATACCGCCGAGACTATACCTTTGGGCCAGGTATTCCTCAAAAATTGGGAGTCAACAATAATTACGACATCTCCAATCTTGATTTTCTTTGTGGATGGTTTGAACCATTTTGTTCTCTTGGTTAATACTGGCAAATATTCCTTGATCCAACGGCGCCAAAAATGATCTGTGAGTAATTGAGAAATACGCCACTGTTTCCTCGTGAACAAGTCGTTCTCATCAAATTTGCCTGGAACTTGTGCTGCACTCGATGAACCAAGTAAAAAATGGTTAGGTGTCAAAGCTTCAGCATCTGCATGATCTAGTGAGACGTGTACTAAAGGGCGACTGTTTACGATGTGTTCTGCTTCAACGAGCAATGTGTGAAGCACTTCTTCCTTTGGTATCCTCTCCTTTAATACTTCTTTCAACGAAATTTTTATTGATTTGATCAGCCTTTCCCAACTGCCCCCCATGTGTCGAGCAGAGGGGGGAATGAAATGAAATTCTATATTGTTGGTAGTCAGATCAGTAGTGATTTTATTGTGATCGAAATCTTTCAGAGCATTCCCCAGTTCTTTTTCGGCTCCTCGTAGATTCGTTCCATTATCCGACATAATCTTTCTCGGGCATCCTCTTCGTCCTATTAACCTCCTTATTGCCATCACGGCCGAATCAGTTGTTAATGAGTAAGCCACTTCTAAATGAACTGCACGAGTACTCATGCAGGTAAAGAGTATCCCATACCTCTTCTCTCGTCGACGTCCCACTAATACCATCATTGGTCCAAAATAGTCCATCCCTACTATGGTAAACGGTCTGACAAATGTGGTCAATCGAGACCTAGGAAGTGGGGCCATTTCGGGAATTTCTGGTCGGGCCCTTTTGTTTTTACACCATTGACACCTGTTCCAAGAACTCCTGACTGCTGTTCGTATGTTGAGAATCCAATATTTTTGGCGAAGTTCATTTACCACAAACTCTTGGCCATTGTGCGCTGCTTTACAGTGGTAATGAAAAATCAATAATTTTGTAAAATTGTTCTTGGGGTCTAGAATCACTGGATACTTCGTATCTTCACCTAAGTCATTAGAGTATACCACTCTGCTCTTCAGCCTCAAAATGCCTTCGGAGTCCAATATCGGCTAAAGTTTGAAAAGTTTGCTTGACGATTCGACATTTCTGCCTTGTTTGAGAGAATATATTTCTTCGAGAAAATCTTCGTTCTGAACACATTTGATCCAAAGATTCTCAGCAGCATGTATTTCTATGGGTGTTAGCTCTCCTTTTCTTTGTATTCTGTGGGCAAATCTCAACATCCACGCTGTTGCTCGAAGTAGTTTCAACCAAGATGAAAAACGTGTTATTTCTGGAAGAGCCTCCTTTAAGAATGGATCGATGTGTATAGTGATCTCAACAAAGTTTTTCTTTAGCTCTGAAGAATCAAATTTTCCTTCGTCATTTTGGGGTGGCCATATTTCTTTTCCAAACTGAATAAACAGGGGACCCTCCAGCCATCTGCTACCTGATTCCCATATCTGTGGATTATTAGCTCTGGTGGCATTATCAGCGATGTTTTCTTTTGTGGGGACCCATTTCCAAGATTCTTTGTCTGTGATCTCAATTATTTCTGCCACTCTATGTGCCACATACGGTTTGAAAACTACTGAATCTGTCTTGATCCAACCAATTACTGTTTTCGAGTCTGTCCAGTAATGGAATGTATCAATTTTGATATTATGGTTTTCTTTTATGGTGACTCCCAATCTACTTCCCAGAACTGCAGCTTGGAGTTCAAGTCTGGGAATAGACATCATTTGTCGAATGGGAGCTACTCTAGATTTTGCCATAACAAAGCTTGTATGAACCGAGTTTTCTTTCTTCACTCGCAGATAGGCTACAGCTGAATACGCCTGGGCACTGGCATCACAGAATATGTGAATCTGGATTTCTTGTGCTTCGAAGATATTAGCAACATAACATCGGGGAATCGACAATGATGAGATCTTTTCAATGTTTTTGACCCATTTTCTCCACTTTCTCATCATTTCTTCATTCAGTACATCATCCCATCCAATTTTCGAGCGCCAAATATCTTGGAGTAAGATTCTAGCTTCGATTGTGAAACTGCTCAAAAAGCCAAATGGATCGAAAATAGCCATGACTGTTTTCAAAACCTCTCTCTTCGTCACATTCGTCTTGGTTAACATTTCTAGGTCTTCCTTATTCCATTTTATTGAAAAAGAGAATGCATCTTGATTTGGATTCCAAAACAGACCTAAGATCCTCTCAATGGGCAGAGGTAACTCCTTTTCCAGGTTCATATCTTTTTCATTGCAATTTCGAAGCTCTAGTGGTATGGTTCTCAACACATCTTTGGAATTGCTGCACCAATTTCGTATAGTGAAACCTCCTCGACGATGAACTTCGATAACATTCGAAGTTAACTTCTTGGCTTCATCTACAGTGTCGAGGCTGTCGAGGTAGTCATCTACATAGTGCTGTTCTGTTATTGCTCTAATTCGAAGTTAACTTCTTGGCTTCATCTACAGTGTCGAGGCTGTCGAGGTAGTCATCTACATAGTGCTGTTCTGTTATTGCTCTAACAGCATCTGGAAACTCCTTGATATATTCTTCAGCGTTTTTCCTCATTACATATTGAGCAGATGTTGGAGACGATACTGCTCCGAAAATCATGACGACCATTTCGTACTCCTGGGGATTTTCGTCATTATTTCCAGTTTTCCTCCACAAAAAACGTTGTGCATTCCTGTCTTTAGGCCTAATTTGTACTTGATGGAACATATCCTTGATATCTCCAGTTATTGCTATGTTCCTTTGCCTGAATTTGAAAATAATACCAAGGAGACAGTTCAGCAGATCTGGACCTTTCAGGAGAACATCATTGAGACTAACTCCTTTTGTTTTTGCAGCCGCATCAAAGACGAACCGAAGTTTTCCTGGTTTATTAGAGTTGATTACGCCAAAATGTGGTAAATACCAAACGTTTTCAGCTTGGTGTAAGATTTCTTCCTTGGACAGTTTTCGAGCATATCCCTTCTGTAGGTATTCAGATACTTTCATTTCGTATGCACTTGCAAAATCTTTGTCTCTCTCCATTTTTTTCTCAATAGATTTCAATCGGTTGAGGGCAGTGTATTTGCTGTATGGTAGATTCAATTCATCATTTCTCCATAAAAGACCAGTTTCCCATCTGTTTGGACCTATTTTTCTAGTAGTTTCTTGTAAAAATTTCTGCAGCCCTGATGTCATCTGGAGTTGGTTGCATTTCATGATATTTCACGCCCAAACTCTCGATTTTGAAGGAATTTTTAACGAGTTGATCTAAATCTTCATATTGATGGTTGATGAAACAGGAAAATTCTTCATCTACACGACCTTAGTGCTGAGTTCCAATGTTACCATGCACAACCCATCCCAATTTGGATTTCGACAGAATTGGTTGGTTTTTTCCTCCTTCGTGGACTTCTCTAGGAATGATGAGGTCAATATTGTCTTGTCCGATGAGAATTTTTGGTTTCGCGTGGTGCATGGATGAGATATTAATATGGCGGAGATGGTCCCATTTCCTGGTTAGGCTTTTCGAATTCAATGATTGAACAGGAAGAGACAAATTATGGACAGTTCTAACAGTATTCAGCGTGTAGATGGCATCTTCATGTTGACCTCTTATTTTGAAACTGACCTTCTTTGAAAGGAGTTCTTCGCACGTCATCGAATTTGTCCAACTGATTTTCAAAGGTTCTGTTGGTCCTGTAGCTCCTATCTCATCTTTTATAAAAGCATCAACCATGGTAATTGTGGATCCTTCATCAAAAAGGGCATATGTATTGACTTTTCCCTTAGGGCCAATCAGTTCCACAGGAGCTATTCTTAGAAGCACTTCAGGTTTTTTGACTTCAGAAACCTGATTACAGACTTGTTCTTCAGGGTTTTCAGGTATTATTTCTGCTTCTTTATGCAGAAAAGGGTGATGTTTGTAAAAGCAACCATTGACATCGCATTTTTTCTTGCTTTTACAGAATTTCGTGTGATGAGATGATCCTAAGCACGTAAAACACACCTTGTTTTCTCGCACCCAATCCCAGCGTTTCTCGACTGCCAGTTTTTTGAAACCATTGCACTTTTCGACTTTATGACCATCTTTTTTGCAAAATTTACATCTGTAGGTAGTTTTTTCTTGTTGCACGGAAGCTGTGCATACATATTTTTTTCTTTTGTCATGTTCTTGTTCGGGAATAACATACATTATTGCCTCACTCATTTCTTCCAGCCAAAGAGAGAATTCTACGATATTGACAACCTTTTCATGGAGTTTCAGTTCCACAACTCTTTTACCCCATTCCAGTTTTAAATTTGTGTTGAGTTTCTTCACTATATCGTTCAAGAGTTGGGGGTTGGATAGATGTTCGTGAGATTTCAAACTTTGCATTGTAACAGCTAAATTTTGAATTTTGTTTGAAAAGTCCAAAATGTTGTCCAACCTATCTTCCTTCAAACCAGGTAGTCTCTTTGCGTTGTCGATAAGATCTTGTATGATAATGTTTGGCTGAGACCTTGCCAGTGTAAACATCGTGTTAAAGTGCTCTCTATTCATTCATCAATACAAGTGATTTATATCAATTTTTTGGAACCCCAAACATTATTAACAATAGTGTGGATCCATAAGGTGCATCCAAACAGTGAGTTATTCCCTTCATCGCGGATAGTTTGATACATCGACCGCCTGTTTTTTCTACATTCCATTCTAACAACGACCAATCGTCCTTGAATCAGCTGTAGTGTGCGACCATCCATTGATAAGAATGCCTACCCACACCTGTCTAGTATGCTGTGTTTCAATTGCGCCCAACAATAATCAAATTGTTCAGTGCTCAGTCTGTACCGGCCGCTCGCATAGGGTATGTGCTGGATCACCTCCTAACACTGAAGAGACGAATTCATGGACGTGCGCAAAGTGCACTCCTCTAATCAATTCTTCTGCACTCGGTATAAGTCATTTTACTGCAATCATGTCTCAACTCTCTTCACTCTCTAACGGGATTTCTCAATGCAACTCCCAAATAGCCGACCTGAATAACAAAATAATATCACACACCTTGGCGATCGAAAAATGTGTAGAGGATATTGGAACTCTAAACACTAAATCACACGAATTTGAAGAAAAGCTTATCACTATGGAAACTAGAATCGTCGAAGCGTCTAAACGCCCTCTTGAAAATGAAAATGTGTATGCAGAAATCCGTGACCGAATCTCACGCGAGAAAAATATCCTTATTTTTGGAATGCCCGAGGATAAAGGTACCACAGACTCGGCTACTGCGAAAGAACTGATTGAAAAAATAGCTCCCAGCGCAGCTGAATGTATACTCGAAGGTGCACGTCTCGGCAGAACCCAGAACACCAACAAGCCTAGGCCATACAAACTTACTTTTTCGTCCGCGGAGGCGGCTCTCGAGGTCCTCCGAAAAAAGAAACAGCAAAGAGAAAGAAACATTCTCACAATCAAGCCTGATCTCACGCCTACCCAGCTGACCCACCTAAAAAATCTACGTGAGGAACTAGCTGCAATGAACTCTCCGGGAAATGAAAAATTCACCATTAAATACCTCAACAAGCAACCCAAAATCGTTCCCATACCTAGTAACACCCACAAACGACAACGTGAAGAGGATGTCTCCCCAAAAAGACAATTTGGAGTCAAAACGAACAAACCTACTGCTCCCACTACCCCGTCCACCTCTATGTAGCAACCACTCAGAATACTTTTCTGGAACTGCCAAGGATACAAAAATTTTCTTGAAACCTCACCTGATTGGAATAGTTTCGACGTACTATGTCTCTCCGAAACCTGGTCAACCACTGACGTCAACATGCCCCCAGATTTACGAAGTGCATACACTGTGGTGAGCTCTAGTGCTATCAAACAAAAATCGTCTGGTAGAGCAAGTGGTGGTCTTAGCATTTTCTTTAGTGCCCTTTTCAATGTTACAGTGTTGGATACCTCGCCATGGTGGATTATATGCCTGGTGGCGTCTCAGAACTGTAAGTTTATTGTATGCTCTATATACTTCAACCCCACTTCAGATATAGTACACTTAACTGACATTTTCCAAATAACCTTAACGGAAATCACAGAAAACAACCCAGATATCATGGTGATAATAGGAGGGGACTTCAATTCTCGTGTATCAAATCTTGGTACGGTACCACCTGAAATACTGGTGAACACGAATGTATATGAAGATAGGCTAAGCAATGATGATATCGCGAATACGAGAGGGCGTACCCTCCTCGAATTCATGTATAACAATTCGTTTACTCTACTTAATGGTAGAACTCCATCTGATATACCAGCTAATTTTACACATGTAAGTAAGTTGGGTAGCAGTGTGATCGACCTGATCTGGGTCAATAATCTGTTTCTCCAGGACATTAGCGATCTTGCTGTACAAAACGATATATTTGTATCTGATCATTTTCCTATTTCACTCACTCTCAAAACAAATTCAGCCAATAACGACTCGAAATATCCCATCAAATCAAATCTAGTGAAAAAAAAACTTGTTTGGAACGACGATACAGTTCTACCCTATAAACTACTCATGAAAAACTCTGAACGGGTCAAAGTTTCTCAAGATATTGAATTTTCTTATATCAACTTGTGCTCAACAATTTTAGAGACGGCCGATACTCTCGGATTGGTTAAAACGATAGATCACCAATTCAAACCCAAAATCAACAAGCCTTGGTTTGATTCAGAATGTCTGTCAATGAAAAAAAAAGTCACTCACGCACTCAAATTGAGCAGAAAAGAGAAATTTTCTCCTCCAAGCAAGGCACAATACCTCGAATGCAAAAAGAAATACAAAACCCTAATAAAAATAAAGAAATGGAATCACCACTCCAAAATTTTAATTAAACTTTCTAACCTAAAAAATCCTTGTGAATTTTGGCAAACTATTCGACAATTTCGTAGCAACCCTAGTCACAAAAATCTTTCAATGGATGTCTGGCAACCTTTCTTTGATGGTATTTACCCCCCGAAAATAATTGATAACTCCTCATTCTTTGATGCTCGGCACCCTATACTTGACAACGCAATCACATCCCAAGAAGTTTACCACGCCCTTGATAAATGTAAGAACAATAAATCTCCTGGGTCGAATGGCATTACGTACGAATTCATGAAAAATCTCCCGCAGAATTGGATCCTCTACCTAACCTGCTTTTTTAACAAAATTCTAGAATATTGCGAAGTCCCCGAGAAATGGGGAGAAATTCTATTCACTATGATACATAAAAAAGGACCTACCAACGACCCTACTAACTACAGGAACCTCGCTCTAATCAACTGCACTACAAAACTATTTTCCTCCATCTTGCGCAACAGACTGGTCACGTGGTCCGAAGAATCTATGATACTCCCTGAATGTCAGGCCGGATTCCGACCAGGACGCGGCTGCATTGACAACGTTTATACCCTGACCTCTATTATTCAAATTCACATCCGCCATAGAAAAAGAAAAGTATTCGCCATCTTCGTCGATTTCAAGCGAGCTTTCGACTCCATAGACCACAGGCTGCTCTGGCAAAAATTATTCCGGACCGGCGTCAGCTCAAGAATCATTATGACCATTAGAAAGCTTTACGAAAACGCATCCTTCAAAGTCAAAGCAGATGATGGACTCACAAACTCCTTCGAAGTAACATCAGGGGTACTTCAAGGGGAACCGCTGAGCCCACTCCTATTCGCCCTCTTCGTTGCAGACATCGAAACGTTTTTTCTCGAACGTGGGGTACGGGGTCTTAATATTGATGATATTCTGTATGCCGACGACTTAGTTATACTCGCTCACTCAGAAGTAGACGTTGGAAGAAAACTACGCATTCTTGAACAGTACACCACAGCGAATAAACTGGTTGTTAACACTGGCAAAACCAACGTAATGTCATTCTCCAGGGGGGGATTCTGTAGAAATAATAACACATTTTATTATGACAACGCGGTTATACCGGTTGTCAATAAATATGTTTACCTGGGGGTCACTTTCACACCATCCTCTTTTTTTCGTGAAATGTCTATGGTAACCGCAAACAAGGCAAAACAAGCAATTGGAGCTATTCTTCCCATTATGGCTTCGTCCAAAATGGATTCTTGGTACCCTCGAGTTAAACTTTTTGAATCCCTAGCACTCAGTACTATGAATAACTGTATCCCCGTATGGGGCCTTAGATACCACGAAATTCTCGAGAGAGTCCAGCTTAATTTTTTCAAAAGAGTCCTACTACTACCGACTAACACTCCAGATTACATAGTGCGATTGGAAACTGGTCGGGTGAAATTCCTATATAATATCTTCAAAATAACCCTGAATTGGATTCTGAAAGTCCTCTCAATGGACGTCGGAAGATATCCTAGACTCTGCTTCAACCGCCAGATGCAACTGTCTAATTGTGATGAGAGATTCAACTGGGCTCTTACCGTCAGAAAACAATTCGAATTTATCGACTCTGGCACCTCCTGGGATAACATATCCTATTCATATCTACGCGCGAACAAACACTCTCTCCTTGCAAGGTTTTACGAAAAAAATCACCAAAAAGATATTGAATTGATGGGTCATAGCTCTTTTCTGATACATTACAATGCGCTGAATGTATCCAGATATCCTCCCTCCTACCTACATCTGAGGCTCCCCATACAGGTCACTCGCACTGTTGCCCAATTACGAGTATCCAATACATTCAGGCTGCACTTCACTTTCAATGGATCAACACACAAAATTGATCCCACTGAACTTGGAAACTTTGCACCACATTCTTTTTGATTGCCCGATATATAGTACAATGAAACCGCATCTGTTCGTGGGTTTGAACGACATTGATTCCCTTATTCAAACATTGAATAACATCACTAAGGATGAAGCAAAAGTAATTTCAACTTTTATTTGGAATGTACTGAAACTACGGTCATTTGTAATGAATGAGTAGACTTACCTTTCTCCTATTGTTAGTTTTTGTTCCTTTTTCAACATAAAAATGTCAAACCCTTGCTGTAGAAATTTATTTTTCTGATATGCAATAAAGTTATTATTATTATTTATTATTATTATGTCTGGTCTGCCGAATCTTCTTTCTAATGTTTTGATGATATTATTGACTTCCTGAGTGAAACTTAGTAAGGCGTTGACGGATTCTTTGACTTTGCCTTTCAAGCTCTTCTGGAGTCTGACAATGTTTTCTGCCTCTGAAAATCCACAAATTTTTGTAGTTTCGTTGAATTGATTTATGAAATTCATCCATTCTCCAGGTTCTCCGGAAAATATTGGAAGTTCTTTACTGAAACACTGCCTAGCCATAAATTGATTCAATTTCAGCTCTTCCGCCATATTTTCTTGTGCACCTGTTTGTTGTGGTTCGGGAAATCTCAAATCTTCATTATGATTATTTGTAGATTTGATCCAATTTTGCATAAAAACTGATTTGTTAGTCTGGGATTTTATTTCTTCGTCATCGAAATTGCTTGAGCTTGACGCACTCAGGCTGTCTAATTCAGCTTTCCTCAGCATTGCTTCTTTTTCAACGAGACGTTTTTCAATTTCTGCCAATTTTTGTTCCATTTCAAGCTCGATTTCCAGTTGTCTGCGCTTTATCGATTTGCTGCTTCTAACTTTGCTACTTCTGACTTTGCCGTTTGGAACTTTGCTACTTGAAACTTTGCTGCTTGGGACTTTGCTGCTCTCAGGTTTTGAAATCGCTTCTTTCGAGCTTTCGCCTTTTTGGTTTTCACATATGTTAGAAACGTTATCAGCTTTCATTTTCGGCAACTGGACTATTGTTTTGAAATTGTCAGGTGTTTGATTGACATCGTTATACCTTGCTGGTACTTTTCCCTTTGTTGTCCTTTCACTTCTTCTCGGAGGCACAGACTTTGTTGTAGACATATCCACAGGGTTGTTCTTTGAATACTCGAAGGACCACTTATGTATCGGACTTGTATTTGGGTTTTCAGACTATTTTTTGATAATTCGAAGCGAAAGGAAATATTTTTGTGTCAATACTTTTTTTATTATGACAGTAACTAATTCAACTTTTTCATCACATCAATACAGGGCTAAACATTAAAATAAACATACGAAGACAAATAATTGTAAATAGAATCAAACACTTCTAATAAATCTTCCGCAGG
>JAVJAQ010005008.1:0-35435 GCA_032362365.1 Zygogramma bicolorata
TTATAAAAGATAAAATTGCTATTTGGGTTTAGTACGCTGTCACTACTGCAATTTGGGAAGGTGTGGCCTTTACCGAATATGTCATTGGATTCGCTTCTGTATAGTACTTTATTTATTCTGTGTCTCAACTGGAGCAAAATAACCGCCATCAGCGCCTTCGGTGGTTGTTGACCCTAAGCTTCCAAATTTCACGCGGGAAGGCGGCCTTTACATTTTTATATTTTTGTTTTTTGAGGTTGCGGTCAGAAGGCACATTGGGAGTGGTCTCAAGATTATTTTCGTATCTATGTATTATAACTGTGTCATTGTTTTCCTTCCGTTAAAAGCTAATCATCAATGAGTGTAAACCTTCTTACCCGGTGTTTGTCAATCCAGTTGATTTAGGGCGGGTTGTAACACGACAGGTTAACTGTGATTCGAGTGAACCGAGTTCAGTTGGCAAGCAACAAACGATTCTATTAGCTAATGCTTAGCAACTGACCTCGGTTCACTTGAAACACAGTTAACCTGTCGTCTTACAACCCGCCCTTAGAGATTTGTTATGTTTGTTAGTAGTAATAACCCAAGGACATTGATAATTGTTCAAAAATTTCATAACAGATTTCGAAAGCTTGTTGCTAGGAAACAGACCGACGCCGAAAGCGGAGGTCTGTTTCCGATGTGAGAAAGTTGTTATAAAATTTTTGAGCATTTATCAATGTTCGAGGGTTATTCGGATAGAAAATATTTTGCTAATTATTGTAGATAAGAATGCAGAGCGAAACCAATTTCATTGATATTCTTGTCAGTACACAACCAAATTGTGACATTTTGAAATAGTAAATATTTGAAACGTCAAAATGGAAATAACTCAATTTGTATGTATCCATAGCAATAACAGAATAAAGTGAAAAGAGTCCATGGGTAATTATCAGTGTAATTTTGTTCTGATTGGTTGTGTTCGATCAGATGACTTGAAATTGACTGTTTTTATTGGATTTCTACTTGAGCAAAAAATTTTCCGTGTCATATACTATCATCGAATTTGTTGATGCATGCCGCAGTTGCAGACAAAAATTGTCAGACTCAATTACGATCCTGCAAGTTATATATCTTCCATGAAATCTCACTTTTTTTACCTTTTTGAATGAAGGTTCAAAGCCCTACATTCGAATGATTTTCGTATTTTTTTGGGTTTTTTTTTGTCAACAAATTGTCTTTATTAAACGAAAACCCTCAAAAGTAAAAAGTTGTGGCAACGAGGTCTTACCTTTTATTGTGCAATTCGTAGCACGGGAAGCCGATATACTTACCAAATTTCAGGAATGTTATTTGTGCGAACTTTATCAAGAATTTTTCAAATGAAATCTGCAATGCAACGATCTAGAATGAAAAACCCTCTATTGCCGGCCTGGTTTAACCGGCTTTCGCTTAAACGGTTATCACTGCCCTGTCGAACTTGCCAATATCATCTCGAAATGATTTATCAACTTCAAAATGCAATTCTAATTAACGAAAATGATGACATTATCTCATTGTATTCGTTATAAATTATAACAATTTTTGTAGTGTAAAAAAAATGTAAATATTGAATGTATTTTTACAATGTATTTTTTTTTGTTCTAGGAGGCTTTGGCGCAGATATCAGAATATTCAGAAGCTGGCATTACTGTAAGAGGAACTTACGTGCCTACAGGCAAGTCACCGCCTGAAGGCGAAAGAAAATTATATTTGGCAATCGAGAGCACCTCTGACATGGCCGTGTCCAAAGCGAAGGCAGAAATCACGCGGTTAATCAAAGAGGAGTTACTCAAGTTGCAAACGGCAGGGCATCATACGATTAATAAGGCTAGGTATAAGGTCGTGTAAATATTTTTGTAATTACATATTTTTGGATTGTATAACTTTTTGAAGTAATTAATTGATTCGCTGTGGAGCGTGAATTAAACTAATTGTTGGATAATTGATTTTGTAATTGTTTTATACACTTGGTCAATAGTTCCAGTGAATAAACATGCCTGATTTAGGTGACGACAGCCTTTTTAGTTCGTTAATGATCAGCACAAAATGATTGAGATAACTTTCAAGAAAGGATGGAACGTGACTTTTCAACAGTATACCAAATTTTTATTATTGTCATTTTCATATGCAGTTACAAGTTAAATCTCGTACCATGAGATTTTTCTTCACTAATGAAAATAATTGATATTCAATTTCGCAGTAGATTTCTTCAATAAAGAGTGATAATGATTCTCACTTTAGTTATGATTTGCTATTCTGAAGTCGAAAATTTGAAAAAATATTTATCAGTAAAAAGTAACTCAGTTTTCAATTTTATTCCCCTTCACCAAATTTCAAGTTTCCATTGTCACTTCGATTACTCTTCCACAGAACTTTTCCGGAAGATACTTTTTTTTGACCTATTGCAAAAGAATTTATAAATAAAAAATAAACGCATTTCTGTAAATTATGCTTTCGAAGTACAAAGTACTTCCACTTTCTCTTTGGATACACACACATTCAACAAAACAATGATGATGGCCAGACATGCTGTCCTACACCTACCTACAGTTTAGGTGAGTTGAGGCTGGCCTGAGCAAATTGTTCATTTAGAATATTTGAAGGAATTGTACCTATTACTTTCGACATCAGGGGCAAAATTTGGAATTTTTTGAAAAACAGAAAATAACCTGTGGAAATCGAGAACATCAAAAGCTGTTCAGAAATATTACCTGTGGTGTGCCTCAGGGGTCAATTATAGGTCCAGCACTGTTTTTAATATAGTCAACACCATATCAAATTTGGAGTTGACATATCAAACTTCATCCTGACGATACAACATTAAGTTATGAAAAAAATATTACATACATTAAATATACAAAATTACGATATTTTTATACGAAAAGGATAAAATGGTAGCAGATGCAAAGGAAATTTGCGAAAAATTCAATGAGTTCTTTGTTAATATGGGGCCTCGTTTAGCAGCAGTTATTCCAGACACTAGTTCAAGCAGTGTGAATGTCTCAGAAAATTCTTAATTCAATGTTGATAGAACCATCCACTACCCAAGAAGTTGAAGAAATTATCAATGACCTGGATAATAAAAAATGTCCAGGGTTTGACGGAATATCTGTTATAAAAACAGTTATATCATATTTAGCTCACGCAATCAGTACTTTGATGAATTTATCATTTGAATCCGGAATTATCCCAGAAAAATGCAAAATAGCAAAAGTATTACCTGTTTTCGAAAGTGGCAAAAAATATCTAATGACCAACTATAGGCCTATTTCATTACTTCCGATTCTATCAAAAATTCTAGAGAAAATTATGCACATAAGACTTTCAGAATATTTAGAAAAAATAACTTTTTTTTACAATGGTCAATATGGCTTTCACAGATCCAGTGATACTGAGTCTGCAGCTGTAGATCTTATTACTACCATTCAGTTGAAATTGGATTCCAATTATAAATTGGATCTGTGCAAAGCATTTGACACAGTTAATCATGGAATATTACTGAATAAACTATATCAAATTGGCATCAGAGGTACAACTTATAATTGGTTTTGCAACTATTCAGCTGGAAGAAAGCAATTTGTGTACATGGGGAAATCTAGATCTGGACTAAGGAATGTTTCATGTGGCGTACCACAAGGATCAGTACTTGGACCTATTCTTTTCCTTGTTTACATGAATTCAATATCAGAACTGAATTTACATGGAGATCTAAAATTATTTGCTGATGGCACTACTTTATTTTATTTCTCTGAAAACACTAATGAAATGAAATGGAAAAGGACCTCAGTGACATAATATTTTGAATATGCATAAATTAACTTTGAATCCCCAAAAATCGAGTTACATGTATATATCCAGAAGGAGACTACCCAATAATATGCCACCACTTATTTCCGGCAATTGTACAATTGAAAGTTCAGAAAACTCAAAATTCTTGGGATTATACATCGATCCAACTTTATCATGGACAACACATATACAAAATCGTAGGAAGAAAATATCTCCAATCATTGGAGTTTTATATAGACTACGGTCTTTTCTGTCAATTAAAGATCTAAAAATTATTTACTTCAGTCTCATTTATTCAAAATTACATTATTTGATATCTGTTTGGGGAACTGCATCAAAATATGTATTGAACCATTAAAATCTACAAAATAAAACCCTCAAATGTATTTATAAATTACCATTTCTAGAGCCAACAAGTAAACTATACAAATCGAGGAACCTATTAAATATAGATTCTTTGTTCAAGTCAAGAATTTGTGTTATCCATTCAACTAAGAATAAATATCTCTCCTACATAATATGTTCTGAAAACCATACAAATAAAAAGCGATTTTGGAAAAAAGTCGTTGTACTTTTTTGGAATAAAAATTTTTAATAGCCTACCTACACACATAAAAAATATCAATTCTGTTGCGAAATTCAAAATAGAGATCAAAAGATATTCCACAGCTATCAATAATGATGACTAACTATCCACAAAATTATTTTCATAATGTATCGATTATGCCTGATTCAACTGATTCATTTATACTATTTTATATCCATCCTTTCATTTTATTTCTATATGCAACTGACATAATACTTTATTTCATTAGTTTCTTAATTTGTTCGTATATATGTATTTTTTCTGCCTTTTTTTTCAATTCCCTGTATAAACATGTATGTTTCTTGGGATCATTGAAGTTATTATTATTATATTCAATCCCATGAATTCGAATTTTGACAAATCCTCTTGCATATATAGTTATAAAAACAAAACCAGCAATTCTGATATCCCCTCTAATTTGATGGCAGAAATATATCATTTGAACAAACAACTCGTTTACTTAGTATATATATTGATACAACATACAAATGGATTGCAAATCCAGAAAAAATTTAAAAAAAAATTGTAATTTTGCAAAATATTAGAATATATTTTTCACTGATCTGTTTGAAACATATTCACTTCTTCCCCGTTTACTCCCATCATTGGAATGATTTCAGAATAGAGTTGTTAAATGTATACAGTAGTTTTTCGAGATGTACTGTTACGCGACATACAGAGGTGGATGTTTCATCATTTTTAATGCCATACTAGTTCATTATTGTGTTTTGATTGCCTGATTACCAATAACATAATAACATAACTGTACTTTATCTACACCCGTACTCTAATAATTCACTTATATGCCCACAACCCGTTTTATAATGAAATCCATTACGATACAGATTTTCATTACGATACAGATTTTTCAACCAACAGAAACCCATTATTTTTCAATCAAGCATGATTTGCAAGCTTTGCATTTTGACGTTTGTCAAGTCAAAATCAGTGAATATTGAATTTTTGAAGAATTTAGTCAATTTTCGATAATCGTATGATAATGTCTTATAGCAGTGATATAGAAGAATTACCAGAGACTCCTCCACAGATGTCTTGGACAAGATAAAAATTCCATCGAAGGGATTATATTTTTCATTTGACAAATGCAATATATATGTTTTTATATTCGATCTAACAAATGAGTTCTCATGGCCGAGTGGTCAATGGCGCCGATAGTCATCAGGATCGTCCGGGTTCAATTCTTGACCTCGACAGAGATTTTTTTCCATTTTCTTTTTCTTCTCTTCATTTCTCATTGTTGTATTTTCCGTGGTTATATCATTATTTATAATTTTGTAGAATTTTTCAAAGAAATGTAATGTATGCAACACTCATGTACCTACACTCGCATAAACCATACGAAACTCACCTTCGAGTCGTTTCGTATCCCGGTTTATGCTCATGTATTAATAACCATCATTACACGATCGTTGCATAATATACTATTATGTCCGTGTGGACGTAAAGTTGACTGTACAGCCCACGAGG
Organism: Zygogramma bicolorata; assembly: GCA_032362365.1. Classification (NCBI taxonomy): domain Eukaryota; kingdom Metazoa; phylum Arthropoda; class Insecta; order Coleoptera; family Chrysomelidae; genus Zygogramma; species Zygogramma bicolorata. Next base: position 5,864 of record JAVJAQ010005008.1, read on the forward strand.
GCATGAAATCATTGACATTGCATCTGATAGACTGGCCCTTAGAAAGAGAAGACTGCCGAAGGAGCAAGATAGAATACTTCAAGTATAAGTTCTGAGCGCATTCCTTCTTCAATGTAGCAGAGAAAGAGAGGTTATGAAGGTTAGAGTAATTCAATTATAAAATTGTCATTGTGTCCGTCACAATATCTGTTCAATGTGCATATCTTTTTTCTCTATAATTCATCCTTTTATATGGAAAAATTGTCATAAAGGCCAGTACATTAACTCTAATGTCTATGCATAAAGTTCGCTTAATGGCTGTAACGAAGTTAATGAAACGCAAATTGGTATTCAACTAAATCTATTTCTCACCAGTTCATACATCAGTAAAAACCAATACGTTCCAGTATCGACTTTTTTATAAAGCGCCTTCTTTTTACAATGAACGGCGTATAGTCAGACATAAAAGTGATCAGTACAGTACAGGACATAAATATATACAAACTTCTAACAATGGCCTTCACGAACACTTTATTATTATTATTATTATTATTTTTTAACACTCTTACGAGTTCACCCAGATGGCAGAGCCTTGTGCGGGCAAGGGTTGGCCAATCATCTTGGATTCCGAAGCGCTCTGGGGCGTCTTATTGATTTTTACAGTAGCTTATTTGCTATTTCAATGAAGGGAACCCAAACCCACAGTTCTACCGGGTTGGTTGGTCTACTTAATCAATCAAGACTCGATTATTTTCATTTGATAGAGAACTTGAAAAATCATTAAAATGTAAATTTTCTCCATACATGGTTGAGCAACGAGCACAGCGCTGTACGCTGTAGATCGATCAATTCCTATTAATTTGAAACTAAGCAAGTAGACAACATTGATGCGGATGACTTTCATTGTCAATTTGACGACCAATTATAGCTCTTCAACTTTAATTCAATGTTAGAGGTAATTTTTGATTGAGACTCAGTAGCAATAACCAAAATTTGATTCAAACTGCACAAATATGAGTGTAAAAAAAGAAATTCTTGACCTGAGTCTATTTGACATGTAATGCTGTTTTGAAACTGAATATGGCAAAGCCCAACTTCCAAATTCATTTCAACGAAATAGTTTTATGCGAGTTATCAGCTATTTTTCATTCAATACTAGATTGTTCGTTTCCGTTAACCAGCTGACGAACGTCAACCCTCAGAAGTCGAAACTTGTGCGAGCAGGCTTACTTTTTAACGTGTGATTACCCAGATGAAGACCATGTTTTCTGAAAAATGCACGGAAAAGTCATCATTTATTCCAAGAATAACTCAGTGATTTTCTATACTTGAATCGAGTCAAACCAGCAAACTATAGAAATCTCTTTCTCTCTCTCATATTTTGTGTGTTTTCTCTCTCTCATATATTGTGTTCAAAATACAGTTTTCTTCGGAATTCACGCTCCCACTTGAAAGAAGACTTACATAATGATCTTATTTCTCTTAAAATTACAAGTAAGGCTGGATTCAGGCAGATCTGAAATCCGAAGGTACGACGATCCGACAGCTTTATGATTGGTCTATATTTAAACTTAGACCAATTAGAAAGCTGTCGGATCTTCGTACCATCGGAATCCACCTAAGTCGTCTTAGGTTATGTGACGCTATGTATTCTGAACAAAACTGCTTCTCGCACAGGAGATGTGTTGTAATTGGCGGCGAGATGAATTTTCACTATTGGTTGTTTGTATCGAACCATTCAAGCATTGTTTATAGAGATACATAGTTTAGTCAACCATATGGAAATATCATTATACGGGTAGATGACACTAGTGATTTCGTTGCCAAGTCATGTCTTTTCTTTCATTTTTCTTACGGACGAACTAACTTGAATCACGCATTTTCTTGATTACTTCTGAACTTCATTTTCTTTCATGAACTGCTATTTTCAATTATATTTTGAAGGAAATTTCGTCGTACAGTACCATGTGAACAGAAATATAGACATAATAGGGTAGATGGCGTAACAAAAATACTTCATATCCTTTTTAAACAGACGTTGACTACTAATATACCTATCTATAAACAATGATTGTATACAAAGGTTGCAGTCAACAACCGCCACATGAATTTCGCCACATATTTTTTATTTTTAATTAAGTATGCTGTTGCATATCTAAACTTGTTTCTGTGATCTGTGGTCAGTTCTTTTCCATGAATTATGTTTTTTTCATCGAAAACCACCAGCTGATGAGTTTATACAAGTGATTAAAACTCGTTATTGACTTATTTACTTAACCTTCGAACCACAATTAACACATACATCTCGCCAAAATATCATCATATGTTTGTTTTCGTTCTCGTGCCTCTTATAGAAAATATTTACTCTCCAGACACTTTTGAATCATTGTTACACTGGGCTCATAAAAATATTCATTTGTGATATTCAGGTTACAGCATCAGAACCAAGGGTGCTATAGTCTTCTTCGGAAGTTAGTAATAAAAAATACCGTAGCTACAAATAATAAGTATGTACCTATTACCAAGTTGGGTGCAATGACTGATGAAGAGTACCGTTTTCAAAATACTTGGGATATATATTTTCTGTCGTATCTGAAAAAATAACAATCGTTCTTGAGTGCATATAATATTTCTCTATTCGCTTCTGAATATTTTTTTCTGGGTGGAATCCAAACCGATTAGCGAACAGAAGAAGTGAAGTTACAAGAAATGCGTCACATGAAAAATGAAGATATCAATCTCTTTAGCCATTCAAAATATTATTTTCGGATAGCTATGTTTCTTCAAATGAATTTTGGACTAAGGTGGCCTTTACTTGATGGAAATCCATAGTTATTACGCTATAAGGTAGACACGATTAAATTTCCACAAAATTTATTGTCTTCGCGACATGTTTCGGTACACTGTACCTTTATCAAGCGAATGTATTTAAACACTGTTTAAATACATTCGCTTGATAAAGGTACAGTGTACCGAAACATGTCGCGAAGACAATAAATTTTGTGGAAATTTAATCGTGTCTACCTTATAGCGTAATCTTCAAATGAAACTTATATTCCCTACATATTTTAACTCTTCCTAGAACACTTTCGAGAATAATTTGATTGGTGGATTGTTTAGTTATGAAAAATCATTACATGAAGCATTGACCTGCTCAGGAATGCAATTTTTCATAAAATTATATGGAAAACCTGGTTGTTTGAATATTCAAGAAATATGGCTTTTTCACCGTCTCATAATTATGAGATCTGAAGAGCACAATTCGGATGACCAGCGAGTAAGGATTTTTTATTCACAATTCGTAACAAAATTCCACATTTTTTTTATATACAGATTCACACGAAAGGAAAGCCCTGTTATGTTCAATAAAGAACACCGTGTGAATCAAGGGACAGGAGATACGAATTGACATTCATTAAAAATGTTTGAGGATTTTAAGTCTCAGGAAAAACCACCTCTGTTAAAGATTTCCAAAGTTCAGCTGGTCTATTGAATCGATCGATCTGACATACTTTTCCTACGATTATTATTACTACTGATTGTTATTCCTAGCATAGAAATACTTGAATTTGTAGGAATAGTTACTCGTGGCACCTGAATATTGGATAAAAATAGATATTGACTCTCTCCAAGAAAAGACACATGCCTGGCATTCAATTCCACCAAATTGATGTTACCACATTCTGTTATATTTTCTCCAAGTTATCGTTAATACTATTGACGCTAGTACCTCGGTATTTTTGTTGTGCTGATATGGAGATTCGGAAGAGGAACTAGTATGAAGAGTACTGTTGTACGCAAAACTATGCAAAGAACAAGGAATTTTCTCCAGTAAATCATTGATATGAAGGAGAAACAAAGTGGGCGCCAGAACTGAACCCTGAGGAACAACTGCATTTATTGAGAGAATGTCAGACGATAGTCATCCATCAATAACCACATGTAGAGACCTATCAGATAAGGAACTCTTCAACAAAGCACACAATTGAGGAGGTAAACCTCAAGACAGAGGTTAAGAAAGGAGACCCCGAAGCCAAACTCGATCAAATACTTTTGAAATGTGGAGTGCAGCAGCTAACGTTCCTCCGAATTTTCCGATGGAATGCTGTCAAATATGTGAAACATACGTCAATAAATCACCGGTTGATCTTTGATAGCGAAACCCGTCGATCATTAATTATTAACTATACTTGATAAGCTTCATATCGATTGAATTTTCTATCTTTGGAAATGATAGAAAACAATGCCATGGGACTGAAATTACAATGTGAAGTTTTCTTTTGTCTCAATTTTTTACTATTTTTATATTTTACTGTTTCCAGATTCTTGATGCGTCGAGTAATGTTGACACAAGACTACTCGATTTCGAAGAAAGACCATGATTTTTTTTTAATTAAAATGAAATGTGGTGGGTGGAGATTTTTAGGTAGCTTTGACTCATTCTGCTATAGAAACTCTATGCGGTGGCTGAATTATCAGAATGAAAAATCTGGTGTCACTATTTATAGTCAAACCTCATTTCGGTGGAAACTGAAAAGGAAGGAAATCAAAAACATGGAACATTGCATTTTTATATTCAATTTTCAACATATTTATTATTTTCAAAAACTTTCTTGAGTGTGCCTATAAGGCAGAGTCATGTATTCTGAAAAAAACTGCATTTCACACAGGATATGTGTTGTAATTGGTGGCGAGATGAATTTTTATTATTGGTTGGTTTGTATTGAAGGATTGAATAATGTAAAATCCGTCATCAGCTCGTCTTCAATACAGTATTCTGCATTTGTGGTTTCTACGGTTTTCTCTGATCCAACCAATGTTTTTGAATAGTTGAAGTCAACAACCACAGCATGAATTGCGCTTCATTCTTTTTTTTACAAGTATGCTGTTGACTATCTGAACTTGTTTCTGTGATCTGTGGTCAGTTCTTTTCCATGAATTATGTTTTTCTCATCGAAAACCAACAGCTGATGAGTTTACAAGTGATTAAAACTCGTTATTGACTTATTTACGTAACTTTCGAAGCACAACACATACATCTCGCCAAAATATCATCATATGTCTGCTTTGGTTCTCATGTCTCCTGTAGGAAAATTTACTCCCCTCACACCCTATTGAATCTTTTTTGCTTCAATATATTCAATTGTCAATATATTTATTATTTTCAAACACTTTTCTGAGTGTGCCTACAAGTCTTGTGCGGGCAGAGGACGGTTAATATTTTCAATTGTAGCGTTTCAGCGAGAGTTTTAGATTTTTGAGAAGTGCAATTGCTTTCTCGCTTTCTCCTAAATCTTACAGTAGTCAACTGAATAATCATATTTTAGAGGTGATGCATCACTGTGCCTACGTATGCATGAGAAAAATCTAATAATTGGACTGCAGAATATAGATGCCGGTTAATTTTTAATTTCAATTCAATAATTCAATGGAATACAAAACCAATTTCCTAAAATATGCTGAGAAATTATTGTTTTATGAAAAAAACTAAGTACCCAATTATATGATGGAACAAAGTAGGAATGAATGACAATTGATATTGTGACTTCGAATATACATATAAAAAACAACCTCAAGGATAAATCTTGAAAATTATGATTTTCCAACAAAATTAGCATAGGATAATGTGGGTATATTCGACATTATATCCCAAGAAATTGTACAGGAACATATTTTATCTACACCCGTACTCTAATAATACCCTTATATGCTCACCACCCGTTTTATAATGAAATCCATTACGATACAGATTTTCATTACGATACAGATTTTCAACCAATAGAAACCCATTATTTTTCAATCAAGCATGATGTGCAAGCTTTGCATTTTGACGTTTGTCAAGTCAAAATCAGTAGGTATTGAATTTTTGAAGAATTCAGTCAATTTTCGATAATCGAATGAAAATGTCTTATAGCAGTGATATAGAAGAATTACCAGCGACTCCACAGATGTCTTAGACAAGAAAAAAATACAATCGAAAGGATTATATTTTTCATTTGACAAATGCAACACATATGTTGTTATTTTCGTTCAAGTCAAATGTGCTTTCATGGCCGAATGGTCAGCGGCGCGGGCAGTGATCACAGACGTCCCGGGTTCAATTCCAGACCTCGGCAAAGACTTTGTTAAATTTTTTTTCTTCTCATTGTTGTATTTTCGGTGCTTATATCATTAATTATAATTCTGTAGAATTTTTCAAAGAAATACGATTGATTACCCACTATTATTGTGTTCAATATAAATACCTAATATTATAATATTTTTAGTTCTTCATTATTTATTGGTTGTAGATAAAATAGCGTATGCAACTCTCATGTAATGGTTATTAATACACTCGCATAAACCATACGAAACTCACCTTCGGCTCGTTTCGTATCCCGGTTTATGCTCATATATTAATAACCATCATTACACGATCGTTGCATAATATACTATTACACTCTCTCGCCGGGTTTGTAATAGCCAACTCAAGTGAAAAATGAAAATGGTTCAAAATTCATCAACTTAATGTTCAATGTCAGTTACAAAAAAGGCATTAGATGCTTGATGAAATTAGTTACTTATGTATCAAGGGCGTAAAATAGGTTTTTATGGATCGCAGCGTGTGAGTAATATTTCCATAAATAACTGTTTTATTTGTATTGTCAATATTAAGTTATGATTAATTTTTCAAATCAATTATGTTCATTGTTTTCGTTTTTATTGTTAATCAAGTTTTGGATTAGATCGTATGATTTTGCATCACAGAAATATTGGAAAAATTGTATTATTCAAATAAACCATCACAATTATCGAAACTTAGATGTCCCGATATACAGGGAGGCATATTATGAGTTACCTGTAAGTAGAACAGATATATTGATATTCTGATGATGATGGGGGTTGATGGTTTCTCGACTCGTAATGTGCACTCCTTTATGATTCAGATATATGTTTCAATAATTTGCATTTATTGAAACCATCGGAGTATAGGTTTCTATCGATATGAGACTGGAATTCACTTTAGCGCCTTCTCAACGATTTAATCGGCCGCCGGGCGATAAAATAGACCGCGGGCGCTAAAGTGCTACTTTACGCCTGGTCATGCATAAAAGGATTTTATTAATATTCAATATGACATTTGAAATATGAATTTTCTATGAATTCATAGCTGAAAATTAGAAAGTATAGGGTCACTCTAGTTGTGCAAGAATATGTTATTGGTATTTGATTTGAATATTTCCGGAATCATATCCGGTACAGTTCGAACTTTAAAAATTCGCATTGCCCTGACTTCAGAATTTCTGGTTGGATTCTGAAATATTTCATTCGACAAAATAGATACATCAATAACCTCGAATTGAGAACCCTGTTTTATTCTTAACTTTTTTTCAAACCTGAATGAAACAGCAACGTGTTTCATCAACAAAACCAGCTACCTGTATTGTGCCGCTTGAAGATATTTTCAAAACATGGTAATGTAGGTGTTAATAAGGTCGGCGACATTATACACTGCGGAAAAAAAAGTTTAGTAAGTATAAGAAGACGACTTCTTGACAAAACCTTCAGACCCAGTTGTTTGTTAGAGTAACAGACATGAAGATCTCCCTGTTGATATTGGTGGGTTTTGGCATTCTTGCTGTCACTACTGGACATGAAGGTAAGTCGTTTTAATTCAATACCCATATGCAAAAGGAATCCGGATTTTCAACGTTGTCGCATTAGCAGTGCTTGAGTCTTGAAAGAAAGTAGATTACTTTCTGAAAAAAATTATTGCCACAAGAGTGAATACGTATTACCAAAAACCAAAGTTTCAATTTCACCAACAAGATATACAATCTGCCTCTCAATTTTTTTCGAACATATATGGAGACTGTAGTACAAAAATTTTAAATTCTAACCGAAAAGTGTTAGTCATAGAAACTCATTCACTCACGGAGATTTATTGTGCCCTTGTGTTAGGTATACTTTTCAAAACTGAATATTAAAAAATCTAAAGTATACAGATCATCTTGTCCAAAACCTTCACACAGGATTTCTCCGGACCAGAAAAGTATTCTACATATATACTGAGGCGGAAAGTGAATCATCTCTCTAGATAAAAATCATCTTTTGCCGAAGTTTCTCTTTTATTCACAATAATTCGGAATAATTTCATAAAATGATGAAGAAATGAATATTTGCAATATTAATTTCAGTACATTATGTGTTCCAAGTAGGCACTGCACATAAACGAATTGAATGACGCTTACACAAATTTCAATATTTTCATTTTTTCTTCATGTCATTTGCCTACAGTGTGTTTCAAAATTCAGCTTCTTCAGTTTCGATGAATGCGTTCGGCATATCTCATAAATTTCCGTTATTTTTCACGAGGATTGTTGCAAATATCAAGTCTGGATTTCCTAAAGAAATATTAACGGCTTTTTTCCACGATAAAAATGAACTCGCCTTAGTGACGAGAGCGCTGAATCCTGTACTTGAGATGAAATGGCTAATAAAGCGGTAACGTACGTGCCATTTTTCAAAACCAGTGTCGTAGTAATTGAAGAAGTTATAATGGTTTTTGAGAGAGAAACTGAGTATACCTATCAATTTGGTAATAACTGTAATATTGTGTCAGGGAAAGCTCGTTTTGTACAACTGCGTTGGAATATACAACGTTTGTGGGGATCAAAGCGCTTCATATGAATTTCGATATACAGAATGATGTTTAAAATAACAAAAAAAAATGGGGAGTCGCGAAAATGCCAAGGGTCGATACTTTGATGAATAGATAGATAATTTTATTTAACTACGTTACATGTTACATATGCATTGTTTGCCGACTTTGTCTTCTTCCGAGTGAACAGTTCGTAACCTTTCGACCTGAAAGTAGATTAGAAATAACCACTTCTTCGAATGAACTGATACAATCAATAATAGAAATAATCAGCTAGAATTATCGATAATTTTATGAATGCACATCAGAAATATCTTCTTGAGAAAGATGTTGGATAGAAAGATAGATAATTTGTTAAGAACCTTATTTCTTTTCTTTGAGTAAAATTCTTCACTCCATAATTTTACCTTAATCAGATTCCAATTATCAGTTGGAGAAATTCACAGAATAATCGATTCCTACCTGAACTTATGATACTATCATCGATGGACAAAATGAGTCTTACAGCTTGCTCCGACTTTTTGTTATAAGACCATTAACAAAGGGACTGTAAGGTTTGATGAGGGTTCAAAAATAAGTGTTCAATAATCTCTCAAACTATGGTGTAATCGCTGCAATGCGTTATCTGAACAGCTGTTATACTTTTAACGCTTTTGGTTAGCAAGTAGTTGCTGAATATTCGACAGATCCGAGAACGTCGATTTGAACATACCGTTCCAAATTCACAGCAGATACTATTCACACATTTTTCAAGTTAATGCGAATAACAAGTAATGTTCGAAAATCAAGGGAGAATCAAAAGAAAGACGAAAGAACTATTTCCCTTGGTGCAACTCATATCCATTATTGCCTGTGATGTCATGTGATCAATAAAAGTCGTCGGCATAGCTTCATCATGATTGTTTTGTAATTCGAATCGCCAATTATTTGGTCTTGTTTCAACTCACGGAATTAATCTAATGGAAATCACGTTTTGCAACACCAAATCCGTAAATACGATCCATTATTATCGACTCGGTTAGCAAAACGTGTCGTGTTGCTTTGCTCTGTATTGGAAAACCTGAAATGTATTTATTTCTGCGTCATGGAGGATTGTGAACCTGACCACTTTTGTGGAAGTTATAAAGTTTTGGAGAATCATTCTTGGGGAAACTTCTTTTGACTTTTTGAAAAAAAAAGAATGATTCAAAATATTGTCGGCTCTTGAAAAAGCAATATTATTCTCGAAAATTCTTCACCCTCAAATGGCGATTTCAAAAAGTGAAATTGTCACAACACAGCTCACGATTTTCCAAATATACATCATAATTTTCTCTGAAACATCGTTTATCCGTCACTATATAGTTATATCATTATTAATAGGAGTAAGATCGAATTATATTTATCAGCTTAATAGGACTTTAGAATACATACAGTGCGGTCCGTGGGTATGGAATAAATTAATTTTGCATTATTATGCATTTTCATTTCATCAAATTATCCTGAAACAGGTCAATTTTTTATTTTCAATGTGAGAATGTGCAGTATGACTTTATCACCCCTTTCTTTCACTCCTTCTTAATTATGAGCATCCCCTGAAACATTTTAAATGAGAAGGGGGCTCGTGTGGCATCTTGTTCGAAAGGGATTTTTATTATCTGTTCAGCAATACTGAGTTTTTCATATTCGATGCAACCATAACGGAGAAAATGTCTTATTGAAATTTAAAAAGTATTGACACTGTAAATTATGTATCCGTTGAAAACACCTGAAACAGGTCGGTTGCTTTGTTAATTTGAAAATGTAATATTGTCATAATGTACATTTTGAAATTAATGATAATCGACCTGTTTCAGTTTTTTTCAACGGATACATAACTTACAGTATCAAAATTTTTAAATTTTCATTACACATTTTCTCCGTTATGGTTGCACCAAATATGAAAAACCTAGTATATTGCTGAACAGATAATGAAAATCCCTTACGAACAAGATGCCACATGAACCCCCTTCTCATTTAAAATTTTTGAGTCGTTGCTCATAATCAAGATGGGGTGCAAGAAGGGGGTAATATTGTCATACTGTACATTGTCAAATTAAGAATAAAATTGACCTGTTTCAGGATTTTTTGAGAAAATACATAATAACGCTAAAAATGAATTTATTTCATACTCATACCGCAACCAATATTGCTAGGAGTAATATAGCTTGCATCTACACAGGAATTTTACTTGCGTTGCGGTGATTACAAATAAGGGGTAATAATATGTTGCTTATAAGAGCAGAAAAACAAAAAATGCCATAATTTCGGGTAATGACCATTTTCATGCGTCGAGTATGAATAGATATACTCGTTAGTTATTTAGTACTCATCCAGTTTATCATTGAAAGAGTCTAGGAATTTCGCTCTGGATTACATGTTTTTCCCAACTTGAATGTATTGGCCCGCACTGTAGATAACAATAGGTGACAATCTCTTGGCTAACACCTGAGAAACCAATGTTGATTTAGGTTTATTGAAGAATTAAAAAGGAAATTGATATATTCCAAAGTGACATGAAGAGTTTTGCCCTGTTGAACTTGGCCTAGCAAAAACACGTATATTCAAATGATTTCATTATGAGAACGGTAAGTATGACAAAAATGTAGAAGTATAATAATTCAGACTACATAAACACAAGGAAGAATACTGATGAAGATACCTTTCCACTAACTGATTTGGGTCAGTTTATCAAGATTGTATTTTCAACAGTCGTTGAGAGTAACGTCCCTCTATTCCTATCATTTCCTTGAATATAAGATCAATCTAATGAAGTAGGTGACAAGCTATGTTAATTATATACTAGCCGACCTGTGTCCACTTCGTTGGGCGTTAATTATTTTTCTGATGTGTAGTTGTGTAGTTCTTAGTATTTGATTTATCAGGTTCATCCCAGCTCTGCCGTCTGGACGTACTCGACAGAAGTCGAGAATGTTATAAACACCCTTTCTTACCCCGTTAGGCGATGAATTTCAATAAAATACGAAACCAGTTTTCCATCAATTCTGTGAAAGAATGTTTATGGCAAAATTGAAGTAGATTGGACCAATGCATCACGTTGACCCATACAGAATTTGCGCCCGTTTTTCACCCCCTTAAGGGTGAAATTTCGAAAACCCGTTTTTATCGGATGCCTATACGTTGTATAAAGAACACACCTCCTTCAAGTTTTAGGTCACTGCGATCGAAAAAGCCACAAATATAATCATGTTCCCTAATTTCGTGAAAACGTACAACAAAGATCAATTATTCGATACAAAGAAGAAGATTGTGGAACCACCTGCAAACTTTACCTTTATTAACTTTTGAATATTAGAACTAGCGAGCTGAAGGGAATAGGCCTTCTGGCACTATTCATAGTAGTGCTTCATTCCGCTATATCTTGATTAAGATGTCTATAAACCCTAGTGCTTCAACTTATATGTATAGAAATTTGAGATCCACTCGGGGGGAAATTCTTGCTTGTTTTTTGAGATAACTGAAGCTTCGAATTTCACTATCAGATGTCAATGTATGCTTTTGACTGGAATACCTTATTTCATGGCTGGAGGAATGGATAACGAATATCTGCCTACATGGGAATTGAAAGTAAGCTTGATCATCAACTGTTCTTACACCAAGGTGTTCAGACATCTCATTATATACTTTCGAATGCACCGAGAAGCCTATCTCGCCCATCTGTGATCAGTCCCAAATTTAATTTACTGATTCCGTGATCTTCATCCAGAGCATTGAGATCTTTCGGGTTTTGTTAGCAGTGATCTGCAGGTTTTTGGGGCTGAAGTATCGTAAATATTATGAAAGGCGATGCAGCTACGGTCGAAGTGATCGTGTTATATTCCAAATAATTTTGGGAACTGTTGTTACCCAAAAAATATGATGGCAGTGGTTCTCTTATTCTTTTTTATAACCATACACTTCGTTCTGAAATGAGTCAACATAATCAAACTGCTTTTTTTATTTTCACAGGTCAAACTGGAATTGATGCCAATCTTCATATTCCTGGATTAAGACATCATGAGAAAAGAATCAACAAGGAAATCAAAGCCGATTATGAAGTACCCGAACATATTAAGAAACTGTACATCAGAAAGGGTATGTTGTGAGTTATTCAATACTTCTGCAATAAATATACTCATATCAACTTTTTTTTCTGAACTAATTCGACATATTCACCGATTTTGTGCATGTGTTTGTATTACTGAAAAATGCAAGAAAACTATAGAATTGTTGTTTTCTATGAGAAGAAGGCAAGGCGTTTAATCGTAAATCAAAGAAAATTTGGCATCATGCCTTCCTACTATGAGTATTTCTGAAGCATCGCAGCAACTTCTCAGAGTGGACTACAAATCTGTTCTTCATAGGTGTATAGCTTAAAATGATATTATGAAGCCAATAGTATGAAGAGAAAATACTCATATCTTCTTGCTTTTGTTGTTACGATGAACAATACATGATCTTCCTTTTTACCTGCGTTCTTTCTCATAAATTGCTTGGTTTGATTTCAGCGGATAAGACTTTGTTGCAAAAACAGAAGCAGATCCTCACCCTCTTCTTCCGTCTGAACCAAAAATCACAGTTATTGGAACATATCGAGATTGCTAACAGATTTTCTCCGTTTGGTGCCCAAAACATTTCCCTTTATTTGGTGAGTATAGATTTTCGTTTGGCATGATATAAGGATCGGATTGGCAGAGCAAAATTTGAAGTTTGTCTTTGTCGGTATATCTGGAGGTTCTCATTTTGATAAGAAATTGAGAAGTGTTTCTTTCTCGATTTCACATACAACCAACTCAATAATGAATAGATTAAATAATCTGTGGGGTTGGAACATTTGGTGTAAACGTGAGTACTTCAAAAAGAAAACAATAATTTCAGCACCTCCGCGTCATGTGCAAGTGATGTCAATTTGATTATAGGTAAATTATCTTTTTTGAGTAATTAAGTTGAATAGTGGTGAGTTGAAAGGACGAGCGCTGCTTTCAGACCGTTGTTGTTGAAGGAAATGTATAGTTTTTAGGATTATATTCATTTATCATTGTCAAAATCAATGATAACTAAATAATTGGATACAGAAATGGAATAAAGTAAATTTAAAAATATTTCTCCTTGATAACTGAAATATCCTTTCATTTTATATTCCAATAAAATATAATACGTTTGGGAAAAATATAGATGGTATAAGTCGATAATTCCGGGTAAGAGAAAATGACAGGTACAAAAACAAATCGAAATACACCATATGAAATATTAATTTTCCAGATTTCATATCAAAAACCAACTGATTTCTTCGAATGATATATTTTGAATCGATCTCGGCACAATAGTTTAATGCAACAGTTTTTTCATTCTAGAATGATGGAGTTGTGAGAGAATTCTACGCGTACTGGAAATACGCACCATTAGCAGAAACAGCCATCTTCTCCATTTTTGACCTGCAACATTTGGAGCAAGCCATGGCCCTCACCAGACTGTTTTTCTTCGCCAAAGATTACGACACATTCTACAAGACTGCATGCTGGGCTCGCATGAATGTCAACCAAGGACTCTTCACGTATTCTCTCTACATTGCAGTGGTTCATCGTGCTGATACTAAAGAAGTCATGCTCCCTCCCCTCTACGAAATCACACCCCATATGTTCTTCAGTGCTGATGTGATCAACAAAGCTCAATATTACAAGCAGATCCATGAGTCCAAGAAGAATGACCCAGGAAAGGGTTACAATGGTTACACGATTGAATCGGAATATTCCTCTAACCAATTGAACTACGGCTATGAACAGTCTTCTCTGGCATATTATCTGGAGGACATCGGCATAAATTCCTTCTTCCGTGACGTCCACAACAACTTCCCATTCTGGATGAACGGATCAGAGTTCAGATGGAGCGAATCTCTTCAGAGGGGTCTTTTCTTTTACTTATTCAATCAAAATACTTATGCCCGTTACCAGTTGGAACGCATTCCTTTCGGCCTTGATAACGGGGAATTTCTCCACTGGGACTTGCCCGTTCAGACTTCCTACCAGTCGAATCTTGCATACCCTAACGGAGTACCGTTTCCCAATAGACCGAAGTTTGCAAAATTGCACGAATACTTCTACAACTACGGGCAATCCAAATGGGGCCGAAGCATCAGTTCATACAGTTATACTCTGGTGAACGACTTTGAGAGACGTATTTCTGATGCTATAGCGAGTGGTACTATATGGAGTGTAAGTATACATTCATGATTATATTTACACAAGTTTCGTCCTTTGAGAATTGTTCGATCGTAGGGGAAAGACAATAATTCGTTAATGAAAAAACATTTTGAACAGACAAAATAAAACTGCAATAAGAGCAGTGCGAAAACATCATTGAAACATCGGTGTGACCAGGTTATTCTTTATCTTTTCACAATCTGTTTCGAATTCAGTGATGATATTTTTAGGAAGAAGTCCTTTCGGAAATTAGGCTGAGTGCCGAATGTTATATCTCTATTAATACAACAATATAACCAATCAACCCTTTTACGAGTTGACCAGCCAAACTACAATACTAACTTCGACGGCCAGTTCTGTCGGAGGGTTTTTGGAATTGCTCGATCAGATCCTTTGTGGTATGAAATGAATGTTTTTACAGTCGCTGGAATATAGAAATTTGTCCTTTCGGTAACGGGTACGAAGACTAGGACTATTTTTTATATTTCAGCGTTTACGAAAACATTAATTTGAAGAACCTGAATCCAATGTAGCATATCATGCTTCCACTCACTAGAATGCTATCTGAGAATTGGACAGGGACATTACCGACATTCTCCAATAGTAGTCTATTGTGAAGACAAATTCCAAAAGAAGTGCCTCAATTGACAATCTCCTTCTGTTTTTTTTTTATTTGACTACATACAAATTAATAGACATAATTAGGAAGCCTTGCTCATAATACGAGACAGATGTTTGTTTCATCCAGATATATGCTCTCGAATTAACCCCGCTACTTTGAGTTAATCAACCTCTGCCACTACTCGAGGAGTATTTCCTGAAACCTGGAGAACCTAAATCAACAAGTTACTGAAATGGGAAAGGAAATCGTACCCAGCAATTCAGACTTATCTTACAAGGCTACCTGCATCTTTTCTTGATATAGTTGAATTATTCCAACATCAAAGTAAAAATACTTGAGCTCGATATACGATTCGCCAGCAAAGTTGAATCTTCAGAAGAAGGATCTTGATGAATGGTAATCGTTCAGACTTCCATTGTCTATATTATTAACTCTTTTGAAACCTGTTGCTGAGAACGAAAGGATAAAAATACAAATCGAGTAAGAAAATCAAATCCCAAACGAAAGGTTGCAATGGATTTTTTCGTCAATAATAAAATCAAGGTTTGATTGATCAAAGAAAATAATGTTGTTACAAAAAATCGGGAGAGCAAATATGAAATATAAGTCAGAAGATATCAAATGAAGAAATAAATGAAATAATATTGTGACAAGAAAACTGATATATCGAATGTGGAATATTAGTAAATAATTTAACTAAAGAAATGAATGAAATAGTATGAATGAATGTTCAAACCAAGATTCAAGTGTACTCACGACGTTTAGATTGCTGGTATCCGAAATCGTCTTCGGGTGATGGGGTGGTTTAAACATTTGTTCAAACTACTTCATTTATTCTTTTACTAATATTTCATATTCGATATCTCGATTTTTTGTAACCACATTATATTCTCAGGTTGCCTGACAGTCATTCGATATCTGAAGTTAAGCAACGCCGAGCGCGGTTAGTACTTGGTTGGGTGACCATGCAGGGAAATACCGTGTCGAAAGCCCGTACAGCTGCAGCGAAATAGCATATCATAGCTCGCAGACAATATATCAATGAGCACAAGATATATTGAGGATATGCCGTCCTTCGGAGGGGAGGTAAAGCCGTCGGTACCGAGTCCATGGATGTTGGGCTCGTTAAAGATCCCTACGTCTGGTTGGAATACCAGAGGGTTCGGCAAAATTTCCGGTTGGGGGAAGTGTGCTCACCGGCGTCGGTGATTGGTCTTGGTAGCGGAAATAGGTCGACGTTAAATAAAGAATTTAAGAAGAAGAAGAACATTATTTTCTTTGATCAATCAAAGAATCCATTTAAACCTTGTGTTTGGATTTGGTTTTCTTACTTGATTTGTATTTTTATCGTTTCGTTCTTAGCAACAGATTCAATAGAGTTAGAGTGAATATGGAAGTCCGAACCATTACTATTCAGCAAGGAACATTGTCAATCACATTCAAGCAAAAAATCATGATACTAACACTGAATTGGTACTGGGGAGTTATCCGGGTTTATTTGCCGTGGTCCACAGGTTTTTATTCCTGACGTTTCGCCCACATCTGTGGTAGTCATTTCCAAAGTCTGTGAGGCAACGGACGCAATGTTCTCGTTCTCACTGCATATACTACTTCCTTCAAGTTGTTCGCTTCTTCTATGCTCTCGTGACCGACGTCCACTGATATTCTGTTAGAGATGGACGTGACTTGATTTTTATTAGTTGGCTTGATTTGTATTTTCTTCAGTGCGGGTAACCAGACCTTATTGATGTTTATGCCTTCTTCCTTTCTGTTGAAATTGTCTTTGTGTTTATGTATCTCAATTGCCTCTTTATGCAATCTGGAATAGTAGCTCTGTGTCTTGTCCAGGACTTGGGTCTCGTCAAATTGAAGAACCATCAATAAGGTCTGGTTACCCGCACTCAAGAAAACACAAATCAAGCCAACTAATAGAAATCAAGTCATTTCCATCTCTAACAGAATATCAGTGGACGTCGGTCACGAGAGCATAGAAAAAGCGAACAACTTTAACGAAGTAGTATATGCAGTGAGAACAAGAACATCGCGTCCGTTACCTCACAGACTTTGAAAATGCCTACCACAGATGTGGGCGAAACGTCAGGAATAAAAACCTGTGGACCCCGGCAAATAAACCTTGATAACTTTCCAGTAGCAGTTACTTCCGGCCGTGAAAGCTCACGTTCTTTGATTAACTTTGAATTATTGGAACTATCTGAACATGAATCACCTGTTTTGATTCAACTCCACCAATGGAGTATTTATGCTATTTCAACAACTCCTACTGACAGTTCAAAATTTTCCCTCGAATTACAGAAATTGGAATGGAAATCTGTCTGAGCGGTATCAGCCTTCAGCCACTATTTAAGATTATCTAGACGTTCCAATGCATCGAGAAGCCTAATGTTCTGTAGTACATATTCGAGCGCTTTCGAAAAGCCTCAACGGTTTCTAGGATCTCCATACAGTGTAAGGTGAATGTGACAGATTTTTTCATTGGATATGCGAATAATGTTCGTTGGAAGGGGTTTTAGTAGCTCGTCCACTTTGACCAATATACCTTTCTTCACATTCATAACAATTTATTTCGTATTTTCTGTTCATTTTATGTTATATTTTGTGTATCCGAAAGTTGTAATTGACAAGAGGTTCTATATACAACTCTTTAGTTTGTGAAAAAAAACCTTGAAGGCCGATTTGTTTATCAAAGAGATTCTCAATTGACTTATCGAACATTCTATCAGAAATATCATTGTATAATAACATCATCTGGCACATAACCTCAAAGTGAATATCCAAACTGATAAGAATATTTTTGTTTTCCAACTATATTTGGTAATTATGTTTTATAGGAAAAGGAGGGGAAAATGGTGAAAGTAGAATCCGAGGAATTCCTCAATGTTCTCGGCAACATGATAGAAGCCAATCGTGATTCGCCAAACTATCGTTATTACGGCTCAATATGGTTCTTCGCACGCAAACTTCTCGGTTATTCCACCCAAATCTGTGATCAGGACAAACTGGTTCCATCAGCAATGGAACACTACGAGACTTGTCTTCGTGACCCTGCATTCTACCAACTCATAAACAAACTGGTTATAGTACCATTCCAAAGATACCTTATCCGTGTACCGCCGTACACTGCAACCGAACTAACCTATCCAGGAGTCGAAATCACGAAGGTTGAGGTGGATCCCCTTATTACATACAACGAACCTTTCTACTCCGATCTCATCAACTCGGTGTTCTACAAACCGGATGAACTCGACGGCGACTTCCTAGTACGCGTTCGCCAGAATCGGCTCAACCATGCTCCATTCGAAATCAAAATAAATGTGAAGTCGGACAAGGCTCAGAAAGCTAGCGTCAAAGTAATGCTCGGGCCGAAATACGACAGACAGGGCCGTCCTATTGATATTAAACAGAATCGCCTGAACTTTGTCGATTTGGATCATTTCGTTACTGATCTGCAAGTTGGAGATAACCACATCACTCGGAAATCTTCAGACAACCAGTTCTATGTTCCCGACAAGGTCTCCTATGCCGATTTATGTCGCAATGTTGAGGCAGCTCTCAAAGGGGAGAGAGATTTCAACGTTGATCTGAGACAAAACTTTTACGGATTTCCACAAAGGCAAGTATTTTATTCGAATATTCAAATAATGGATAACGCATCGTTTCAAGTCTACTGATATATTAACGATAGGAAAAAATATTTTTGAAATGAAAATAATCCATGTTAGGGTGGTATTTTCATTAGGCCTTTGTTCTAGAGAGGGAGAAATTGTCAGACATTTTAATACTGTTCAACTACGATTCCTGATAAATGTTCTCTTTTACCTATTTAGATAACTTCATACCAAGCTGTCAATTTTGTACAAAACTTTCAACTCTTCTAATAACTCATCATCACTAGGTCTAGGAAATATCATTCACTAGCTTTGGTTGTAGAGAGCTTCATAATACCCGTTTCCATTCATGAATAATTTTATTTCTGAACGAGACATTATAAGCTTAAATCATCATAGTTCCGCTATCGATAAAGATAATCCCCTTGGGATATTGAATACACTTCAGTTCCCTTTACTTTTTACAAGTGAAAATGAAATAATACATGTTGTGTAAGTATGTGTATATATTTATGAAATGAAAACCAGACCATATTTCATTTATTCATGTCATTGCCAATAATAAATGTACTCTTTTGAAATATTCTCTGAAATTCAAAAATAAACAAAATGTTATTGAAATATTTCAGAAATGCCCTCGGGGCAGAGGTCCTCAGGAAGTGAACTTTGCTTTCGATAACTGAGGCCCTTATAATTCCTTCAAAGGAGAGTTTGAACAGCAAATAAAATGAAATAAGGAACAAAATAAAACAAAACAAGAAAGTTAAACTGATAGATCTTTATGATAGCGTTCATACAAGAAATAATATAAAATAAGAATAACAACAAAAGATGCCATCTTGCGTTATTTTGTTTTATTTTTTTTGGAAACTGATAATGCACATGACCGAAATATTTTCTGTTCTACGAGTTTCAAATCATTCTAACTTCTAACCTTACAATAATAACCTGAAAATATCATTGTTGTTGTTGTTGTTCACAGAACACAAAAAAGCTGCAACTTGATTGGTTCATTCTTAGTTCTTATTTTGTTTTAATCATCTGTATAAACACATGTTTTCTGCCCTTATTTTCAATATATTTCAATAATTTTCTTATTTTATTTGCTGTTTAAACTCTCCTTATTATACATAAATAACTATTTTCGAGAATTTTTCATCAAATGGTAACTTTTTGATCACTTCAACCCCCAAATAGAACAAATATCCATTTACTCGCACGTAACAATTATATCAACGAAATATATTTTTCAGATTTATGTTACCAAGAGGTAGCGTAGGAGGAACTCCATACCAGTTGTTTGTGGCAGTGTATCCTTATGTAGAGCGACCGCTTCAAAGAACCAATAACGTAGCTGTTGATGCAATTGACAACTATTCTCTTGGTTATCCATTGGATAGATTCATCAAATTCAACAGGCTATGGGAAGAAATTCCCAACTTCCGTTTCGAGGAAGTGAAAATTTACTTCAAAGAAGAATATAGTTCTTGCTGATGAATGATAGGGATGAGAAATATTGTGTGATATGTATGTGACATACTCTATACTCAATAAACATGAATTTGGTAAAGCATATGGAAAGGAGATTTATTTTGCGGGCAGCTTGAAAAAACTTTTTAAAACCAAGATGATTTTTGAAAATTTACTGGTAGAAAATTCAGTTTGACATTCTTTCGAGATTTCATGGTAACCGCGGTAGGAACTAACTTCTACTTGAAAAAATTTGCGTGTCAAGAAAATTGAAAAGTGGCACAATTGTAATTCGTACAGCTATGAATCAATTCAGATTCTTTCAAGTGTTATAACCCGCGTGCGCCAAGTTCGATCAGTCAAGTTGCCTTTTTTTCCATAAAAAAATAGATATTATGAATTCGACGGTCAAAAAGAGGAGAACACACACTCAACACACTTCAAACTTCAAGAAACTCTTCGTTAAGAATTTTAGGAAGTGTTTTCGTTATCAAAATATGATTTTTAAAAGCTGCAAAGGAAAAAATTTAAATAAAATTGTGCTTCTGTCTCCTGAATTCGGATGAAATATGATTAGTGATACGTTTTGCCATTAGGAAAACCAGTCTCTTAACGGAAGGCGTCTAGTAGACCCCATGAATCTGAAAATGCCACAATTCCTTGTCACATCACTCTTGAAAAAAATTAATCAACGATTTGAAAGTTCGTTGACCATCACCAAAAAAGATTGTTTTCGAAAAACAACTCGGTTTGACGAAAATTAGACTGGAGGAACATATTTCAGAAAGGATACATGGTGTACCCCTTTTTTTATTAGGATAAAAATCCTAGTTTGACCCCGGAAACTCGGCCTAGAAATCTCGATCTTTAATTTTGGAACAGCCTATGCTTATTTCTACTCAAACAATCAAGGAAAAACTGCAAATTTGGTGGTAACCTTTCTTCTTTTATTATTTCCTCTCAGGAAAGTTCGATCTGAAGGATCTTAGTTCCTGAAAATAATGAATTTTTCTTCGTTAAACTCATAACATGTAGAGGAATCAATCAACTAGAGGAATGATTATTTCAACCCGGTTTCAACCTACTTACGTAGTAGTTAATGTCAAATGACTATTACCCTGACTAATTCAATTAAATACAATATATTGTGAAGATATAAAAATGGAAAAAGTTGATAGTTGAAATTGATGCGAGAAATTGTTGAGGTCCTATGCCAAGAAAAAGCAAGGATCTTTCTAGTCGCTTAGACTGGTTAGCCGAACAGATAGAAATATCACGTGCACTTTGCTTGTCCACAAAGTTAGCGTTTAAATTAACTTTATCAAAATTAATATCCAGAGCAATTTTATCCGGGAAACAGATATGATTCGTTTGGTTATTTGAACACGGTCGAGGGCCACATTCTGTCGACCAATAATACTGAATCTCTAAAAAATCACGAGCAGATTATGCTTTTTTACATCTCCATTTCAGGATAGGGAAATAAGCTTTTGTCAGGCCAGTTGCTGATACAGCTATCTGATGGATGTTACAGGTAGTATGAGTGTACAGAAATGAAACCTAAATAAATTATGAATAGGATTCGTGGAAGTAAATTGGTTCTTAACAATTGAGGAGTAAAAATGAAGCATTTCTCTGAACATTCGAAGTGATCACCTTAGAGAGAAGAAAACAACTTTCAAAATGACGTGTTGTTGGGTCTATGGGGTTATTTGTTGCTCAAAAAAATGTTCTAATTTGCTCATTATTAAATGAATTATAACAATTTAAAAACATTCTATTAGTCTCTGTTATCCGATGGAGCGATTAATTTTACGATGTAAGAATTTCAGATCTGATCATCGAATACTTTTTGCATAATTGTAATTGTTTATAGAAAGTATAATAATTGCAACATAATTTTCAGTACAATAATGGAGATAAAAAAATTAGTGAAAAAGGAGTTCTTTTGAAGCGGTTCGATATATATCAAGAAATATTGTTTTTTACCAACGGTGAATATCATTGCAAAAGTACTGTCAGTTTTACTTTATATTATTAATAGTATAATTATAAGTTCAGTTGTATTGAGAATTCAGGGGGAGTTAAGATTTAATTTTCAAAAATTGGTAGCTATTTTGTTCATAATTTTATAAAATTGTATGGGCACCATTTCAAAGACAAAGAGTTGTACTTTCAATGCAGCAAATTTGAAAACAATAGCATTTGAACCAAATCATCGGTGATGCTTTGAACATGTTACTCGAATGCCGGTTTGTTCTGAGTCAGTGATGGGGGAACCATTTTGAAATTTCATGGGCTCAAGGCATTATAATCTGCAAATTATTGAAGTATATATCGTAAAGTAATAAATGACTGAAATTTCCACCATATGGAAAACTTTGTTATTATCGATTTGTCTGAAAATTCCTAATCAATCGGTGTATTGCAGAATACTTGCATATGAGTTGTCAAAATTTCAAATTTCCGAACAGTGTACAGGGGAGAACGAAAAATAGAAATTTTGGTCAGGTGTAAACCACATCTTATTTTTGACATAATCAAAAAGTTAATTCAAAGGAGTTATTCAGAATTGAAATCAATACTCAAATTTGGAACCACATCCAGGATAGTTTCCTCTTGATCAAAATTCTATTTTTCGTTCTCCCCTGCACACTGTTTGGAAATTTGAAATTTTGATAACTCATACGCAAGATTTCTGCAATGCACCAATTTTTATGAGGAATTAAATTTTCTAACGAATTGATAATAAAAAGTTTTCTATATGATGGAAATTTTTTAATCTCACTGTATATAGTCTGGACCACATTTTGATGCCATTATAGGCATATTCGTCTATTTATGAAATCTTATCAAAAGTATGTTTCATCCGGTAAACATATGGGTGAAGTTCGATCTCTATTCCGTCTCTTGGACTATTATTTTGCAAAATGTCCTTCCATCGTATAGTTCCATTTCCAAATAACAATATAAAAAATAAGCCTCACCTACAATGAATTTTTTTTCTGCGAAAGTTTGTACTTGAAAGATGCCTGGAATTCACCATAGAAAGATTTCTTTATTCTTCGGTGAACATCTTCAGTTGGGAGAGACGGCGGGAAAGGTTATAAAAATTGTTTCGTCAAACGGTTTGCTACAATACTATGATGTATCCTGATCGTCAGTTGTTGCCTTTTCAATACGAGGTGTCCTGACTGGCCCCGTTACCACCTTTACACTTGGATATATGCCGAACTAATGACGGATAATGAGCCAGAAATATGTGTTTGAACTTTTACCTTCTTATTATATACTTTGCCTACTAATTCTTCATAATGAAAGCTACAAAACAAAGAGAAAGAGATTAAACAAATAATTCAATAATCGGTTCCTCAGAACATTGCGTATTCGCAATCTTCGGAAAAAGCTACCACAAATAAAAAAAATGAAAATCCATTGATTACTTTCCGAAATATATGTACTTGAATGATTCGAAGATCACAATGCTCATGAGCTCACCAAATTTCAGAATAGTTTTTCCACCACTGACTCGGAACAACCGGTATTCGAAAAAAATGTTCGAAGCCCCCACAGGTCCGCGAATAACTATGCTGTCCTTGAGGAATAACACACAAAATTCGTAACAAGACCTAGGGCCATGTTGGCACAAGTCTCGCGTAGATAGTTGCTCTTAGGGGACAGGCTGGTGTGAGGACACTGAAGTATGAAAATTCTTAATTGTGTCATTGAAGGGTTGCCAGTTCCAAACTCTGATTGGCTGTTGTTTGATTTTTCATGGGGTACTAAAAATAATGGACAGGGCCGCTACATTTTTTGAACACACGAAATATACTCGACAATTCGCAAAATTATTCCAGAATCAGGCTTCGAGAATGGGTAATAATTCAGTAACAGAACTCAATTGGTTCTTCCAGAGTTTCCTATGGAACACAGTTGAAAGAAAAATATAACTGCCAGTTAAAAATCAATTAGTGTTATCTTACCGAGACAGATAGCACTCGTATGAGATATTCCTTCAAAAACACGAAAATGGAGGTCACTGGGGTTAATGTGGAATTGTACAATGATATACGGGGAAAGGAATACAGTATAAAAAGATGACCGATTGGCAATTGCCTCAGATTGAACTGTTTGTTCAAGAAACAAACATGAAGGTCTCTTTGGTCATATTGGCGGGTTTCTGCACCCTTGCTGTTACGTCTGGACATCTTAGTGTTGAGGGTGAGTTTGAATTTTTTAATTGAGGCTTGTTTATATGATTTTCCGAGCAGTTTTTTCGAAAAAATATATAAATTATACGATGAACTTTTCCATAGACTTTGAGGTGGTAAGAGGTTCGTGCACATTAAATAAACGGAGTCACTCAGAAAAGTAACAATAGTTATTGAGTTTAAGTGTTAACTTCCCAAATTTCAGTTTATTTTCTACATTTTTCAAGTTTGTTTTTATGAAACACCATCTTCTGTTCCACTTTAACATCTTCAGTTCAGGATCCTGACAGAATACCTTTCTGTTGTATCATATATTTTTCTCCAAAATTGTGAAACACTTTGCCGAAGTTTGCTTTCCAAGGTCACACTTTTCGAAATTCGTATCTACGAATTTTTGTTAAATATTGCTGGATTATTCTTTGGTATGAACCGGATATAATATAAAAATAATTTTGGTTTTCCAGGTCAGACTTATGTTAAAACTGTCCACCACATTCCCGGATACGGACAATGGCACGAAAAATATCAAGAGGTAAAGGAAGAAAAGGAGGTAAACCATCACGTACCTGAATCCATCCAGAAAACGGTCTTCAGGAAAGGTAAGAGGGTAAAATCATGTTTCTAGCACGTAGGCGATCGACTCGAAACAACTCTCAAAAAATAATTTGCAGTTACGTTAGTTAATTGAAAATTCCTTATTTCAACTAACAGTTTTCTGTAAGATATTCACTTTAGAGGTTCACAAAAGTGCGACACGTATTGAAGAAACGTTTCTCAGTTTTTTGAAGCTTATTATATCGAAAACTAAGCATATCATTTCCAATATTGATTTTCATCCGGTATTTACAAGTTCTATCCAACGAGGAATGATAGCTAAAAAAGTTTCGGATTTTTTTTTCTCCAGCGGCTACTATAAGTAAGATAAATGAAGGCAATGTAATGTCTCATGTTCTACATGCGAAATGAGTCAGAAAACGGGTTACTGAAAAGAAATCGGTATTAGTTCAGTCCCTAGTAGCAATATGAGTGAAATTTTTCTGAATTTTCGAAAACGTTTTTCAAAAATTGAATTGGACCGGCCGATACTCAATGAAAGTCCATTTTCAATAGACTGAATTACATTTTACTGTACGATCGTCACTTACAATTGGTTTCCAAAACCGCGACACGTGTTTCGCTATACAAAAGTTTCTTCAAGCAGGATAAAAAACAGAATATATCAATAGTCACAAAACGGTTTAATTTAATTTCAGCCGATGAAACCTTATTACGCAAACAAAAGCAGATTCTCACACTCTTCTTCCACGTGAATCAAGAGTCCCAAGTTCCAGAACATATCGAGATCGCCGAAGGTTTCTCTGCATTCACACATTATAAAGTTAAATACTTGGTGAGTAATGCCATTGTTATGTAAGTATGAATCAATATCTTTAATATATTGCAGAAAGATGAAGTTGTTGAGAAGTTCTACGAGTTATGGAAATACGCTCCTCTCGAGAAAGGAGCTATCTTCTCCATTTTCAACCAAGATCATTTGGAACAAGCCGTGGCTCTGAGCAAACTACTCTATTACGCCGTTGATTACGATGTATTCTATAAGACCGCTGTTTGGGCCCGTATGCACGTCAACGAGGGTTTATTCACCTACGCTATGTACGTAGCTGTTGTACATCGTGCTGATACCAAAGGAGTAATGCTGCCTCCCATCTACGAAGTGTCACCCCACCTCTTCTTCAGTGCCGACGTGATCAACAAGGCTCAACACTACAAGCAAATTCACGAAACCAACCGTTACGATCAAGGAAAAGGTTTCAACGGATACACCATCGATTCGGATTACTCGCATGGCCACATGAATTTGGGCCACGAACAAACTTCTATGGCGTACTATCTCGAAGATGTCGGTGTGAATGCTTTCTTCTTTCATCTACACATTTACTTCCCATTCTGGATGAATTCAACCGAACTCGGATGGAGCAACTTCCCGAGAGGCAGAGTCTACTACGAATTTTTCCAAAACATCTGGGCTCGTTACCATCTGGAGAGGATTGGTCATGGATTCGATGAAATTGAGTTCCTCAACTGGGACTTGCCTGTGAAAACTGCTTACCACTCGAATCTTGCTTACCCCAACGGCGTACCTTTTCCTAATAGGCCCAAATTTGCCAAACTACATGAGTACTTCTACAACTACGGTCAGTCTAGGTGGGACTCTGTTTTGAGTGGCTACAGCTACACTTATGTGAATGATTTCGAGAGACGTATTGCCGATGCAATCGAAAGTGGCGCTATATGGAGTGTGAGTACAAAAGTTCATATTCAATTATTTGTTTTCTAGAAGATAACGAGATCTCTCAGAAAAGAGCAAACTTTTGTAATTTTTCGAAGAGAAGACTTATCCGTTAGTGTTTTCAAAACAAAAAAGCTTTCAATTTAGAATTTTCAAATTTTCTTTAATTTGATTATCAAGTGAAAAATCATGCGTTCAAAGAGAATGACTGTTTGTAATTGATTTTCATACAGATAGGTCGAAGTTTTTCTGCCATCAAAACTAAATCATCATCACGGTTATGATTTTATTATTACTACCACCGATAAAAACTATAAATTCTTATTTTTCTATCAGGAAGCCGAAGGAAAACTGGTAAAGATGGATACCGACGAGTTCTTCAACGTTCTCGGTAATATCATCGAAGGAAACCGCGATTCCCCTAACTTCCATTACTACGGTTCCGTATGGTTCTTTGCACGCCATCTCCTTGGTTACTCCACCCAACAGTTGAACCAGAATGAAGTCGTCCCATCAGCCTTGGAGCATTACGAAACCAGCTTGCGTGATCCAATGTTCTACCAACTCATGAGGAAACTCGTGATTTGGCCATTCCAGAGATTCCTTGCACGTATACCACCATACACGAAAGCTGAATTGGTATTCCCAGGAGTTGAGCTTGCTAAAGTTGAAGTTGATCGTCTCGTCACGTACAATGAATCTTTCTATTCCAATCTGATCAACTCTGTTTATTACAAGCCGAACGAACCATACGGCGAGTTCCAAGTACGTGTCCGTCAAAGTCGTCTCAACCATGCGCCATTTGAAATTAAAAATGCACGTCAAATCAGACAAAACGCAAAAGGCCACCATCAAGTTGTTTATCGGACCAAAATATGATAGGATGGGACGACCTGTTAAACTCAGTGAAGACCGTCTCTACTTCGTACAATTAGATTCTTTCGTTGCTGATCTCCAAGTAGGGGATAATATCGTCACCAGAAAATCTTGCGATAATATGTTCTATGCTCCAGACAAGCTATCTTACGTTGAGCTTTACCAGAAAACAATGGCAGCTGTTGACGGCATTAGGGACTTCAACGTTGATCTGAGACAGAATTTGTATGGATATCCCCATAGGTGAGTTTTGACTAGCTTTCAATTCATTACTGGGTGGGTACATAATTTCAGTGCACTGCGGTCGATTTTCTGAAATTCATAGTTTCTATTCAAATATATTTGTACTCACATGTCCAATATAGATGTACTTCTTGAAGGTTGATATTTCAATACTGACAATTCCCATTTCAACTTTTTATTCAAGTTGAGCTGGGTAGATTTGATTTCGTCTCGATTAATCAACAATATTTACAACCCAAGAACAGTTATTTAAAGATCAGCCATGTCAGTGTCACATTTATAATACTTATTCAAAGTAACATCATAAAGGGGTTGAGAAAAAGCACAAGAGCTTGCGAAATGTCCTCTATGGCAGTACTCTTTTCTGAATTAATTTTCACAGACTATACCCAACATTCAAGAAAACCAATAAATTCACTGATAGAAACGAGCAGTCATTCATATTTGCATAATATAATGCAGTATAACTACTTTGGTTCGGGTTTGAAGGCCGTCGTTTTTTGGAATTTCTTCCTGGCGTTTCGATGGCGCGAGTAGGTAGCTTCTTCAGAGGCTCACAGACTCCGATGACTGACATTTTCAATAACAGAGTTGATGTATTTTTCTGAACTCGTGCTGGTCTAGAATTTTCAGTCTCTTAACCGTTCATCTGTCATGAATTAGTAAATTAGTGGGTACTAGCATATGAGGTGGAAGTGTAGTGAGGTAGTTACCCTCAAACATTTACAGATCCAGAGATCCTATTAGATCATACTTACCACAAAGTTAAAAAAAAATAGTTTAATATCATGTGATATTTTTACTTTGAAAAATATGACCTTAACCGAGACAGACATTATGCTACACATCAGCTTCGTCAAATAATATATGGATATTTGGATTTTCATCGAGTATCTGCCAGTTTTATACGATATCATCAAAATATATTTTTTCCACAGATTCATGTTACCCAGAGGCAGCGCTTGTGGAACACCGTATCAACTCTTCTTCGCAGTTTATCCATACACCGAACCATCCAGTCATCATACCCATCATCTCAATATGATCATGGTTGACAACTACCCCATCAACTACCCTCTGGACAGATTCATCAAATTCGACAAAATGTGGAAGCAAATCCCCAACTTCCACTTTGAAGAAGTTAACATCTATTTTGAAGAATAATTTTGATTACAACTTGAACTGCACGAACATAATTGCACAATAAATATATTGGTTGAAGCATATTTATGGATCCTTATTTCAAACTAATTGACGTACTTTTGCTTAAGCGTTCAACTTCGAATATCGGTCCAGTCCGAAACCTATTGATCATCTGAAACGAAATAATAAGCTCTCAGCGATTTGGGTTTCAGAGTAGTAGAGGTAATTATGATGGAATATTTAAGTCTTTAAA